>JAPMLY010000094.1:0-62500 GCA_026401115.1 Tetraselmis chui
TGCATTTTCCGGAAGGAACACAATATAGTCGTGGATAGTGTTATAGTCTGGGCTGAAGGTGTGTGCGCAGCCGTTGGAGGTCTTGCCGGTGACGAGCGGAGGCGTGATGGCCGACTCTTCCGATGACATACGGGTACATAAAACTGCCACGCTGGCGTTGTTTTGTCTCCGCCAGTTGAACGGATGACATCCGCTACCCTCCCTTTTATGAGAGAGCCAGCTGCGGGATGATTTTTTTCTACTGCCTGTTGGCTCTGTCCTAGTACAACCTGTCATATTAAGCCTCGTGGGGGGTGCGACTAGTTAGCTGACGAGTGGTCGGCGGGGGCGGGCAGATTGTGGTGGAGGGCTGCTGTCATGGCGAGTTGGACAAAATATATGCGACGATGGCCGAGCTGGAACGCGCCCAGGGGATCAAGATCGACATGCTCATATGCTGTGGCGACTTCCAGGCAACGCCCCCCCCTTTCCCCCCCCCCCCCCCTACTGTGCATGTACGGTGCCTATATGTCTTTTACTCAGCAAAATGTATTTCGTATTGTTTCCTTATATTCCTCTTTTGTGAAAGTAGTTCAATGTGGAAATAGTTTAGGTGATTCGTTTCTGTCCAAACATGACAGCATTTCGGAACCTACTCCTATCGCGCACTTTTTTTGGCTGTTGATAGCTTATTCGTAGGGAGGGTGAGCCTAAAGTGGTCTCTGATGGGTGTTGATGAAGAGTGTATAATGGATGGATGAATGTGTGTGTGTGTGTGTGTCTGTATAAGAGTGTGTGTTTGTATGTGAGTGTGGGTGAGAGAGAGACAGAGAGAGAGAGAGAGAGAGAGAGAGAGAGAGAGAGAGAGAGAGAGAGAGAGAGAGAGAGAGAGAGAGAGAGTGTGTGTGTGTGTGTGTGTGTGTTTGTGTGTGCGTGCGTATGTGAGAGAGAAAGAGAGAGAGAGGTATGTGTGTGTTGGGACGGGGGGTGTGTGAGTGTGTGTGGATAGGGGTGTGTGTGTGTGTGTGAGAGAGAGAGAGAGAGAGAGAGAGAGAGAGAGAGAGAGAGAGAGAGAGAGAGAGAGTGTCTGTGTTGGTATTTGAGTGTGGGTGAGAAGTGTGAGGAGAGGGGGTGTGGAGGGTGTATGTGTGTGTGTGTGCGTGCGTGTGTGCGTGTGTGGGGGTGGGGATGTGAGTGTGTGTGGATGGGTGTGAGAGAGAAAGGGAAAGTAACGTTTATGTATGTGTGTGTGTGTGTGTGTGTGTGTGTGTGTGTGTGTGTGTGTGTGTGTGTGTGTGTGTGTGTGTGTGTGTGTGTGTGTGTGTGTGTTTTGTGTGGGCAGGCGGTTCGAAACTACGACGACTTGGAGACGATGTCCTGTCCGCCCAAGTACCGCCACCTGGGCACCTTCCACAAGTACTACACCGGCGAAGCGGTCGCCCCCTACCTCACCCTCTTCGGTCCGCACCCCGCACCAACCTGATCAACCCTACTCCACCTCCCCGACCATTCCCCATTCGCAGCTCCCTCACATGTACCCATTATTGCTCAATGTCCAATCTTCAGTGGGTGGCAATCATGAGGCAGCCAACTACATGTGGGAACTGTACGCCCCTACCTCCCCCCCCCTCACCCACACTTGTCGCATCCTTATTGTTATTGTATAATTCTGCTCGTCACACTTGAGCTCAAGCATTCAAGCTCTGGCGCATAGGTACCACGGCGGCTGGGTGGCGCCCAATATTTACTTCCTCGGCTATGCGGGCGTTGTCAATTTCGGCGGTATCCGCATCGGTGGCATTTCTGGGATTTCAAATGACCATCACTACAAACTGGTACACCCATCCCACCGCCGGCGTTCTAACAGATCGTGAGCGTGTGCGGTGGTGGTGGTGGTGGTGTGTGTGTGGGGGGGGGGGGGGGGGGGGGGGGAGGGGGTATGTGTGCTTGTGAGACGCAGTATATGACGTTGTTAAGCATGGCAGAGCTTGGATATGCAGTAGTTGTGTGTGTGTGTGTGTGTGTGTGTGTGTGTGTGTGTGTGTGTGTGTGTGTGTGTGTGTGTGTGTGTGTGTGTGTGTGTGTGTGTGTGTCTTTGTTTCTTTCCGTGTGTCGCTGTACGTTTTTCTGCACATGGGCGTGTAAGTGTATGTGTGTGTGTGTGTGTGTGTATTTTTGGGTGTGTAAGTGCGGGTGTGTGTATATTTGTGGGTGTGTGAATATACATGTGCATACTCGTAAGTGGATGAGAAGAGCAGGAGAAACTGTGGCACGTTAAGTGGTGATAATGATGAGGGCATGCTTTGTCGCAGGGACACTTTGAGGCGCCGCCGTACAATCCTAAGACGGTAAAGAGCGCTTACCACATCCGCGAGCTGGAGGTGATGCGGCTGCTGCAGGTTAAGCAGCCGATGGATGTATTTGTGTCGCACGAGTGGCCGCGTGGGGTGTACAACTATGGAAACAAAGCGGAGCTGCTGCGGAAAAAACCGTTTTTTAGGCGAGAGGTGGGCAGTAGTGATTGAACCCCCCCCCCCCCCCCCCCCTTCACTTTACATCGACATGCATAACACATACACACACACACACACACACACACACACACACACACACACACACACACACACTCCCCCCGTCCATTGCGCAGCATGGCATAACATGGAGTGGCACTGCATTTACTGCTCGGCGCTGGATCCCATTCCGTCGCTTTTGATGTCGTTGCATGGCTTGATATTAAGATGTATTCAATTGCTTATCGTTAAACACGTCACACCTAGTCACATCATTACACGTCAAATCACGTCAAACAACAGCATTCAACGTGCCTTGCTTTGCACCGATATCACCGAACACTATTACACGCTCTCCCCCCCCCTCCCCCCTTTCAGTCTTTTTTCTTCTCTTTCTTCTCTCCCTTCATTCGTCTTTCCCCCTAGATTCACACATACACGCGCACACATACACACGCTCACACATACACACACACACACACACACACACACACACACACATGCGCGCTCGCGCACATGCAAGAATAGCACACGACCTCTATGGAGTATGAAATATGGGGATCTCTGCACACACACACACACACACACACACACACACACACACACACACACACACACACACACACACACACACTCGCGCGCGCACGCCGCGTGTCATGGCCCTTTGGGAGGCGGGAGCAGTGAATAATTTGCAGCGCTGGGGATACTTGTATGAGCGCTTTAGGTGGAACAGAACGAGCTAGGTAGCGCGGTGGTGGAGAGGTTAATGAGCCACATTCAGCCAGACTACTGGTTTGCGGCGCACCTTCACGTCAAGCACGCAGCTCTGGTGCAGCACCCACCAGGTTGGGCGCACCATATGTCACTGTCACTCTCTCATGCTCTGCCAGCAATCCCCAGCTAAATCCCGTCTCTCTCTTCATTACCCCTCGTCCGTTTTCTGTTGCATCTGAGGGATTGCTGCGTATTTGTGGATTGGGCCAGGTATGGGGCAGCAGGTAGGCAGGGTCACCAGGTTTCTGGCGCTGGACAAGTGTCTCCCTGGCCGCGACTTTCTTCAGGTGGGGCCTGTTCCTGTCGGATCTATCATGCCGCCCTTCAATTTCACAAACATGCAAAACTGATGTTTCTGGCTGCTCCTCTACCTGTGTTAAACAACTCTGAATCATAGCGACATGACAAGAGAGCTAACAGTGTGTGCGCGTGCGTGTGTGTGCATTTGTGTGTGTGCGTGCGTGCGTGTGTGTGTATGTGTGTGTTTGCGTGTGTGAATTGGAACGGGGTTGCACCAGATGGTGACATTTCCCGGCGCTAAACAAGGAAGCTCACCTGTCCTGTGCTACGACGCGGAATGGCTCGCCATCCTGCGGGCCACGCACGACAGACTGTCCACCTCCTACCGCGCCCCGCCGCTGCACAACATGCGAGCGCCGGCGGAGTGGGAGGTGGAGAAAATGCAACAGCTGCTGTCTCAGCGTGGGCACACCATTCCGGTAGACCCCCCCCCCCCCCCCCCCCTTTCCCAGCACATGCAGAAGAACACATCCACTCCCTCGCAAGTAAACTATTCGAGCTTGGCACTCCCTATCCTGCCTCCTTCGCTGCTGTTTTGTTGCACGCTTTATTTGAAAGACGAGGATGAGTTGAGCTGGCGTAATTACTGTGGACAGTGACGCTAACAAAATCCCGATGCATCTCGTCATTGACAGGAGAACTTTTCACCAACGGCACCCGCAGTGCCTCCAGGTAATGAGGGAAAGGAAGGGTATGGGTATTTTGAGGATACTGCAGGCAGGATATAACAAAGTGTGGGCCAATAGGTGAGACACTTCTGTGCACTTGACATCCCACAGGCTGCACTGCGCGACGGGGGCGCATGCCTACGCAGGAGCTTGTAAACCCTCAGACGACACAGCTCCTGTCCATGCTGGACCTAAATTACAATTTGTCCGTGAATGGAGGCGGCGCTGGTGCTCCACATCGCTCGCCGGCCGTCTCCGCCATGCACGCGGTGCCAAGTGCCAACCCGGAAGAGATCGAGCTCGGCGATGAAGATGGCGACGATGACGTAGTGTCAGAGGGTGAGGCCAAAGCGTTGGGGAACCCAGAGGAGATTGAGATAGGAGATGAGGAGGATGAGGAGGAGGGTGGAGGGGGTGGGTCGTTGTTTGATGCTGTGGAGATTCACGGCTCTGCTGTGGCCGACCGTTACGATGTCTAAGTCATGAGCACGGCTCGTTTCTGACCTGAACTGCGGGTGACTACGTGTGCTTCCACCTTGGTCCAGCTCGTGATCGTGGAGTGCACGATAGGAGAGAGAGAGGTTTGGGTTGATAGGCTATGGAACTACGCTCTATGATGTGACGTATGGCATGTTGTGGGGGCGATGCCTCTGATGGGTGTACCTGTCTACCGTCACTTAAGATGCTCATGAAGAATGTGCACACTTCCTTAGCTACCCCCTACCTCCCTTTCCCTTTTCCTCGGTAGTGAATGGACTGGATTGTCTTGTTGAATGCATTCGTGTCGTCATGCAATAAGTTAATATTAAATGTGAAGAATGATGGTGGTGATGAGGATGATGGCACTGTCAAAGCACACAATCTCTCAATGATCCACGCGATACCGAAAGATACGGTGTGTCAAGTAATTGTCAAGGGGAAGTGCGCCGCGGGGATGATATCTAGCATGTGGTGTGCGTCACGCCATTCGTTTCGCTCATGTTATTTGTGGGAGAGGCAGGCATAATGCGTGATGGTCATGAAAGTGCTATGGTATGTGCGCTACTGCCACTGCCGGCTGGACGGAGAGGCTTTCGGCCGGGAGGCCGGCGGGAGGGCTCGAGGGGGTGTGCCTTGACCCGCTACTGTTACCCCACGTCCAGTGGAGGGGCTTCCCGCGCCACCGCCTATCGTCGCATGAGACGAGGTCCTACTCCGCGAAGTCACTGGTGAGAGTTTCTCCGCCTTCGCCACCTGCCCGACGCGAGGCCCCTCAGTATCAGAGCTAATGAAAGAAACTTGACGACGTGATACTGCTGTTGCTTGAGTGGTAAGACACTCGGCGCGTACCTCCAAAAAGGCCTCCGACTGATGTTTCAGCGTGAAGCGCCCGGGAACCATGTAGTCGTCGTCAGCCTCGTCCGCCGAGTCGTACCCGATGCTGTCGTCGTCAGAATCCTCCTGCTCCGCCTCCTCTGCACGGTTGGCGTCGCTCACACGCAGGTTGTTGAACTCGGCGGAGGGGGGGTCGGCTTTTCGAGAGCCGTACCTGAGCCAGCGAGAGACAAAATAGGGATTGAGCCACGAGCAGTGCTGTATCGCGGGTAGCGGCACGTCTGTAACGCACGCGCCCTGATTACCCGTTGCGTAGTTCACTGTCTGCACGGTGAGTGAGGTATGGCCGATTGGATAACATAAAGCCGAGCGTGCGCAGGCGACGTACCTTTCCAACGACCGATTAAATTTGTCGTCGGCCTTTTGTGCGCGTGCGGAGGGCGTCGGCTTGTGACTCTCGCCGGAAGAAGGCCCCTGCCCACCAAAGTCGCACAGCAGGTTCAGGAAGAGCAGCCAATATCTTCGCGAAGTCATTTGCTGTTGAAGCAGTTAGAGGATTGATTTCGTGTGCTGTGGTGACGGGTTATTGTCACAGGTTGTGTGTCCTTGTGAGCGGCATGCGTACCTGATGCTCGTCCGGGTCATCTTCGGGGAGGAACGTTGGAGCGTCGGGTCGCCGAAGGCCGTGAGCCATCTCGCGTACCGTTCGCAATGACGCAGGTGGCTCCGGCGGGGGAGGAGGTTGAATATTGCGCGGCCCGGGCCGGTGCGCAGTGCGAGGCCGGCTGCCAGGACAGAGGTGCAGATGGAAGTCACTGACGTGTGGTGGTGGCCTGGTGGGGCTGTGCCGCCTTGGGTCTGTCGGGCAGAGAAGGCTGGTGCTCTTATGAATTGTAAATAAGTAAAAACTTTATTGATAAACCACAATATACATATTATCCGCCGGGCGGTCGAGCATCGTTTTTGCGGCCCCGGTATATGGGACTGGCAGGTAAGCCCGCACCTTCCCCTTTTTACATCATCTCGGCATCGCTTCGTCTGTACCTGGTACGGTATCAGGATCGTACGGGATAGTACTGCTAAAGTCGCCCATCAATAAACCATTGCATTTTTGTAAACAGTTAAGTGATTACTTTTTTTTATTTGCGTTTCATGCTCCGTCATACTATAGGTTCTGATCCGTACCTATCTATTATTTGCAGCGCGGTTTCGCGGAGGTATATTCGCTGAGGACAACTCTATATACATACAAGGATTATATTTGTTTTAGAAGAAAAGATTAATTATTCTCAACCTCGGTTCATTCGCTTTGCATCTGCCTGTTTTATTTGACGAGACCTATGCAGCCGTAGCCTGATGCAGGTACGTCTATATGTATCCGTAAAAAAATATGCGTGAAATCATCAGTATAATATAGAATATACCGCTCGTCTTTTTTGCGGTCGGTTTTCAATTTATTGCGGATATTATGTCGTCTCTCATGTTTTACGAGGCCAGCAACTGTATGCCCCTTTGCCGACCCGCAGCCGAGGAAACATCACAGAAGCGCCCCTGAGCACGTCCACTTTACATCCGCCGCTCTGGGCAGCAACCGCCAGGGGGTTGCCACTAACGGGTTTCGAAACAGACTTTACAGCCTTGGCTGCTTGGGGTCACCATTGTACGAGCGACATCACCATCATAAATAACGAGTGCCAGCAACTGCGCACGAAGACTGATACCGTTTGTCCCCGGTATAGTACTTAACGGTCTATGTACAACCACCAGTTCGGACCCCGCCAAGACCCCGCGCTCTTTGTTTGATACGGCAGGAAGCACTTCAGGCGCAGTGAATATTATGGCAGATCAAAGTGGCCCAGAGATGCCCCACAGAAGAGAAGTCGCGTCTCACATTGCGAATTTTGATGAGCCGGGTGTGAGCTACGCTGGCGGCGCTGCTCTCGAAGAGTCGGCTCTTGGACTGTCAGAAAATACTAATCGCAATATATTTGACAGAATGGCGAACGAGTCTCCGGAGGCCGGGCTTGCCGTCAGTGCGGAACTCGGCTGCAGCGCTAGCGAATCGATACAGCAACCGCTGCAAAGGCTAAGGGAGCTCGATCGCTTGGAGCTAGAGCGGCAGAGGGACGAGGTCAGGAGCTTGCGAGGGGAGTTACGCCGTGTGCCCGCTGGACAGCACTCGCGATACAGGTAGGGCAAGAGTACGGAACAACACTGCCCGCATGTACACAACTCGCAGCACGTCGCCTTGCTGCGCCTCGACTTGTCGACAGTGCCCCAACGACAACTCACCTCGCCTCGCTGGCCGTCTTCAAAATACTAGAGACCGCTCACAGTGTGTGTACCATGTAGCCCAACTCCAAATAAGCGCATTTGCTTTGCTTGCAGGGAAGAGCAGGAGGCGCAGGAGGAGCTGATGCGCGCGTTGCGCGAGTTATTGGACAAGTCGGACGAGAAAGACCGTTTCACGCTCGAGACTCTACTTCGGGCTGTGGAAGCAGGTACGACTCCGCCTCCCCCTGTGGCACCAGTGCATGATAGCTTACGCAGTGCGTTTTGGTGTTGTATGAGGCATATGTGTATTCAAAATGGAGACGCCTGCTAAATCGGTTTGTACCTTGTCGTATTGTTTTGAAAGGGCAACGGAGTTCGTCTTCGAGTTCGTCTTATGATTATGTGAGAGAGGCAGCGGATCAAATTGGGGTCAAGGGGAAAGCGGTGGGCAGCAGGCAGCTTGGGAGACAGGACGGGCTGCCAGCCAAACTGGTGGTGGTTGTGGTAGCTGCCTCCATTGCCATCACTGCTCGCAAGGTGCGGCTCAAGAGCCGGTTGGGGCAGGCCTGCGGCGCGGTGAAGAATTGGTGGAACCTGTTGTGGTGCCGCCACCTAGCTGACCTCATCAGCATGGCTGAGTCCAGGCAGCAGCAGGCCGTGGGCACAGCGAGGCAGGTGTTGAATGGGCTCAGCCCACAGCAGCGAAAGAAGCACGAGGACTGTGCGTCCAGCTCCGTTTCGGACTGTAGCTCCGATGGGCTTTGCGGCTACAATACCGGCATCCACAAAAGCAGGAACCTTTGGTTGCGCCCATGGCGTTGGTTCGGTCTGGGTCGTGGCATAAAGGCAGTGCCTCAGATGTTGCCCCCGCCTCCCTTGGCGCCACCTGCCAGCCTCGCGGTGATCAGTAGCCCAGCCAAAGCGTCACTCTACGGAATGACCAACATGAACCGCATGCCTGCCCTTCCGCCTCGTCACAGGCATTCCATGGACCCCGCGGCTTTCCAAACCGCACAATCACACCCCGGCAGGCAGTGGCAGTCAATGCAGCCCTCTTGGCAACCACACAAGGTTGTGGGCGTGGAACAACTGGGCCCAAGTGATGTCCCGAGTGGGTTACCTAGGCGGTCCACATTTGATATTGATGAGTTGGTCACTGCTCCGCGCTCCCTAACTCATGTTGCATCAAGTGGGAGCAGTGGGAGCAGCGGGGAAGGTTTTTCATTCAGGACGTATGTGGAGGATGAGTCTAGTGCGCTGCGAGGGACGTCATCGGAGGGTGACTTAGGGTTGTGTGCGCAAGGCTGTGAGAGCAGTGGAGACGGGTTGCCACCGACCTCTGCCACCCCTTCCTTCAACTTTGAGGCGTATGTGGCGGCGAACCGCATGAAGGCGGATTTTCTTACCGCCCGGACGACGAGCTTCCGTGAGTGGCAGCAGAAGTACTCGCAGCCGGCTATTCAGTCGTCCTCGTGCAATGCCTTCCACTCTGTCGCGGGACCGGATTCTGTGAGCACGGATGTGGAAGTGAAGTTCCTGCCAGCGCGCGATGGGCGCCCTGCGCTGCCGCAATTAGTTTCGTCCGAAGCTTTCGCAGGGGGGGTGTCGTTCCGTGCGACTGTGGATAACGCCGCGGAGTTGGTCACGACGCCGACTGTTGTTCCCAAGTCATCTTCAGCTCAGGCCTTTTTCAGTAGTGAGCAGTCTACCTATTAACTATGTAGTGTCGATTATTATTTTTCCTTCTAAAGTTTCTGGTCCCTTTTGTGGATTGGGGAGAGTTTAGCAGGCATTCACAGGCATATAGATTCGCAGGTACCTTACGTATGCATGTATGCGTGTCGTAGCGAGTGGCATAGATAGGCGTATTCTCTTTAAAAGAGGTGTAGCAAGCTGCCAATAAGGTAATGACACACATTCATTTAGCACAGAATGTAAACTCTCCAATGGTTACCTGGCCAGCAACTGTAAATGTGCTGCATCAGCCTTGACGATGCTGTCAAGTGGCTGCTGGCCTCTTCCGTTTGTTGCTTTTGGATTTAGGTTTCTCAGGAGACTCTTCCGGGAAGAATTTACTTTTCACTGCGCGTGTTCCCACCGGCTTTAGCACCACGTCCGCGACTGGCGGTGCAGCTTTCCGCTTCCCTGGTGCTCCCGGAGACTGCCCCGCCTTCAGGGGTGAGAACCCTGGTTGGTTATAGGGAGGCACAGCCGCCCAGGAGCATATGGGGCATCCCGTCGGGTCGTGCCGCTGCGCAGGGCAATGTTCACGGCCAAAGAAGATAAACTGCAAGTGGATGTCGTTCCACACCGACTCGGGGAACACCGCCTTGAGGTCATTTTCCGTCTGCACTACATTCTTCCCGTCCGTCAGCCCCCAACGCTGAGCCAGGCGGTGAATGTGCGTGTCCACAGGAAACGAAGGGTGCCCAAACGCCTGAGCCATCACCACACTGGCAGTCTTGTGGCCGACACCCGCGAGGGCCTCCAGCTCCTCGAATGTATTCGGAACCTGCCCCCCGTGCTTCTCCACCAGCATGGCTGCCGTTTTCGAGAGGTTGGCTGCTTTCGTCTTCGCGAGGCCAATCTCCTTGATGACATCTTGGATAGTCGCAGTATCTAGCTTGGCCATTGATACCGCGTCCGGAGCAATGTCGAACAGCCTGGGCGTGACCTGGTTTACTTTCTTATCCTGACAACGACGGGTCGAAAGCAACTGTGTTTCAGTGCCAAGGCATAAATGCTGTCATAAATTTTGGAAACAAAGATGCGCCAAGAATGAAAAAGGCGCGAAGCACTCACCGTGGTTTGCGCGGAGAGCATAACGGCTACCAATAGCTGGAAGGGCGATTCGTGATCGAGAGGAATAGGTGGGTTGGGGTACAGTGTATTGAGCTGCCTGGCTAACTTCGCAGCCTTTTTCTTCAAAGCCGCACTATCGTCGCCCGGTTTCGGAGGTGTCGCCGGTGCTGAGGCTGTCGCCCGAACTGGCGGGACAACGCGTGCTCGGCGGCTTCCAGAGACCACATCGGGCACTACGGGTGCCACCGCAGCTTCCAGGGTAGTCGACCTTCTCCGAGGGGGCATCGCCTTAGCGACAAAGGCGGTAGTCCTTAACTGTCGCGAAAGAATCCTGGCCAGCATTCACGCGACTGTGCGCTAACAACCGTGCTAGGACCTGTTCTCTTTCGTAGCTAAGGAAGTACCAGCTTGTCAATGCTGAAAATGACAGTAGCTAGCAATCAAAAGGATTCGAAGGAAAATTATGAGCCCGAGCGGCCAACTAGTGAACAGTGAAGCAAAGGGGGATTGCCGCATCCCCGGTAGCCAAGCTTGAACACTAGTTAATTACAAAACTTACTTGGCGATAATGAGGGGGTGAATTGAATTGATTACAAAAATAACTGTTTACTTCTGTCCCCTTTCGACGTTTTTGGGGGATATGCGGCGAGAATTCATACAACGTCATTCTGCTGCTCTTCATGATACTTAGGGTTCCTATCTTCGCGACGCTTTGCATGAGGGCAGTGCAAGCAAAGTTGTGCTGATGAGGGCAAAGATGCTTTGGCATGACTTCATGTTCCTCGGGCTTTGGCCTGTGGGGTTTTTTCCTCCTTGATTCTTATTGCTTGGTGTAAAAAAATGTAAACAAATGTTGTGAATACATAAATGGCGGTGGTCTCCGCTGTTTTTTCTTGTAAGATCTTTTTGTTAATACATATATGGCGGCGTGACTTACTGCCGAAATTCGATTTGATAGTGAATACGAAATACCGTGAACTCATCATGAAGACGGCGCCGCCGGCGGCCCAACGGCGGCCACCCCGGAGAGGGTGCGCGTGCATGCCCATCGCCATCACCCCCAAATCCACGCGGTGGCTCAAGTGACCATGTAGCCGTGCCATGCCTCGCACGTTAGGAGGCTGAAAGGGGTGTTGGTAGGTTTGATCCGCGCGAAAAGCAATTGTCGGGAAGCCATATTTGTACCGATCAGCGTCCTAAGATTTCGCCCCGCTCGGCGAGTCCGATATATTTAATTTCGCGGCCCTACTACACCAAGAGATTCTCTCAGCACGCACGATGAGGACGAAACGGGGAAGTATCTATGGACTACATGACGGCGAGTTGGATTCGGGCGTATCAGCGCGCGAGCGCGATGTGGAGGCGTTATACCGGGCGGCGGACAGCCTAGAAGCAACGCCACGGAAGGGCGCTTGCTACCCATCGACTCGCACTTCTAACGTCGAGCCGTCAGCCGTCCCCGGGGGAGCAACAAGACGACATGAGCACATGAAGATAGGTGCGGAAGAAGAGACGGCAAAATTGGCGGCGGCGATCCTCGTGATCAGCCAATACCACAACTGTCATGCATGTGCGGAGGGTTAGTTTTCGAAAACATAGTTAAATGTGTGTACGCATCACCCCCGAGGACTTTATCCCCGATGGTGTGGGCCCTAGAAAAAAGGGGCTAGGAAGGTATGGGGCCAAACAATTAAAGCTAGCGCGGGGGTATGGGCACTAGCCACCTCCTATTTAAAGTATATGGGTGTCGCACCCCACATATGCATGTCCATGATTGAGGCCATAGGGGACCTACGCAAGCAAGATCGCCGCGCCAAGAGGAGCGCCACAGCCATGGGGCGGGGCGACGGAGGAAATGGACAGATAATCGACTGCGGACCGAAGGGGGGGTGGAGGCGTTACCCCCCCACACACACACTAACACACATAAACACACGCAAACGGCTGAGACATGGGCCGTTTGCGCGCATGTTTGGCTAGCCACCGGCACTGCTTCATCGGCGTTGGTTGGTTACTAGCCCTCCGTAGCGGTGGCGAGCAACCCGCGTATCGTGATGGCAGAGTGCAGGGCATAACATTTACATTCTATAGCAATAGTTCCAAATATGCATGACATTTTTTTTCTTGAATTGATTTATACTAATGAAATAAGCGGGACTGAGCGGGACTGGCTCTAGTTATCATTTCCAATAACTTGTCCGTTAGACAGTCCCGATGATTTGGAGTTGATGGGTTTGGGAAATTGGTGTGACGAGTACAATCCAACAATAAATTGCAGGACATTGTACAAGTATTCGTTACTAATTCCAATTCGTGCTTTTCCATCGGAAGGACGTACAACGTGGGTACATCGCTACTGCAAATTAGCGAGGGTTCCGATGCGTACTGTACTACCAGTACCTCCCGTTAGGCACAGTAAATCTCGCTGGCCAAATGACGCTCCAAGCGAGGTTTCCATTGCAGAATATGATTCCGTAGACTTGACGAGCCGCGTCGCTAGTCTGTTGATGACGGTTGGAAAGCCCTAGCACCTAGCACGAGGACCATCCACGAGCAAGTGCAAGCTAGCTAGGCGGAAAGCTATTTAAGCCTAGTGCATTAGGGGGAGGTGACAAAACAATTTAACGATTCCCTTTGATCAATTACAATATACTTTTAAGTACTAACAGTGAGACATCTTCTCAATTCTCCCTCCATCTTCACTTCCACCTCCACACACAGCAGCGACAGAATAGAACATAACATATTTGTGTCTGCAGCTAGCTTTCCAAAGGCTAACCACCACACTGGTCTAAGGCCCGACTATAGTTGCAAAGGTAAGGCTCAAGGTAAGGCCATTTTCCTCAAAAAACTCGCGAACGGTAGTGTAGACATGCTCTTCGTTAGGTAAAGTCAAACATGTAGGAAACCAAGTTTTACCGAAATTGGGTTCACTTTGTAACACAAGTTTAATGTCTGAGGCTTTGGAACCTCCGACATGCAATACAACCACAACGTAGTTACAAGGTCCAACGTAAGCCATGCCGAATCAATTAATAAGCGTCGAACGTGTTCAAGCAACAACGAAAGCGTGCGTAGATGTAAAACGCTCCGAAACCAGTGTGAGAGGGAGCCTTTGGAGAGCTAAATGTAAACACAAAAATGTTCTTTGTTCTTGCTTGTTGCTGCTACCGCACGTGGAGGTGCACATGGAAGGGAGATTGGAAAGATGTCTAATTGTTAAATGTTTCACATTAGATTGTAAATGAACAAAGGAATTCTTAAAATTGTTATGTCACCTGCTTCTAATGCACTAGGCCTAAACAACTTGAGCCTAGCTAGCTTGCACATGCTCTCGCTTGGTCCTCGTGCCATGAGCTAGTGCCTCGGGAGAATTGGTGGTACGGTACGTGTACCACAAAACCGTGTGGTACGAAGCAATATTTTTCATTAGTACTTATCTCTTAAATATTTCTAAGAAAACTGTATCATCGCTATATTTGCAGTTGCTCGCACCCTAAGCGCACCACCTCTCTGTCGGGCCATCCGCCCGACTCAGAAGGACCAAAGTCAGATCAAACTCTACCTCAAGCCCGACGCTTCTCGAAACAAGTTGCCAAGAGGATTTTGAAACTTTTGGTATAGTCGGAGGCGAAGGGTGGTGTGGTGAGTTGGCCGTGCAAGCAACGTGAAAGGTCGGGAGTGAGCGGTGCGCGATGAGGTCGGCGACAAGCTGACCGTCCTAAAGATGAGCTAGAGCTGTGCGGTAAGACCCTCTCGTGTATCGAAAATCAGCTCGATAACGCCCATGAGTATCATGAAATGGATGGACCAGTTGTTTGGGTCGCAGTTGGCTGTGTTGCGGCGGGCTTGAAAGTTGAGGGGAGTGTACGAGGTAAGAAAATGCGTGTAGCCGCTCCCCGCCACGACCGCGTCCCGCATTCACGCTCGTGTGCCTCGCTTTCTGAGGTACCTAGCGACCAAAATCTTACTGAAACCCGTTCGAATAGGAAAACAAAGAATAATTATACACTACGAAGGAGCTGAGGCGTGCTGGTTGTGACGTGGGGGTGGATGCGGGAGTGAGCGTGGCGCATGTGCGAGCGCGGCTATGTGCGCGGCCTCGGCTCGAAGCCCCGCGCTCCGAATGTCGAGGAGGCGACCCTTTCCGACAAAGAGAATGCCAATCAGCGCTCATATAGGAAGGAGGATATCGAGGGAGCGATTGGGTGTGGAGTTTCAGACATGGGAAGTAAGTGTAGACATAGGCGATAGGCACAGGTCGTGCATTACATCGGGGGGGGGAGGGGGGGTTAGTGGCTCCGCCAAAATTCAGATTACACAGTTCTTTGTAGAACAAAAAGTTAAAAACACCTCCACTTCCCTTCCAATTTGCATGACAGAGCGCATTGCTACTGCTTTAGCTTTAAAGGGGATTAAAGCTAGGCTTTGTGCGTTTTTGTGTGGCGATCCATGGGCAGGTATGCATGTCACTCGACTGCATTTTGGCGTCACGTTGCTGCATCATGCTAATGCTAGTGGGGACATTTCGTTGCAATAGCGTAGCAATATTATTCTGCAATTCATGCATGTTCATGAGCATGGAGCTCTATAGTTGCTGCCTATGGATGATAGGTGGTGCAAACAATCATGATTAAGGGCTGCATGTTCAGCCCCGCCCAAACCCGGTGGCTTCGCCCGCCACGTTACCAGCAAGGAGCTCGGAAACCAACTTGATATGCCATTAATGCGAGCAGGGGTGAAGGGGGAGGTAGCATGAGGTCCGTAGCATATGGGTCGTTGCGGTAAAAGTACCCGCTACAGGTCGAGCCGCGTTTTTGAGACGGAGATGCGTCGGTGGGTAGTGGTGGCTGATTTTCGAAATTTATATTTTCAGCTATTTTTCTACCAGTACCCTCCGTCGGCGCGGTGCGCACAGCGGAGTCGATAGGCAGAAGCTCTACACAAAATTTTGACACGGTGTTGGAAGGGTGAGCATGAACTAATCTCCAGTTAGTGTGGTCATCGCCAGGCGTGGGAGGTGGTGAGCTAGCAAGTTCTTCCCGGCAGTGGGCAGCTCTGCCCGGAGTTGAGTGGACCGCTCGGTAGTTTCCGCACTATCATCCCACCGCACGGTCCACAACTTCGGCCCTCCTGACGCAATAACTAAGCCATACTTCCGGGCGCGCTGATGGCGCCTCGAGCCGGCCTTAGGTCCTCTGTAGGGCCTCTACGAGCCGAGACTATTGAACCATGCAAACACAGTTAGTGTGGAAGATAACTTACGCAAACGTAGTTACAGTCACAGTCCCGCAAACGGAACATGTACGGCGACAACCAGCCTACATGCGTGGTGTCGGGACAACGGAAGTGAGAGAGCTGTAGCCTAGCGACATCTCTGTACCGAGTCAAACAGTTTATCGGTATGTCCGATCTAGACATGTACTAATCATATCTAGAGTAGCTTACAGTTGCTATCTGCAACTAATACGTATACGGTATTACTTACAACACTCCCCCTGAAGGTAGCTACGGGATGAAGCGTTGCATTGGGCCTTGTCCTCCAAGGATCGCACTTCGGTGTCTTGCTAGTGCATGTCCTGGGAGGGGTTTGGTGAGCATGTCAGCCACCATCTGGTCAGTGGGGAGGTACCTCAACTTGATGGTTCCCTGCTCCACGTGGTCTTTGAGGAAGTGCCACTTCAGACCGATGTGCTTAGTCTTCTCGCTGACCAAGGCATTCTGGGAGTATGCAATGGCGCTTTGGTTGTCCTCCCAGATGGTGGTGGTTTCGGTGATGGGGGAGTTGAAGATTTCCCCCAGGAGTTGTCGGAGGTGGAGTCCCTCCTTGGTGGCGTCAGCCGCAGAGTAGTACTCGGCTTCACACATGGATTGAGCCACACAAGTCTGTTGTTTGGACTTGTAACTGACTGGCCCGCGTCCGAGGGTGAAGAGATAGCCGGAGCGAGACTTGCGGGTGCTGCTGTCGTTGGCCCAATCAGCGTCGGCAAAGCCTGTGAGTTAGAGGCTGTGGTCAAGGCCCCCCCCCAACGTCAGGCGCATGTCGATGGTGCCATGGAGGTAGCGGAGGACCTTTTTTAGAGCCCGCAAGTGTGCCTCGGTGGGCGAGGCTTGGGCAGAGCCGAGGATGCTCAACGCCGTGGAGACATCGGGGCGTGTACAAACGGCGGCGTACTGGAGGCTGCCCAGGAGGCTGGGGTAGACGTCCTTGGCCGCTCATGTGAGAGAGGGCGAATTCAAGTGTGCAAGGCCGGCGAGGAAGCCCGGGTCCATCGGAAGGGACGACGGCTTAGAGTCGGACATGCCGTACTTGGCGAGGATGTCGCGCATGTACTTGGACTGGTCCAGCGAGATTGTGCGCGTGGAGCGATCGCGGCTAATGTGCATGCCGAGGAGTTGGGAGAGGTCGCCTAGGTCCTTGATCTTGAACCGTGCTCCGAGTTGGGCTTTGAACGATGCGAGCCAAGTGGCATCATTGCATGCCGCGGGAATGTCATCGACGTACATGGCGATCATGGCGAAGACGTGGCCGGTGCGAAAGATGTAGATGCACGGGTCGGAGACGCATTGTTGCCATCCATGGTCGACGAGCCACGCACGAAGTAGCATGTTGAACTCGGCGCCCGCCGGCGGCGCAGCGGCGGCGGCCCCGGAGGGGGGTGCGCTCGCAGGCCCGTCGGCACCTACCTCTACCTCCACGCGGTGGGCGCTGGTAACCCCATAGCCGTGCCAGGCCTGGCACGGTAGGGGGCCGAACGAGGTACCGGCAGCTGCGATCCGCGGGATCAGCAGCTGTCGGGAAGCCCTGTACGGAGGGTTTTGGAAAACATAATATCCGTACACCGACACAGGGATCTCCCGCTCGGCCTGTCCGATATGTCTTTCTCGCGACTAAATACTCGCAGATACTCTCCCGACGATGGGGCGGGGGCGGCGTCCGCGAAATATTTTTTGGCGAAAAGGGGTACGGACGGATCAGCGGAGGGACGAGGGTGTTGGAGCTGGCGGCGGACAGCTGGGAAGCAGCGCTTGGGACAGCGCTCGCTAGCAGTCGCCAGCCCTGCGAGAGTCTTAAGTCTCCCCTGGGGGCGAGGCCTGATGCTACGCAGGACGGAGGCTGGTCGCAGCCGGAGGAGCGGCACGGTCTGGCGGCGGCGGTCCTTAGGATCGCCCGCCGCCGGAAAAGCCCGGTACGGGGGGTTTTTGGAAAAATTCCCGTACCCACCATCTTTTGAGGACCGGCGACTCGATCCCTGTGTTCTTCCAACCCCTTCCCTAGTCGGTACCCGGTTATCGATAGGCTGCCTCAGGCAGTGTGCCTAGGGTTATCGTAACGGCACACTGCTCGTAAAGGCGACCCCCTAACAACGTAAACCACCGGGGGAAGGTACGGACGGCCACAGCGCGATCAGATAGGTGTTGGAAACAGACGGGAAAAGGACAGGGGACAGGAGAAAATCTGGCTCGGGGGCAGGAGAGCCAGCCGGACACCGTCCGCAGCCTAGTTATTCTCTCTTCTCAGCCCCCGAAGGAGGAGAGAAGACCCGGCTAGGTGGAGAGCTGCGTCGAGAGGAGCGGCTAATACCTCGGGCGGGGTGGAGCACGGATCGGAGCGGGACCGACGACGACCTATGCGAGGGGGGTTTTTCACCTGCCTTTCCCCCCAAGCTCCGGCACGACCGGAGTCGCACGGGAGCCGAGGTCAGGCAGGTTCGCCTCGACCAGCTCAAGCTGGACAGCCTTGCTGATCAGCGACCCCGCAGCGGCTGGAGCAGGCCGCGTAACGTGGAGACTAGCGACATTTTATTTTTCATACTGTATCCAAAAAAAATACGTATAGATCAGAAAATTATAAATACCTGGATACGGGTATGTTTTAGACGGTATCGTTACTGCCATTGGAGAGGTTGGGATTAGTGGTTCACGGTCTATCCCCACGCTTAGAAGTCCAACTACATGTTGAGCATAGCAAAAGGGGGGGCCCAGAGACTCCAGCCGGTTTTTACTGGTATTGGAGTAATTAATTTCAAATTTCAATTTTTGTTGAACTCGCGGGGGGACTGCTTAAGGCCGTAGAGGCAACGCTTGAGGTGACAAACCTTGGACGTTCCATCGGTGAAGCCGAGGGGCTGGCGGATGTATACATCCTCCCGGATGGGGGCGTAGAGAAACGTTGTGTCGATGTCAAGCTGGCAGAGTTCAAGGTCGCGGGCGGCTGCGATGGTTAGGAAGAGACGCAGGCTGGCCATGCGGATGACCGGGGAGAAGGTCTCCGTGTAGTCCAGTCCAGCGCGTTGGCTGCACCCCTTGGCGACGAACCGCGCTTTGAAGCGGGAGACGTCGCCGGCTGTATCCGACTTGACTTTGAAGATCCACATGATGTTAACGACCATGCGGCCTGGGGGGAGGTCCACAAGGTCCCACGTGCCGTTGCTGATGAGGGAGGAATACTCCTGTTGCATAGCGGCTTGCCATTGGGGGCCTTGGGCGCTGTCCAGCGCAGCCCGGTAGGATTTTGGTTCCTCACACTCTCGGGCGGAGAGGAGGGCGATGGCAGTTGGGGACGTGCCGGCAGGTGTGTGTGGGGGACCAGTGACAAGGTCGGGGAGGTGAGGGTGCTCAAATATGTCCTCTTGAGCTTTGCCTTGTTCAGGATCACAACACGCCGTTACGAGGGTTGGTGGGTAGTCGGACAAGTGGGCAACCATATCGCCGTAGCGAATGGGGTGGGAGCGGAGCCGAGCATGGCGAGGGGCTGCCGGGGGGGGTAGGGGTGTGGGTAATGTGAGGTCAATTGGGTGGGACAGGGGTGAGTCTGCGGGTACGTCTTCCGAAGAGTCGGTGATGGCCGAGTCGACGGAGGGTTGTGTGTCGAAGCGTGGTGTGTCTTCCTGAAAGACAACATGTACGGAAGTGGTGATGCGACGCGTTTCCGGATTGTAGACACGATACCCGGGTGCGTCAAGGGGATAGCCCACCATGACGCCGCGAAATGCTTTTTCACTGAGTTTCCGACGTTGTTTGTCGGGGACCTTGGCGAAAATGGCGCAGCCGAAGACGCGGAACTTGGAGGCGTTGGGCACCGACGACGTAAGGAGGGTGAGGGGGACGCCCTAATTAGGTCCGACCGAGCGACTGTACGTGCGGTTGCGAAGGTACACAACAGTGCTGACAGCGCACGACCACATGGAGTTGGGAACGGCCATGCTGTGGAGCATCGCCGATGCATTGTCCCGGATGGTGCGCCAGGGACGTTCGGCCTTGCCGAGCATGTGGTGGGCGTATGGGGCAGAGAACTGCACTCCGACGCCGAGGTGTGCGCACATACGGCGAGTGGCAGCAGCTTCAAACACAGAGTCGGAGTCAAACTTGAGGACCGGTGCGAACGCGCCCGTCAGGGAGTGATGGCGGGCATGCAAGTGTTTGATGTCCAAGAGGATGGTTTCCAATTCCGAACATGCGTCGTCTTTAGACTTAAGGAACCGCACCCACATGTAGTTGGTGTGGTGGTCGATGACGAGCAAGCAGTAACGGAGGCCATGTGGGGAGGGGACATTGACCGGGCCCCAAAGGTCAGCGGACAGGTTGAGGAGGGGGTGGGATGGCTTCGCGCAAGCGGTTGTGTTGCGTGGTGCAGTTGTGGCTTTGTGAAGTAAGCAAGAGTCGCAAGAAACTTTGGTTACAACGCTAGCTAACACAGGGCTAGTCGGGACACCGTGATTATGCTGGGCCTGAAGGCTGTGCATGTTGAGGTGGCCAAACCGACGGTGCCACATGACGGGATCACACTCGGCAGTGAGGGCAACTTGAGGTGAGGCGTCAAGTTCCGCCGGTGCGGATGGGCTGGAAGGGAGGTCCGGCTGGTGGGGAAGGAGGTAGAGACCGTTTCCGGACGGTTCTAGCACACCCATGCCTGTGAGTACCAAAAGCAAACCAGTGTCATAGTTGGAGGGGAAGATGAATTCACATCCGCTGTGAGTTTACATCCAGCTGACACTAAGTAGTCTGCCGATACGCTGTGCGGAGCGAGATGAGAGGTCAGGGGTGTAGAGTGCATACACAGTGCGGTGAATGAGCTGGCCAGAGGCAAGTCTGACAGAAATCCGCACTGAGCCACTGCCCTTAACGTCAACGCCGACACCGCCCACGCGAGAGGGAGCGGAGGGGGGCGTGAATTTCACGAAGTCATCTCGGAACGCGGTGAGGTTAATCGAGCAGGCGGAATCAACGACCCAAAACTGTGACAGGTTACGACCCGGGGCGAGGGAAGAGGAGAATGCCACAGAGCTGA
Organism: Tetraselmis chui; assembly: GCA_026401115.1. Taxonomy (NCBI): domain Eukaryota; kingdom Viridiplantae; phylum Chlorophyta; class Chlorodendrophyceae; order Chlorodendrales; family Chlorodendraceae; genus Tetraselmis; species Tetraselmis chui. The sequence continues at coordinate 20,913 of JAPMLY010000094.1, forward strand.
ATGGGACACTCACCTCGTCGCCATCGTAGTCATCAGCGCAGTCCTCGAGGGTGGGGAGGCAGTCGGTGGCATCGGCGGGGGCGTCGTCGGCAGGGACGTCGCTCAGCAGCGCAGCGTGAGCAGAGGGGGTGCCGTCGGCGGCGCCGTACTTCTGGGCTTTCATCTTACGCTTGGCGAGATTCCACTTAAGGATAGCGTCATCCGTGGCAGTGCAGGCGGACATGAGATGGTTGAGGCTGCCACAAACGCCACACTTGTTGGGTCGATGGCCGCGAGGGTTACGGTGTGATGGGCCTCGACCGCTGTGCGAGCCGCGGCCCGCAGCGACGAACGCGGAGATGGGAGGGGGTGATATGGCCGGAGCGGGTGTGTCATATCCTAGCCATTTAGCTAAGTGCTAGTATCTGACATTATTTATTTCCTCTAAATGGTACCTGTATCTTAGCGATATTCAGTGACTCTTTTATTGTCATCACGGCAGTACAACTGTATCGCCGTATTTTCCCTCGACAGTACAGAGTTACTAGCAGTATCTCTTCTAGATAGTTCTTTTCTAGATAGTTCTAAGAGCTTGTGCGATAAGGTTAGATAGACGGTACAGGTAACCTCAGTTAATAGTAATAGTTTGGTTTAGTTAGCAGACAGCACAAGCTACAGGTTCTAAGGCTGTTTCTAGAACACCTGAGGTGTGGATATTTAAGACGGGGACTTACTGGTAGAGGAGAAGACCGGTACAGAATAGAATTACGCCACACCCAGATTGTAAGAAACCCTGTTCCTAAGACAATCTTACTAATTCTCTCTACGCTGTATAATTAGATCCAGAGATTAGGTTCTACTATTAGTCTAAGGTTGCCAACTTAGCCTAACCAAAGTAGCACCTCACACGTGGTTTCGGAGCCTCAGAACAGCTAGACGAGACGAAGATGTCTAACCGAGCAGGAGAGAGACTACCAGAGGAAGTTGATGGTCGACCAGAGGGGGCGCCTTCTGGGCCGACACAGCCGACGTCGACATATGGTAGAAGACAGACAGTGCGAGAAGGATCGAGTCCCACGATGGAGCCTATGTCGGTACACGTCACCGAGATGCTACAACGACTAAGCAACCGAGTTGACACTTTTTCGACTGAGCTATCTCAACTGCGTGACCACGTCGACAACGGTTTCAGACATTTTGAAGGACGAGTGAACAGAAGCCGAGAAACGGAGAATTTTCTTCGAGGAGAACAATTGAGATCGGAGAGGACGCGAGAGATGCCAAGCATGATGCCGAACGATGTCAAACCAGCCAAGATCAAGAGCATCGCTACGACTAACATCGACGAGCTGAGAAACTGGTTCCGACATGCACGAGGGTATCTACGGTATCACAACGTTAACCCTGAAGAGCAAAGAGGAGTGTACTGGGTATCTGGCTTTCTGGAAGGACCACTATCGAAGTGGTGGTACTCCCAAGTTGCGCAGACTGGAGATGAAGTCGGTGGAGGATTTTCCGGAGTTTCTGAGATGGAGAAATCCTTAATTCAGGAATTCTGCGGAAGAACACCGGCGGAACAAGCGAGATTGAATTTGGACAAAGCGCGACAGAAAACCACGGTCCTGAAGTATGCGAACTATTTTCGAGAACAATTATTGGAGCTTCCTCACCGTCACGAAGAAGATAACGTACATGATTTCCAGCGCGGTTTGAGACCCTCGATTCATAAGGAGGTTGCCCTGAAAAACCCTAAGACCCTACACGAGGCGATTCAAGCAGCTCTGCGAGCGGAGGCAGCGGAGACCAAGATTGAGACGACCCAACGCTCGACAGGCCGACTGAACGCCATCGAAGAAGACAGCGACTTTTCAGAGGCAGCGGAGGAGATCGACAGTGAGTCGGAGGAAGATTCGCATGGCGCGACCGAAGAAAAGCCGCGGGAGCTGTACGAGATTAGACGCCTCACTCAAGAGGAGGTCGACAGATTTAAGAAGGAGGGCAAGTGCTTCATTTGCCACAAGAAGGGACACATCGCTATCGACTGCCCAGACAGAAAGAACAAGAAGAACGACAGAACGAAGAAATCCCGGCCGGGAAAGTGAGACCTGAGTCGGCAGCTCGCGGCAAGCTGCAGGATGAGGTTTCGTCTCCTACAGCGACTCAGGAAGAGACCAGAACAGAAGAAGTACGAGACCCGTTACCTCAAACGACATTGAGGCCAGTCTTTAGGAGCAAGGACTTTAGCGACTGGATGATGAATAGGGAGTATTTCCTGAAGTACTCTCAGACCTACGGACCTTTCGACTTAGATGGAGCTAGCGATAATGACGGCCTTAATTCTCAAGTGGCGGAGGATTTTTGCTGTCCGGCGCGCCCATTTCAGGAGAGAGATTTACAGAAGTACCGGAGAATTTGGCTAAATGCGCCATTTAATGAATTAGAAGATTTTTTGGGCCATTATTTGCGGAGTAAACTGCTTCATCCCCATCTGAGAGCGGTTATAGTGGTTCCAAAATGGAGGGCAAAACCATGGTTCAAGCTGCTGCGAAATTTCCGACTTGTCGACGAGCTGGCGGCGAAAGAACATGTGTTTACCTGCCCCACGAACGATGGAATAGAAGGAAGAAGGCAAGATGTTGGACCGACAAGATGGACGACGCAAGTCTACGTCGACGACACCGATCGAGTTCGATTTCTGCCTCAGAACCTACAGAATCCCCCGAAGACCTACTGGACTCACTCGACGACTCTTGTTACCGATGGCCGACGAGTGTTACTAGCGAAAGAGGACACTGGCATGGTCTGGTTTCCTGGTGGCAAACAGGAGATTGAAGACGCGACCCCGGAATACACAGCAGTGCGAGCTCTTACGGAGACAACTGGATTTAAGGTGAGCGAAACAAATTTACGCCTTTTAGGGACGGAGTCTTCCGGACAAAATAAGCGCTACGTGTATATCGCTCGCGTTCGACCCGGATCGATACCGGACGCTACGTCAACTTCTCCGGCAGTATGGGCTACCTGGAAGGAATTAATTTCGGCACGGCGTACGGGTTATCTAGTCCGTGGAGATCAGCAGTTCCCTCTTCGTTACGAGACTTTTGGGAAACCGATCGACGGGTGGATGAACAAGAACGTCCGACTAGAAGACAGTGTTCCTGCGACGCTACATGTATCCACAACCCAGTCTGGAACAAGTCTGTTAGTGTTGGGAGGCACCTTACGCGGACATCGATGCCGTATTTTGGTTGACTCTGGCGCTTCGGAAAATTTCTGCAAGGCTGAGTGGGTACGGGAGCATCACATCCCGACGGTTACTGGAGAGAAATACCGGATAAAATTGGCAGATGGTAGTACAACTACGACTCGCCAGCGACTACGGAATGAAGTGCTCACAGTAGGGACCCTGGACATACGTCTGGACGCAATTACGACAGAACTGGATAAATTCGACATCATCCTCGGTCAACCTTGGTTACAAGCCGTCAACCCGGATATAGATTGGTCTACTAAAACGATTCGCGACCGTAAAACTGGCGAAGCTATGGTGTCTGGCGACGAGTACACCGTACCTGTGACAGTACATCACTTGGAGGCGGATGCGATGGCAAAGCTGCTTAGACAACAACCAGCAGACCTCTTCGTGATTGGACTACGAGAAGTACAGGACGCGGTCGACGACATCAACACTGATCAACAACCTGAGTGGACGACTTCGTTACGAGATTCCCTGAATGAGTTTACGGACATTATCAAGGAGCCTGACGGTCTACCGCCAACTCGCGAGTGCGACTTTGAAATTAATTTGGAGTGCGATGAACCACCTAAGGAGCGAACGTACCGTATGTCACCAGCAGAACTCCGGGAGGTTCAAGTACAGTTGCAAGACTTACTCGCAAAAGGCTGGATTCGTCCGTCTAAATCTCCGTACGGTGCCCCGATTTTATTTGTACGCAAGAAGGATGGTACCATGCGTATGTGCGTAGACTACCGGAAACTCAACGACCTTACGAGGAAAGACCGAACACCGTTACCCCGGATTGATGAGTTACTCGACTCGCTATATGGGGCTCACTATTTCAGCACGCTGGACCTGTATAAAGGCTATCATCAAGTTCGAGTCAAGGAGCGCGACATACATAAGACAGCATTCCGAACTCATTACGGATTGTTCGAGTACTGCGTTCTACCCTTTGGACTTTGTAACGCCCCAGCTGGATTCCAAGCGATGATGAATCGAGTTTTGGCCCCGTATCTTGGCAAGTTCTGCGTGGTATATTTGGACGACGTGTTGATCTACAGTAAGACGGCCGACGAACACCTCGAGCATATTCGACTCGTGTTACGAGAGCTGCAGCGACACCAGTTGCATATCAAACTCTCTAAGTGTTACTTCGGACGATCGAGCGTCAATTTTCTTGGGCATGTGGTGGAAGCTGGACAGATCCGAATGGACCCCGACAAGGTTGAGGCAGTACAGAATTGGCCCCGACCAAAATCTGTGACTGAAGTACGTGGATTTCTGGGACTTGCTGGATATTACCGGAGGTTTATCAACCAATTCGCAACCCTAGCAACCCCATTAACGGACCTGACCAAGAAGACACCGGAATTTCGCTGGACTCCTCAAGCCGAGTCAGCATTCGAGCAAATTAAAGACGCGATGGTACGTGCACCAGTACTGGTAATTCCTGACACTTCTCCTAATGCAAGGTACACACTGTACACAGATGCTTCTGGATTTGCAGTAGGAGCTGTGCTATTACAAGACCAAGGTATTGGATTACAACCTGTTGCGTACCATGCTCGAAAGATGAACAAGCATGAGGTACACTATCATGTCCACGAACAAGAGCTACTGGCAGTTCGCGACGCTCTACTGAAGTTCCGTTGCTACTTAGATGGCGCGGCGGGATTTACAGTAATTACGGACCACGACACGTTGCGACACTTCTTTCGGCAGCGCGATTTGTCTACTCGACAGGTGCGATGGCTTCAAGTTTTAGCACCTTACCAGCGACAGATGGACATCGTATACAAGAAGGGAGCAGTCAACCAGGCAGACGCTCTGTCTCGCCGACCTGACCTGAAGGACTCATTACAGAAGCTGCAACTGTTACGCGATTGGACCAACGACGAAGCAGAATGCGAGTTACACGCACAGATTTTTTCCCTGGAATCCCGGTTACATCCTGACTCTGGACTTCATGCGGAAATCAAAAGCGCTTATGATTCGGACAAATATCTGCTTACCCGGAAATCTCTGCCTACCTGGCTGGTACGTCAATCTAATGGACTCTTGTACGCCTACGGGACAAGACTGTATGTTCCGAACGTCTCTACATTGCGATCAAGAGTACTGTACGAACTACACGACGCACCGACCGCGGGACACCCTGGTATTATTCGACTATTGGCAGCAGTAACCCGGACGTTTTGGTGGCCTAACATGAAGCGGACAGTACAACACTATGTACGCAGCTGTGTTACATGTCAACGCAACAAGGCAGCGCGACACAAGCCTTATGGACTCCTTCAATCGCATGAGGTACCGACCAGGCCCTTTGAGCATGTATCGCTTGACCTGATTACGGACCTTCCTGAGTGCGATGGGTATGATGCTGTGGTGGTATTCGTCTGTATGCTTACGAAACGGACGATTGTCGAGCCAATTACGAAAACGATTACAGCGGAACAATTAGCAAAAGTTATGCACCGCGCTGTTTTTCGGCATTTTGGCTTACCACGGAAATTAATATCCGATCGAGATCCCCGGTTTATGAGCGACTTCTGGCAAACCCTATTTAGGGCTGTTGGCACCAAGCTTAATATCTCTACGAGCTATCACCCCCAGACAGATGGCCAAACTGAACGAGTAAACCAGACATGGGAGCAAGTCATACGATGCTATGTGCACCCCTTGCACGACGACTGGGTTCAACACCTTACCAACGTGGAGTTCGCGATCAACGCAGCGGTTTCTACGTCAACGACTATGTCTCCATTTAAGGCGACGCTAGGATTTGAGCCGACATCTCCAACGACGGCTACATTTGAAGATAACGAGCCTAGCCGTACTTTACCGGAGCAAGTGAAGATTCTGGTCGAGATGCACAGATTTGCCCACGACTGCGTCAAAGCAGCCCAGGCACACATGCAAGACGCTGCAAATCGGCACCGGTTACCAGTACCTTTTACAGTTGGCGACAAGGTTAAGCTCAAGGCGACAAATCTACGGTTTGTACAACAGCCATGTTCTAAACTACGCGACCGCTACATTGGACCGTTTCTCATTACGGAGGAAGTTTCCCCGGTTGCATTTCGGCTTAAGCTACCCCCTGGAGTACGGATTCACGATGTTGTACACGCCAGTCTACTGGAAAGATGGAATTCAGAACCAGAACAGGCCAACAGTGCGCAGCCAATTCCGATTGTGCACGATGCGAAGCGATTTGAAGTCGACAAAATACTCGACGTGGCTTTTAACTCCAATGGCACGGGACTTTTGTTTAAGGTCCGCTGGGCAGCACCGTTCAACGTACCTAGCGAGGACACTTGGGAACCCATGCGAGGAGTCAACCACTTAAACATCTTTTCCGAATTCCTTCGAACGGATGTTTATCGAGAATTTTCTGGCACCCCTGACTTTGTCAGATTTCGCAATCGCTGGCCTGCAAGAACCCCCAAGAAACCAAGACCCTGAGTACTGCACAGCGAGGACGCTGGTGCTTAAGGAGGGGAGAGTGTCATATCCTAGCCATTTAGCTAAGTGCTAGTATCTGACATTATTTATTTCCTCTAAATGGTACCTGTATCTTAGCGATATTCAGTGACTCTTTTATTGTCATCACGGCAGTACAACTGTATCGCCGTATTTTCCCTCGACAGTACAGAGTTACTAGCAGTATCTCTTCTAGATAGTTCTTTTCTAGATAGTTCTAAGAGCTTGTGCGATAAGGTTAGATAGACGGTACGGGTAACCTCAGTTAACCTGTATCACTAGTAATAGTTTGGTTTAGTTAGCAGACAGCACAAGCTACAGGTTCTAAGGCTGTTTCTAGAACACCTGAGGTGTGGATATTTAAGACGGGGACTTACTGGTAGAGGAGAAGACCGGTACAGAATAGAATTACGCCACACCCAGATTGTAAGAAACCCTGTTCCTAAGACAATCTTACTAATTCTCTCTACGCTGTATAATTAGATCCAGAGATTAGGTTCTACTATTAGTCTAAGGTTGCCAACTTAGCCTAACCAAAGTAGCACCTCACAGGGTGTGTCCGGGGCAGGGTCGTCGTCCATGTTGTGTGCGAGGTGGAGAATGCTAGCCATCACTTCATCAGCCGACATGATGTAGCCCGTGTCAAAGGCGTTGATGACGCATTGCTTCGCCTGACCGTGTGGGCCGCTGTTGGAAATACCGCGCAGCATGAGGAGACCGAGGTGGTGTGGGTGGATGGCAACGGAGCCATCAACTAATTGGCATGTGTCGTTGTAGTCGTCAAAGGTCTGGCGCATGTAGTGGACATAGTCACTGAGTGACTGACCATGGCGCTGTCTGACCGTCAGGTTGTCCATGAGGGACAAGGAGCGAGCAAAAGACCGGCAGTCGAGGCGTTCACACAGGATGTCCCACGCGGCAGCGGCGCAGTCAGGGCGGGCTGGAGAAACGCATTTCATCGCTTGGTCAGCGCGCTGACTCGCGATGGCTGCATGGAGAAGCAGCGTGTAGGCGTAGTGCTGTGCTGGTTCGTCGAGCCAAACGCCGGAGTCGCGTATGGCCAGCTGTGGAATGAGGTATGCGGCCTTGATGGAGAGGAAATTAAGGAAGGTCCTCTTCCATTGCTTAAAGTCCGTGGTCGGGCCCATGACGGGGACCGACATCTTCATGGACCGGTTGAGGGCGTCCTTGTCGAAGCCGGGGGCTTCGTGTGCCGCCCGGCCGATGACCACCGGGTCAATAGTGGGGCGACGACGGCCACGGGTGGCGGGGTCGCCATGTTGGACTGGGGAGAGTGCCGGCCATGAAAGGGAGGAGGTGGGCCACCGGGAAAGGGAGAGCGGCCGGCCATGGGACGCGGCGGGCCGTACGAGGGCGGGTGGTCACGGTAGTGGGGGACGATGTTAGAGGGCGCCTCCGGGATGTGAGGGTTGGGGTGGTGAAAGGCATATCCAGCGGGGGGGAAGGGAGGAGGTGGTGGGAGGTGATCAACCTGGGGGGCGTGACGCGAGGGGTCGTGGTGCGCATCGGCACGCGGGGGCTCGCGGGGCGCATCGTGACGGCGTTGTGCGACTGTGGGGTCGCCAACATGAGCTGCATGAGTAGCAGCAGCGAAGACTGTTTCTGCGGCCGGGGGGACGTATCCAGGCTGGGGATGTTCAAGCAGGGGGAGGGTGTGCACGTCGTGGCTGTCCCGGACGGGTCCGAGCTGAGCATCGTGGCGGCGCTGAGCGACATGGGGGTGCGGATTAGCACCCGCAGCAGCAACAGCAGCAGCCTCGGCCGACAGCGAGTCGAAACGAGCCGTTAAGCGCGCCACTTGCGCAACGAGCAGCGCGAGAGTATCCGGGGGGTGATCGAGGTTGCTCTGGTGAGAGCCTGAGTCAGGGGAGTCAGGGGGTGAAACAGGCGGAGTTTTCGGCGCCATTTCGACAGAGGGCGAAAAAGAAAGAGCTGGATAAAAACCGGCAGCGGTAAAAACCGCTAGCCGGACTCGTGCCTAACAACGGTTTGCAAAGAGACGGCCTGATGCCCGCCGACCCCTCGGCATGTAGCCCCGGGGTGTCTCAGTGCACCTTCTTTGTATCCTCCACCCAATGTGGGGCACAAGTCGAGGCCAAGGCCAGGACAGGTGGAGCGCTGCGCTGGTGGCTGAGTCGCTAGGATAATATAAAAATAAAAAGGTAAGCTACGGCGGGCGTGCAACCTGTGGATGCGTATTCACCCGATGGTGCGCCCCCCCGTTCTCCAGCTTGGACCTGTGTGCACCCTGTCCACACACGACGAGTGCGTCGGTGTGGGTGGCTGGCTATCTCCGTCGAGTGGCTGACTTAAGAGGGGTGGTGGCGGGTTTTAAATTACAGTTTATACTGGCGATACCGCCGACTACAAGTTGAAAGTACTAGGTGTCTAGATAAACTTGCCTTCTGCGGGAGAGGTGTCGATCGCAGCTCGCCGAACCAGGTTGTCGCGCGTGAGTGACGTGAGGCGGGGGCCCATAACCTATTGAACCATGCAAACACAGTTAGTGTGGAAGATAACTTACGCAAACGTAGTTACAGTCACAGTCCCGCAAACGGAACAGGTACGGCGACAACGAGCCTACAGGCGTGGTGTCGGGACAACAGAAGTGAGAGAGCTGTAGCCTAGCGCCAAATCTGTACCGAGTCAAGGAGTTTATCGGTATGTCCGATCTAGACATGTACTAATCATATCTAGAGTAGCTTACAATAGCTATCTGCAACTAATACATATACGGTATTACTTACAACAGAGACGCTTTGGCCTATCCGGACGTGCCGAGCGGTGCTACCGCGGGGGGTAGATGGGGGCAAAATCGTCGCCATGGCGAATAGCCGCGGCCGGTAAAACCGGTATTTCTTGAAAAATAAGCTGACTGGGACCTTTTGCACGTTTTGGACCTATTTCTGTAAAGATTGCTTAAATGAGCGGTCTGTTTGGAGGTTCCAAAAATGACCATTTTCTGTGGTACATGTACCACAAACGTGGTACGTGTACCACCAATTCTCCCGAGGCACTAGGGTTTTCGTAACGTTCTAAATAGACTAGCGATGCGGCCTTTTTTGTCTCGGGAAATCAAAGTAGCGCGTCATGTGTCTCGGGAAATCGGACTAGCGCGTCATCTATTTAGTTAGATTAAATGTGCGTACCTTTACGCACCGGGAGGTACTGTTACTATAGTACGCATCAATACCCTTAGCTGAATTGCAATAGCAACGTACCCACGTTGTACGTCCTTCCGATAGAAAATTAATGATCAAATTAGTAAAGAGTACATGTACAATGTTCGGCAATGTATTACTGCATGACTATACTCGTCACAATACCATGTTGAGTCCGCCAACGGCAACGCGCGGAGACAAAGCGTCACATCCGCAATAAAATGTCCGCGGCTGACGCCCACGTGCTTTACCTCCAAAACAACTCCTCTAGCTAGTAGCAGCCACCTCTGCCTTTGCGCTCGCCCAATCGGCTCGCTCAACCTACCCACTCTTCCCTAATCGAGCCGTGAATAGAAAGAACACCTCTGAATAGCAGGTGTTTTAGTGACTGTTTATCCAAAATATAAACAATATTTCATATTTGGCATGATCTGACTCCCAGTCGCTAAATCACCCACCGCCGTATTCGAAACTGTAGCGAGTCGCAAACAGATTCTAAACATTTTTACAATAAAAAAGCAGTGGAGGCCACCAAGCAAAATAAAGAAGAAAACAAATTCGATGCGGTACTCGCATATCTGTACGTTTATCTTGAAATGTTACTCGGCAGTACGTACAGGTACTTCAGGCCGCCAGCGCAGTCAGCACGCCTTCAGAGGCGTGATCCATCCCTGGCGACTATCACGCGCACGCGTCTGAGGCGATGCGCCGCCAGCCGAAACTCGATACGCGTTTTCCGAAATATATATTGCCTGTAACAAGCGTCGCCATCTTCTTTGGAATCCGACAACAGCGTATTTGTCCGTAGAGTGTGGGGAAGCCGGAAGGGCACCTCGCGTCGTATCAGCCTTGCGGTCGAAGTACGGAGGCAATATCGCGGGGCGTCCAGCTACACGAACGACTGTATTCGTCGGTCATATTCGTATGCCTTCGCTGCTGACGAAGCCTATCTGGACACTACGTTGTCAACTTTTTGCTTTAGGCCGTCACCGAGCACAAACTACAGGTCGCGGGCAAGTCCCCTCTCGTCATCAGCACGCATCTGTATCTACACGCGACCCTGGATCCGCTTCCAGCCACTGCCTGTGTCTATTTCAGTCACTGATCCATTGCTTACCGACCTGGTTCGCGTTGCCCAACAGACTTGGTAGAGGCTATTATTCATCCGAGTCGAAGAAGAGACTGGAAGCTTGTAAAGCGTTAAACTCGTGCGACCAAGGATAATATAAATTCCTGGCTTTACTTCGCCGCCTGGGCTCTCTGCACACAGTCGACCCGGTAGGTTTCCTGCCCTGGCTCTCATCATCGAATTGACATACTCGAGTTTGCTGGTCCGCGCGCCGAACAGAAAAGAGCGCGAAGCTTTTCCACCCCTGCTCGTGTTTCCCTGCAGCTGCGCGCGACTTGCTAGGTCACCACCACGCCGCCGGCGGAGCTGATAACCATACCTAATTTGCAGTACCTGTACTAATCTCTACACCCATACGCTCTCGCACCGCTCTCCTCGACAGCACGACCATCAACAGCCAGGGCCTTGTGGCGGTCAGCCTGTCCGGCGACATCTCGTTCCTGTCTCCATCGCAACGTGCGTTTCTTTGTTAAATCACTCGTCCCTCCGACCATCGCCCGGCTCTCCTGTTGTTATTCCGCCGCACGGCAGGCTTTCTGCCTTTTTGGTGCAGCAGCACCTACTCCCGTAGACTAGGGTTCCAGCAGGAGTTTTCCCTAGTTCAATCAGATGTTTTCAGTGCATCTTATCAGCGGTCATTTCATGCACCCGGCTACGTACATCACCATCAACTTGGCACTCGAATGCTCACGACACCTATGACTCGCATAGAACAACCCACCTTTGATCATTTCCGTCTTTCTGCCGGTCTGTTGTACCTGTAGGCTGCGGCGTGCTGAACAGGTGGACTGGTGAGGCCGTGTGCTTTGGACATCGCCAGGCCTCCCAACATGGACGCTAGGACGTCCCTTCTCGGGCTGCTGCTCCTGCTCCTGGGCTCTGTCAACACCCTGATCAGCAAGTATCAGGTGCGTTTGCCCACGAGTGGGGTTAGCTGACGCCTAAGACGCCTTTGTATTGCAGATACTATCTGCCTAGATCAAAGCATCAGCAGTGTCACTCGTGGCACATACGTATCGTAACATCATTGCTTAGAGTGCTGAATGGGCGGATAGGGGAAGTGGCGAGGAAAGAGCGTTGCGCTGCTGACACTGTGCCTACAATTGGAATGGGTGACAGGATATGACGGTGGTTGGTCAGACGCGGGACGGGGAGGATGTGTACTTCCAGCACCCATCCGTGCAGTGCGGTTTCATGTTTTTTGGCGAATTCCTCTGCCTGGTGCCCTACTTTGTATGGAAGTGGGTGCTGAAGCGGAAGCGGCAAGGCGGGAACCCGACGGAGCGAAACCGCATTTCCGCCATGGTGACCAGCCCATCCGAGCTGGACCTGATGTCTGGCCGTGTGCAGCAGCAGCCCCCCACGGTGAGAGGCAACCCAACAATAACAGAAGCGCACATTTATTTATACAGATTATTTTATTCTAAGATAGCAAGTCCATGATATGCATCACGTTTGAAGATTGTAACACGTGATATGTGAGAAGTATTTCTTGGAGATCAAGTGGTTACCCTATTTTCATTGTTTCTTGTGTCTTGCTGCGTGGATGAAGCTGCTCTTGGCTGACGATTGCCGTGGGTGCAGCAGCTGGCGGTGACCGACCGTTGCCTGCCTTACTGCCCGTCCTACAAAACCATGCGCAAAGTGTTGGCGTTTTGTATCCCCGCAGCATGCGATGCAGCGGCGACAATCATGCTGTATACAGGGCTGCTCTTCACGTGCGATACCCCATTCGATTATGTGCTATCACCTCCACTGCATGCAACCTGTTTTGAGCTACATCCATGCTTGGGCCATCCTCGGCAAGCCCTTTTAGAACAGTTCGTCAGCTGAATCCGTTTCTTGAATGTGCTCAGATACGCGTCCACGTTTCAGATGCTGCGCGCAACGATGGTGCTGTGGTGTGGTTTTCTTACCATCTGCTGTCTCGGGCGCAATCTGCATATCCACCACTGGATCGGCATCTGCATGATCGCAGCCGGCAGCATGCTCGTGGGCGCGTCCTCCGTGCTCAACGGCGATCCCACGGAGGACACCTCTTCGGACGGGGAGTCTGATTCAGCGGAGTACCCTCTCCTGGGCGCAGGTCTAGTTGTGGCTGGGCAGCTGTTGAGCGCGATCCAGGTATGAGAGGAGAAACCGGGGGGGGAGGGGGGCGGGGGGGCGGGGGGGGGCTGACCAGTCGTTAAATGATTATATGCACGATAATGATGTCATTGTTCTTGTTGTTGTCGTTGCTGCACTTGTCGGCATTGTTTGAATTAGTTTTTGAGACGAGGTTCGGCTGTTTGGTCAGTTTGTGGTGGAGGAGCGCTACCTCGCCAAGTACCACGTCCCCGCTCTTCTGGCAGTTGGGCTTGAGGGCTTTTGGGGCCTCATCCTCTGCTTTGTGGTCCTTCCCATCCTGTCGACGGTCTGCGCCACGGATGGCCTCCCACTGGACGACGTGCCTCAGGCTTTCAGGGTAATAGCTCCGCCCTCACATCATCACACGAGTGGGCTTACCTGCTCCACCCACCAGCAACTTTCTTGAATATCATGCCTTAACCCCCCCCCCCCCTCCCCTCCTTTTCTCTTCTGGCGCGCTAGGACATCTTGAGGATTCCCAGGTTACAGATATCATTTGGCCTGAACATGATATGTATCGCCGTGTTCAATTTTTTGGCGCTGGTGGTGACGGCGGACCTGAGCTCCTCCTGGCGCGCCGTCATCGACACCTCGCGCACCATCATCATCTGGTCCATCTCCGTCTATTGGTTCGAATGGGAGTATTTCCACGGGCTGCAGGTCATAGGCTTTGGCGTGCTGGTGGCCGGCATGTCGCTTTACAACGAGCTCATGCGTGGCTGCCTGCGCCACCCCTCTGCCGCGGAAGACTCTCCCATTGGCTCTTCTCGCACCGTCTACGCTCCCCAGGGGTAAGTCAACCTTCCCGCCCACCACCATCCGTAGTCAGTACTGTCCACTTGACTACCAAAAACCACGCTGATTAAGTACGCTTGGGTCTTTATATTTGCAATCACAAAAACGTCGCCCCTCGCCAACGCTCCCCTGGTTTTGTTTATCCAGCGCGTCGCCCTACATCCCCCCCCTCCCCCCCCAAAAAAAACAAAAAACAAACTCACACTCACACACACAACACACACACACAAAGACGCACGTACGCACGCAAGCGTACTCTCTCTCTCTCTCTCGCTCGCTCTCGCTCTCGCTCTCACACACACTCCCATGCGCATAGACAATTCAAATCTGGCGTTACTCAGATATGATGTCTTCGTCTTATTTTTCCAACATGCTCCCCAAATCTCCCCTTTATTCTCTTCTATGCATCGCTGACGCTATCCGGAATATCACTCGGCCCCTTGAAATCGCAGAAACCCCAACGGCTCTGGTCGTGGCTCGAGACCTCCTCCCCGGGTCGCAGCGCTGCAAGAGCCGTTGCTGCAAGACTCGCGCAGCCCTCCACGCAGCCCGTCGCATGGAGCAAGAGGCATCCCGTCCTCTGGTGCCCCGGTATGCAATGAATACCACTTTTCAATAACTAATGGCCTATGTCCTTCAACCTAAGCCGTTTTTCCTCGCTTATTTGAGGGGTCTAAGATTCGGAAAACCCAAGTCGCATGGTGAATGACGAGGATACGCTGATCCTGACGACGTGTGTGTGTGTGTGTGTGTGTGTGTGTGTGTGTGTGTGTGTGTGTGTGTTCAGAGGTCCCCATCCGGCCGCCCTCCTCTGCACCCAAACTCGTTTGGCAGCGGCAACATGATGCACATGTCGCGCTCCATCAGCGTTGCTCCCGAGGTGCTGTCGCCCCACTCTATCGGCAGCTACGACTTTGCTCGGCTGCAGGGAACGTTTGAGGAGTCGCCGATGGTGGAGGGCACCACCATGGCTGCGGGCCGCCCTTCCCACGACATCCCACCAGCCGCCCGCTCCCAGATCGGCTACGAGGTGCCTGAGGGTGCGCGTGGCACCTCCGGCCCCGGCCTTCAGGTGCCCCAGTCCAGCCTGACCCTTGGACTCGCCCCCTCCCGCGCTGACTCACCCGATGAAGAAAGTCAGTCGTGATCGGAGAGCTATACGGGTTAGCAGGACGCGGCATCGTTGAGGTTGGTGTTGGTGGCAAGTATGACCGGAGTTGGTGTGATTGGTTCTTTCGCGCAAGGCCCATGGGGGCGAGGGAGAGAGTGAAGAGACGGGGAAGAGGGGTTAATTGTGTGCGGGTGCCGTGATCGTGCATGGCAACCATGTGCTGACATGGCTCTGGGGTTCCGTCGCTGCGGTGTGTACCGTGCATATATAGTGGTGATTAGCGGGGGACGGCGTCAGTGACAACGAGTTCGTCCCCTTAGTAGTGTATGCAGTAGGCTGCTGGGCGGGACCTGCCTGCCTCCCTCGTTGCTACTGATGCACAAAGTGGTGGTGAGAGTACCTCTTTCAAGCTTAGGGTGTCATGCGCGGGTCGTCGGCCTCTTTTAGTTGCTACTCAGATACTTGAGCTGGCGTTGGCCTCTCTGACATGTGTTACCTTGTAACACAGCATGCTCATGACTACTGCCAGGCAAACTCTCGATGCATTGCCTTGCGGGGGGCTCTCCCATCCAATGTAGTTAATGCTTAGCAGCTTCTTTTTAAGCGTCTTTTGGAATGAAGTAATTCCTTATTCCTTGACAACTCGGTGTCCATTGACTGCCTACTCCAATTACTGCTCTCCCGTGCCGTCCTGATCCTCGTAATTCAACTCAAGGCAGGTACACAGCCAGTAACATAGACTGGTTGACACATTAATCGTAGCTGGTACACCTTTGGCATGAGTTAGGAGTACTCCAAGAACAGAAACTCATACTACACACTTTCGCCAGTCGATTCCCTTTCTCGAGCTGTTCTTTGCGGCGGTGCTCAACTAGTGGGTCTTTCGATTTCTTTGATAGCTAGTAGGACGGGGAGTGCGACATGAACTGCCTGCATTCCTGAAGTCCGCTCGTTTTTTACGTCGGGTACCTTATCACCCGGAGACGTCCCATAAAAGGTTATACAACCATCAAGAGTCATTGTTGCTCGGCAAGGTCCGCGTGAGCGCCATCTTCAGGTTGGTTCCAGGGAACGCGCTTCTTGATTTGTCGGCATGGTAAATAAAAACATAGCTTGTTTTGGGATCATGGCCATCTGTCCAGCTCCGACGGCAGCTCTCCATCAAGACTGCGTCATGAACTTATCATTATAATACCCGAACAACCGATCCATGCGTGATGAGATACAACTATGCCGGGAATGGAGTTCGGCCACTAATTCTTTTCCACTTGATGTATCCCTCCGTGGTCGGCACGTCGGCACTCACCGTAAATTAATTACCATTATTGCAGAACTTCGTAGCGCGCAATCCACGGCTAACCTTCGCACCGGTGGGTGTCACGACGCCCCAGAGCTCCTTGAGCGCGCGCGCGCGTGTGTGTGTGTGTGTGTGGGGGGGGGGGGGGGGGGGGGGGGGGGTAGGTATTTGGTAGGCATGCATGCCTAACCTCGGTGAACCACGCCACCACGTGCTAATGTTGCGCCATAATGTCTCCCGACCCAAGTTCCACTCATGCATGATATGCCAATATTATGTTTTCCCGCCGATGCGTATCGAGGAAGGGTGGGAGGCGCAAGAATAAAAGTGCAAATGATAGTTGGGGAGCATTGCTTCCCATGCAAACTCTATCGCCATGTCGTTATCCTTCGCTGACGTGTTCATATTTTCAAGATATCTCATGTATGCTTTTCGTCACGGGTCTGCACCCCTTCGGCAAAGCTAAATCGCGTGTCGAGAGAACCGAATACTTCGACACGGACCGTGCGTTCACACGTTGCTCCAAACTTGTAGTACATGGTATATTTCATGGAGTTTATGATCGGTATATATTGGGTGTATACCGCCCATACACGGTTACACCTTCAGCCCCATGGGCGTCCACATTCATGCATATATGTTGTATGGTTGGCTAGGGAATGAAGCAGGGTGATAATGCAGCATATACTTGTCATGAATTACAACATTAGCGGCCATCCGCTGCATATGCGTCGAAATGCCTTGGGCAACGTACGCGTATGCCATTTCACTCACCCCCACCCCCTCGTCGTGGGCGCTGGTAGCCTAGTGCCGTGCCATGCGCCCGCCGGCGGCGCAACGGCGGCGGCCCTTGATGGGTTTGCGCTCGTTGGCCCGTCGGCATCCCCTCACCTCCCCGTGGTGGGCGCAGGAAACCCCGTAGTCGTGCTTGGCTTGGCACGGTACGGGGCTAAAAGGACCGGCACTACGATCAGCGCGATTCACAGTTGTCTGGAAAGGCCACGTAATTGTTGATTTTTTAAAAAATGAAGTTTTTGTACGCTACCGGCGCCAAGATCTCCCGCTCGGCCCGTCCGATATGTTTTTTCAAAACTAGATACTACTAAGATACCGTCCTATTTGGGGGGGTGGGGCATGCATCTTCATGAGTGTGTGGTGGAGAGGAGGGTGTAAGAGTTGGGAACGGATAGTTACACGGAGGTCGTGCCGGCCCCACAAGGGGGCCGGCTGTGGCGACTAGAGAAGTGAGAGGAGAGAGATGGCGGCCGGCGAAAGCACCGGCAGGGCCGGCCGACCGCCACTAATATAGGGAATAGAGTACCGCTAATAGCATAACATTAAGTACTAGGATGACAAATAGCTACCTTGTACATAAGCATTAGGCAACGGGATGCTAGTGCTAACACCCCCCCTCAAGGTAGCCGAGGTCTTGACGTCGTCCTAGCTTGCGTCGAGGAAGGTGTCATCTTGATCGAAGGTGTAGTGCTTGTAGCGTGTGTCTCATACCGGGTAGGTGTAGCGACATGCGCTCACATGAACGTGCCGCTACCGGCGAGTTGCCGATAAGAAGCGGTTCCAAATATACTGCGTAGTGTACTAGTCTGACATGTAGCGGGAAAAACTGTCCCCGGGCGAATTAGCCCACTCGTGAGAGCGACCGGCGAGGAAGAAGCACAGCCAACAAGGCCGTTAGGAGCGTGTAGGCACGCAAAAGCGTAGACGGGCGCTCGTGTTGACTCCCCCCTTTCGCCGTGGGAAAGGTTAGCTCCTCGCTAAGTTAGGTGAGCGTTGCGGCGTTGCCTCGGGAAAAAACAATAACAGTACTAATTAAAGTACGCACGGGCCGAATTTTCGCGGGTCGGTTTTGCACCACTAGATCCGGTCGAGAGCATCGGTAGTCTAAAGGCTAGGTGAGGCTGAAAGCTAGGTGGGGCGGGCGTGGCGCCGGGCGCTTTACACGCGCTCTTCCCCTTTTTACGTGGGAGATGGTAGGTTAGTCGCGGACAACCAGCTCGAAGGCGAAGCGTGGTATCCGTCGGTCGGACGATGAATTACTAGCGTGGCGCCGAGCGCTTTACACACGCTCTACTCTTTCTTACGTGGGAGTAGGTAGGACTAGCGTGGCGCCGAGCGCTTTACACACGCTCTTCTCTAGTGTAACTTGGTGTAGGGCCCATAACATGTTAGAGTTGGGAACGGATAGTTACACGGAGGTCGTACCGGCCCCACAAGGGGGCCGGCTGTGGCGACTAGAGAAGTGAGAGGAGTGAGATGGCGGCCGGCGAAGGCACCGGAAGGGCCGGCCGACCGCCACTAATATAGGGAATAGAGTGCCGCTAACAGCACAACAGTAAGTACTACGATGACAAATAGCTACCTTCTACATAAGCACTTGGCAACGGGATGCTAGTGCTAATACGGACGGACGGATCAACGGTGGGACGCGGGTATTAGAGCTCGCGGCGGAAAGCCGGGAAGCAGCGCTAGGGTATGGCGCTCGCTCGACGTCGACCAACATGCTCCCATTGATGTTGAACGTAGTATGCACGGTTCGATAAGGAAGATACTGTAACGTGCGGTGTGCTGGTTACAGGTACGCTACACGACCAGCCTTGGGTGGCGGCTGGTGTCGAGACAAGAGTGTGTGTTTCAGCTGTCAGCTCTCAACTGTCTGTACGCTAGTTCGTGATATCGCGCTCATACACTCTAGATGATGTCCTGTATATAAGGACTTCTATCAGAGCATACATTAGCTCTCTGTAACTAATCTGCATTAGGAATTACTTACAACACTCCCCCTCAAGATAGCTAAGGTGTGTCTTGTGACCAGATGGAAGTGATTACAGAATTCCCTCTACAAAGTGTGTCGCTGCATGGGTCCGGATGTCCCCAGAATGGCGCTCCTGTGTTTCACGAGTGCAGGTCCAGGTAGTGGCTTGGTCAGCATGTCGGCGACCATGTCACCAGTGGGTAGGTAACGTAGTTTGACGGTCCCCAGATGTACGTGGTCCTTCACGAAGTGATACTTCAGGTCGATGTGCTTGGTCTTCTCGCTCACTAGTGCATTCTGCGAATAGGCGATGCAGCTCTGGTTGTCTTCCCAGATTATGGTCGTCCCGCTGACAGGTCGACTGAAGATCTCCGACAACATCTGTCGAATATGGAGGGCCTCCTTAGTCGCGTCCGCTGCTGAGTAGTACTCAGCCTCGCATGTTGACTGTGCGACGCAGGACTGCTTTCTAGACTTGTAGCTGACTGCACCTCTGCCCAGTGTAAATACAAATCCCGATCGTGACCGGCGTGTCACGTTGTCATTGCCCCAGTCTGCATCAGCAAAGCCTGTAAGTTGGAGAGTGTTGTCCTCACCCCCCCCCAACGTCAGGCTCAGGGCGGGAGACCCTTTAAGATAGCGCAGCACTTTCTTAAGGGCGTGCATGTGGGCCACTGTGGGGTTCGCTTGCGCAGAGCCCAGAATGCTGAGCGCGGTCGAAATGTCCGGGCGAGTGCATACATCGGCGTACTGCAGACTGCCGAGGAGGCTCGGGTAAACGTCCCGGTCCGCGCCTGCGAGGGGTACAGCCGTCTGCTTGGAGAGTGCAGCCAAAAAACCGGGGTCCATCGGGAGACACGAGGGTTTGCAGTCCACCATGTCATGTTTTTCAAGCAGCTCGCGCACGTATTTGCCTTGATCGAGGCTGATGGTGCGCGCTGCTCTGTCCCTGGTGATGTGCATGCCGATGATGTTGGACACGTCACCCTGATCCTTGATGTCAAATCGGGATCGCACCAGCGCGGTGAAGGCCACCCGCCAGGCGGTGTTGTTGCACGCCACAGGAATGTCATCCACGTAGAGGGCAATCATGGCGAAGACGCCGTCTGCCTCAAAGATGTAGATGCACGGGTCAGAGATCAGCTGGCGCCAGCCTTGAGAGACGAGCCAGTCGCGAAGCAGCTCGTTAAACTCCCTGGGGGACTGCTTCAAGCCGTACAGGCACCGGCGGAGGTGACAGACATTGGTGGTACCGTCATCGAACCCCAGGGGCTGTCTGATGTAGACATCCTCCTTGATGGGTGCGTACAGAAACGCCGTGTCGATGTCGAGACCGCCCAGCTCGAGGTCACGAGCAGCGGCAATACTGAAGAAGACGCGGAGGCTAGCTAGGCGGATGACGGGTGAGAAAGTCTCCGTGTAATCAATCCCCTCGCGCTGGCTGCAGCCTTTTGCGACAAACCGCGCCTTGTATAGTCAGGGAGTGGAAAAATGTCGTCCATGTGGTCGGACAGGTCGTGTTCACACGAGTCAGTGACACACACGCGCGGCACAGTAGAGACATGGGCAACGTACTCCCCGTAGCGAGTAGGCGGTCCGCGAGGGCGAGTGTGTCTGTCGACCTCCTCCACACACACTGTGTCTTCTGTGTCCAAGGTCAGATCTGGGAGTGGGTGACTTTCAGGGGAAACATGGAGAGCCTCTGCGTCCGCACACACATCAATCGACGAGGCGACAGGGTGGGATGTCCCAAACCCGGGCACGTTCTCTTCAAACTTGACATGAACAGACGTGGTGATGCGCCTGGTCGCGGGGTTGTAGATACGATACCCTGGTGAGTTGTGAGAGTACCCCACCATCACACCTCGGAACGCTTTCAGGCCGAGTTTCCGTCTGAGGTTATCAGGTACCTTGGCAAATGCCGCACACCCGAACACGCGAAATACTGACGCGTCCGGGACTGCGCCTGTAAGAATGGTGACAGGGACCCCCCCAGAAGGGCCAACAGCCCGACTGTAGGTGCGGTTACGGAGGTGGACCACTGTGCTGATCGCGCAGGACCACATGCTGTTAGGCACAGACATGGCGTGAAGCATTGAGGACGCGCAGTCACGCAGGGTGCGCCACGGGCGTTCTGCTTTCCCAAGCATGTGATGTGCATAGGGCGCCGAGAATTGAGTGCTGAAACCCAATCTCGCGCACATGAGTTGCGTGTTCGCGGCCTCGAAAACCGAGTCTGAGTCAAATTTCAGAAACGGTGCAAATGCGTGGAGGTGTGAGTGATAACGGGCATGAGTATGCCGCGCGTCTAGGAGGATGGTCTCCAGTTTCGCGCACGTCTCATCCTTAGACCTCAGAAACCTCACCCACATGAAGTTAGTGTGATGGTCGATGACCAGCAGGCAATACCTCAAGCCGTAAGGGGAGGGGACACTGACAGGACCCCACAGATCACACGACATGTGTTGAAGTGGGGCGGCTGGTTTCTGAGATGCTTTGCGATTTTTGGGCGCAGACGTGGCTTTGTTCAGATTGCAAGACTCACAGGTGAGATCTGTTACAGAACTAGGCATAACAGGTACAGACACCGTGTTATGAGAATGCTGAGCTTGCAGGCTCTGCATGTTCAGGTGCCCCATTCTACTGTGCCACAAAGCAGCGTCGCACTCAGCAGCAAGTGCGACAGATTTCTGGCTACGACTGTCTACGGTGGGCGATGACATCCCCGCACAGGCATGCGACCTCGGGAGGAGGTACAGTCCGTTCCCCGACGGGATTAGCATCCCCATTCCTGTGGTCACACGCACAATGCCAGAGTCAGTGTCTGTGGGGAAAGAAAACGCACACCCTGAGTGTTGCTGCATCCAGCTGACACTCAAGAGACGACTGATACGTTGCGCTGACCGAGAGGACAAGTCAGGGGTGTACAGGGCATGAGCGAGCCGAAAGACTGTTCTACCGGAAGTCAGGCAAATGGGGATGCGGACTTTTCCACTGCCCTGGACCGTGACACCGACGCCACCGACTGTGCTGCGGCGGGAAGAAGGATGAAATTCCGAAAAATCCGACCGAAATGACGTCAAGTTAACGGAGCAGGCAGAGTCAACTACCCAGTAATCAGACAGGTCTGCAACACGAGATGTAGCGGACGTGAAAGCAACAGAGGCAAAGGATGTACTGACCTCAGTGTCGTCATATTCGTCTTGCATGTCGTATTCCAGTGCGTCCTCAGCAGGAGCATGTCCCTCAGACGCTTCGGCAGCAGGAAGGTCGCTGAGGTGTGCAGTGGGAGGAGGCTGGTCGGCGTATCTTTCGGCAATCTGCTTGCGCTTGGCTAGTGTCCAGCGGAGAACATCAGCATCCGGCGCTTTGCAGGTCGACCAGACATGGTTTGGGTCTCCGCAGGCCCCGCACTTCATTGCGAACTTGGACTTCTTTTTGTCCGCGGGCCATCCCCCACTGCCACGGCCACCCTGCCGTTTACGATCCGCAAGGAAGGCATTGACCGCAGTCCCGGAATCAGCAGTGTCGGCCTTGTTGGAGACATCTGCGTCAAGATTTTGAGCCTGGTGGATAATGCTCCCCATCACTCTGTCGGCCGACAGAATGAAGTCGGTGTCGAAAGCATTAATCACACACTGTTTGGCTTGGCCATACTGCCCAACGTTTGAGAGACCGCGAATCATGACCAGAGCGAGGATGTGGGGGTGAATGGCTGCAGAACCATCTTTCAGCTGCAGACACTCGTTCAGCTCATCGAAGCACTGCTTCACAGCGTGGACGTATGCAGAGACTGATTGACCAGAGGCCTGACGAACCATCATGCGGTCCAGGAGCGACAGCGTGCGTGAAATGGACTGCGCGTCCAGTCTCTCGCACAACACTTCCCAGGCGGCTGTCCCGCAGTCGAGTCGTCCCGCGGGGACCCCCGCGATGGCTTGTGCAGCTGGTTTGTTCTGTCGGCAGCACTGAACGAGCATCGCGTGCGCGAACCGCTGAGCGACTGGATTCAGCGGCACGCCAGAGGAGGAAAGAGCCAGTTGAGGGATCAGCGCAGCCCCCTTAATTGAAAGGAACGACAGAAAGTCGCGCTTCCAGGTTTTGAATTCATCCCTCCTAGGCATAAGCGGGGCGTCCATGCGAAAAGACCGGGAAAAAGAGTCACCGTCGAAGTTGGTGGCCCAGTTTGCTGTCATTGCAACGAACTCCGGGTCGATCGTGGGCCTGCGACTGGCGTTGCTGTGGAGAGGATACTCGAGTACCGGAGCAGGCACGGGATCGCTAGCAGGCCGGTACTGGTTGGCAACAGGTTGGGGCGGCGCCGTGTCGATAGGTGCCGGGTGATCGCGCAGTGCGTCCCGACGGAGAAGCTCCGATTGCGTACGGTCCTGGTCGTCCATTCTGGCGTGGAGCAGCTGCAGCTGTTCCATCACCAATCGAATGATGTCGCCGGCTGAGTCGGCCAACGGAGTGTCGCACGTACCGGAGTCGGCAGCCGAGTCGGCGGCCGATGCGGTAGGTGCCGGCTTTGATTTTGGCGCCATCGTAAGAGGGGTCGAGTACCCAACCGGACAGTGGAAAAATCCACTAGCGGTAACTGTGCCTAACGACCGTATACAAAGAGACGGCCTGATGCCCGCCGACCCGTCGGCCTGTAGCCCCGGGGTGTCTCAATGCACCTTTTTCGTATCCTCCACCCAGTGTGGGGCACAATGACAGCCGAGGCAAGAACATGCAGGTGTTGTCCGCTGCTCTACGGTACGGCTTATGCTGTCGTGCACCCTGTGTATGAGTGTTCACCCTCACAATGCTCCCCCCTTCCCCACTCCAGCTTGGACATGTATGCACCCTGTCCGCACAAGCGAGTGCGCTTGTGTGGGTGGCTAGGTCGTCGTGGCGTAGAGTAGAGTAGGTGGTAGTGGGAATGTTCTGGAGAACAGAATATGAAAAGGTGGAAATAAATGTACAGAGGAAAGTATGATTATTCAAAGAAAAAATGGCTTTGCCTTCGGGCGAGTTTCCAAGTTGCACGCCGAAAGGCACTGTTGTCTCGCGTAACCTTCAGGTGGAGGGCTCCATAACCTGTTGAACGTGGTATGCACGGTTCGATAAGGAAGATACTGTAACGTGCGGTGTGCTGGTTACATGTACGCTACACGACCAGCCTTGGGTGGCGGCTGGTGTCGAGACAAGAGTGTGTGTTTCAGCTGTCAGCTGTCTGTACGCTAGTTCGTGATATCGCGCTCAAACACTCTAGATGATGTCATGTATATAAGGACTTCTATCAGAGCATACATTAGCTCTCTGTAACGAATCTGCATTAGGAATTACTTACAACAATTGAGCCGACCGAAAGGGGGTGGATGACAGCAGTAACGAGGAGGACTTTCGCGCCGGGAGGAGCGGTGAGGTTTGGCGGCGGCTTACATGGCACGGAGGGTTTGAATAATTTCCGCCCCCCCCCGCGGCCTTTTTGGATCCGGCCATATTGCGACCGTGCACTACTCCACCGCTACCCACTATCACTAGGCACACCTAATATTAGAGAGTGCGTGCCCGGATAAGCGCGGAGGCTCGCACTCGAAACAAGGGTGCTCGATGGACGCGCAAACGGTGGATGGAGGTTAAAATCGCTAACTGATTTTCAGACAGGTACCCGGGTACCAGCACAGAAAAAAGCCGGGGAAATGGTTGGGAATTTTTTCAGCGCGGTGGCAGGATGCGAGCGCTAGCTTTTTCTATGCGGCTGTCTTGGTCTCATCCACATGCTCTCGAGGTGACGGGGGACCTCGACTAGGAGGAAAAGTCGCGACGGGAGGAGCGGCTACGACCTTGGGGCGGGGCTTACGGGATGCGACGGCGTGAACAGCAAGCAACCGCGTGAGGAGAGGTTGTTCGCTAGCCTTTCCCCTCCTTTCCCCGGCAAGACCGAAGTCACGCGGGAGGTAGATTAGGGTCGCCCGTCGACCCTCCCAAACGCCGATTGGCATAGGCCGGTCGGTACCTCGGTCCGGTGGGAGCGAGCCGTGCATCGTTAAGGTTGAGGAGCAGTTTAAAATTTTTGCATTCTTGACAAATGGATTTCTCTTTCGATCTGTTTTGCTTGGTTACAACATGATTCGTGTTGCTACTTCTTAGGCGGGGGGGCTGTGGCAATTACTGCGCTTGATTACAGTCTAAAACATCAGAGGAACGTCAGCACCCATTGCACATAGGTGTGTCTATAGGTGAACATGGTCGAAGAGTACCCGGCCCAATCGTTTGCCGATACTTGCTATAATACAATTTCAAATCTTCTTGCCATGCATGGTACGGTTGGGGGGTAGGCGGGGTGATTCGGCTAGTTGTGATCCGCGCGATCCGCCGCTGTCAAGAAGCCTCGGTGGGGATGGCTTTTAAAAATATTATATGTACAACCGGCGCCAAGATTTGCTACCGCTCGGGCTGCCCGATATCACTATCCAAGGTTGGATGCTCCATGAGTTCTCTCCTCCGCAAGGATCGTGACATGTCTCCCATGAGATGTTTGGTGGCGAGGAGGGTACGGCCGGATCTGCGGCGGAAGGCGGGTGTTGGAGTTGGCGGCAGACAACGGACCGGGTAACAACACCGGGGAAGGGCGCTCGTTGGACGACCATCAAAGCGGATGCCGCACCTCCCAAGGGGGGGGAGGGGACACGACGCGATACGGGCCGGAGGACGGTCGCAAGCGGAGGAGCGGCACGGTCTAGTGGTTGACTTTCTAGACCATCGCAAGAAAAGCCGGTACGGAGGGTTTTTGGTAGTTTTCTATGCCTTCCGCCCCGCTGTCGTCCCCGCTGGCAGCCCCGCCCTCCTTGAGGCACTCACCCCAGAGACCGCCCCTACCTCCCCCCCCCCCCCCCCCCCCATGCCCCCCACCCCCCCATGCCCTCCGAATCCCGGACCCACATACTCTCGCCCCTACGCTCTCTCACTCGGTCACCCCACGACCCCGCCACCTCCCCATCTGAAAGGCGCACGTCCGAAACAACATGAACTACTCCACATCGCCGGCCTCTCCCTTACCCCCAACTCTAGAAATTCCTACTTTATCATCGGCGCCTACATGTTCCAACTTCACAACACCGCACTAACCCGACTCTGCACAGAAGTGATAGCCTTGGGCCTCCGCCTCACCGATGACTATCCGTCACACCGCGTCATCTTGAGAGGAGGCTTCCAAGCCTCCACGCAGCAAGGTATATAATACCCCGCCCTCACATTCCTCCTACAAACACACCTCCGACCCCTCCACCCACTTATCTACACTTTTCCTCGCAGTGGCTCCTGCCTGGACCAATGGCTCACAATCCTCCCCTCTCCCCTAGCCTTCTCTCCAACAACCGCCGCGACCTTCCCCACCCCGTCCCACTTCACCGACCATTCGGCTGTCCAACTATTCATCCCCGCAACATCCGCGCCTCTCTCATCTTCCATCCACGCCCGTCCGACACGCCTACAGCCACAAACCCCTCCACCCGTAAGTACAACTTCAAACTACGTACCCCTTATATAATAACACATTCAAGTGTACCACGCCAACACCCCGGACCCTCATTAACGAGACCGCCTCCCTCCACGGTTTCATACCCAACACATCATCGACCACCGTTAACGACCGTGCTGCACATAATTTCCTAGGGCGGGAATAAACAACGTCGGTCAAGTATATTTAATGACATGCACCGCCCCCGATTATCGTCGAGGAGATAGCCATAAGGCAGCCGGGAGGAGCGGCGACAACGCACCTCGTGCGCATGTTTAGCACTTCGCAAGTGACAATCACAATTTATATCCCCGAGGAGATGCAAACTTTGGCTTTCCACAAACCATTCCCTTCAAACTCATAGTCGTAGAATGGGAGGGTGAAAACGAATCATTGAGATAATCGCGGCGCAGCCCATAAGATACTTACAAACTTCCCTTCGACTCTCCCCGTAGCATCAAAGCATCCCACAGTGGCAATGTAACCCTGTCGGAATCGGAAGTAGATGGTGACCCGTAGGTCGTGCCGGCCCCACAAGGGGGCCGGTTGTGGTGACTAGAGAAGTGAGAGGAGAGAGATGGCGGCCGGCGAAAGCACCGGCAGGGCCGGCCGACCGCCACTAATAAGGAATAGAGTACCGCTAATATCAGAACATTAAGTACTAGGATGACAAATAGCTACCTTGTAAATAAGCACTAGGCAACGGGATGCTAGTGCTAACACCCCCCTTTCAAAATAGCCGGGGTCTTGACGTCGGTCTTGCTTGCGTCGAGGAAGGTGTCATCTTGGTCGAAGGTGTAGTGCTTGTAGCGTGTGTTTCAGACCGGGTAGGTGTAGCGACATGCGCTCACATGAACGTGCCGCTACCGGCGAGTTGCAGATATGAAGCGGTTCCAAATATACTGTGTAGTGTACTAGTCTGACATGTAGCGGGAAAAACTGTCCACTGCCGAATTAGCCGACGCATGAGAGCGACCGGCGAGGAAGAAGCACAGCCAACAAGGCCGTTATAGGAGCGTGTAGGCACGCAAAAGCTGCTCTTGTTTATTCCCCCCTTTCGCCGTGGGAAAGGTTAGCTCCTCGCTTAGTTAGGTGAGCGTTGCGGCGTTGCCTCGGGAAAAAACAATAACATTACTACTAATTAAAGTACGCACGGGCCGAATTTTCGCGGGTCGGTTTTGAACAACTAGATCCAGTCGAGAGCATCGGTAGGCTAAAGGCTAGGTGAGGCTGAAAGCTAGGTGGGGCGGGCGTGGCGTCGGGCGCTTTACACGCGCTCTTCTCCTTTTTACTTGAGAGATGGTAGGACAGTCGCGGACAACCAGCGAGATGCGTGGTGTCGGTTGGACGATGAATTACTAGCGTGGCGCCGAGCGCTTTACACACGCTATACTATTTTTTACGTGGGAGTAGGTAGGACTAGCGTGGCGCCGAGCGCTTTACATACGCTCTTCTCTAGTGTAACTTCGTGGAGGGGCGGAGGGCCCATAGCTTGTCGGAATCGGAAGTAGATGTTGACACGTAGATCGTACCGGCCCCACAAGGGGGCAGGCTGTGGTGACTAGAGAAATAAGAGGAGAGAAATGGCTGCCGGCGAAGGCACCGGCATGGCCGGCCGACCGCCACTAATAGGGAATAGAGTACCGCTAACAGCATAACACTACGTACTAGGATGACAAATAGCTACCTTGTACATAAGCACTAGGCAACGGGATGCTAGTGCTAACCAACCCCACATGCCTGCAGGGAATTACAATAACCAACACAAGTACGCACAAAAAATGAAAATGAAAACCGTTTACAACATTTATCAGCTTTGGGCATGCTGTTGTCTAAGGGGCGTCTTGCATATGCCACCTAGGAAACTTATAAGCGGGGGGGGTCTCATTGTCCATCCTCTCCGAAATGGTGACGGGGTTGTAAGCACGCACAATCCGAGTCGCAACAATTGGTGCGAAAGTACACTTCGACAAGCTTAGAGTAGCGAAACTATGAGCATTATGTAAAGACAAATGTTGCTACATAGAAGTTTCCGGACCATACCCTCCGGCTGGGTTGGTAGATACACCGTGCTCCGGTAGTGTATTTTCATACCCCACACCCTATCAACATTCCAAACTGACGAAGGCCAAGGCCGGCTATGTCACGCATAGAGACGCGCCAAAGAAGGGTGAGGGAAATACGGACGGAGGCGGGTCAACAACGGTTGGAAAATGTAGTCGCGTGTAGACGCAAGCAATACGTTTGAGGCAACGTGAAGAGAACCTCAAGCGTCTCACCATTCAAGGTGGGCAATTATGACTGAAGCCAAAGCAAGGGTACTCAGCCAACATTGACCTAGTCTACAACGGCGCCCTACGTCGAAATTCTCCCCACGGCCATGAGCCGTACCGGCAAACCTACACACCTCGACCACGCGGTCAATGTCACGTCTCTCCGTTCCCTTCGCACCGGCCCTCTGGATAATATATTTGCGAAATCTCGCATGGCAACAAGTCGCATCCCATATCAATTGCACCTTGACTCTACTGCCCAATGGCTTCACCACGTCCTTCTCTACAAAATGACCCGCAGCCCAGACGGCTAACTAACCACACACCGGCCTCCAATCAGAACCCCAAAATCCTATTTTTTTGTTCCGCGCTCCAAGTACCATCTTTATTGGGGAGTTAGACACTTATCCGCTTCTTTGAAGAGGATGGATTTATACGCGACCACGGTCTTGACTCCAAGCCTGGATGGTGAGACACGCATGGCATAGACGGGAGGGGCCTAAGACAACAACCCACGGATCGCGTCTACATGTTATTAATATATATATTTTTACCGCGGTGCCCGTAATAACGAGCGTGGTGTCAAGTACGCAATGAAGCTGTAAAAGGTCCAACCCCTAACAATATGGTTTTACAAACATGTTGAATGTTTATATCACGTTTTGGAGCACTTTTTATCCCAATGCTGATGAGGCGAGCTAGGTATCGATATTGAGGGAATGATGAGTTTGAGACTGACACCACGCGACATTGTTAGTAATTTATATAGCAAAACGCATTTCCTTTGTACGTTTTGTTCTACTTCGTACGTTGCATTGTATGCTTCAAGACAAGTGAATCTGCACATCATTTTTCATGAATAATTCTCGACGAAAAAAAAGGAAATCGTTTTCCTTTTCTCATCGACGAACCGCGAATGTGATCAACAAGCGTAACGTGTGCGTGGTCGGATGGCCCCAATGGCATGCCCCTACTAATGGGCAACAACCATGTCCAACAATCTATGGTGGACTGCTAGGGTGTCTTGTGACCACGAGTGCACGAAATTGTAATTGAAAGACGTGGGGGGCCCATCCCTCGTACAGAAAATCAAGGGAGGTGGGAGCACCTAAGGTTTGCTTACCGATGGCCAAAAGGAATGCCATGTTGTATATGCTCCATCGCTTGTGGGACGGTCGAGGGGCGGAGGAAGAGCACGTTGAGAGGGGGGGGGGCATCTAGCAAGTTTTGAAAGGGCTAACGTGAGAAAAACCCGCCTAGTTCACGAGCTCCTCGGAAGCAATCCGGAAGACCCCGTGTTCGCAATCGAAATTTGCATCGTAGTTCCCATCACCCGACAAGGCCCAAATTGCAACTAAGGTTTGATAACGGTGGAGGAAATTTCGCAAGGGGGGGAATATCCCGAGGTGGAACAAGATGGAACCGAGCGGGTGGCCCTGTCGCACTTGTACGAGAATTGATGGCGCCGTAACTCTTCGCATTAGTTAGAATTTTTTTACATGGGCGCCCACAGGCGGCGCATCGGCGACGGTCACAGAGGGGGAGCGCTCGCATGCCCGCCGGCGCAAACACCTCCACCTCCCGTGGTGAGTACTAGCTAGTAAGCCCGTAGCCGTGCCGTGTTTGATACGATAGGGGGCTGGAAGATGTTCCGGGAGTGCCATCCGCGTGATCAAAAGCTGTCGGGAAGCCCCGATTAGGCGAGCATCAAGAAATTAAAGATGTACGCCATCGCCTAGATCTCCCTCTCGGCCCGCTCGACATTTTTTTCAGGGCCGAATACCCCTCAAATATTATGATGTTAAGGGAGCGGCACCAGAATCTCAAGAGATTGGGCGGGTAGGAGGGTACGGACGGATCGCGGGGGAAGGTGGGCGTTGGGGCTGGCGGCTGACGGCCAAGAAGCAGCGCCAAGGAAGGGCGCTCGATGGACGACGACTAGCCATGTGAATGTCGAACCTCCCTTGGGGGCGAGGGACGGCGAGAAGCATGCCGCAGTAGATTCGCAGCCGGAGGAGCGGAACGGTCTAGCGGCGGCTGTCCTTCGGCACGAAGGGCTTCAGTTGTAATATCCGTACCCAGCATCTAGACTGATCGATTCATGTGAACGACCAGTCCTTCCCCTATCTATTAAGTACCCAACCATCGACATGAATGCCGCCGCGATAAGTGGAAATAGTGCGACGGCACACAACCCGTAAACGTGCCTCCTTGGCAGCGTCAACCAATGAGGGAGGGTATGGGCGGACTCAACGCGTTCAAGCATGTTTTGGAAACAGACGGCGACGCACCGGGGACATTAGAATACTTGGCTCGGCGGCAAGAGCGCCGGTCGGAAAGAGTATGTAACTAAGGCCTTTCTTCCTTTTTAGGCCCCGAAGGTGCAGGGGAGCCAAAGCTAGGAGAACGGCTGCGACTAGAGGAGTAATAATTTTATTTCGTAGCAGTACCGAGCTAACGGTTGCCATCTATGGGCGGACTCGTACAACCATCTAAGTCTCTTAAGTTTTGTGTTTACGTCGTGAACCGCCTATTCCAACCTCTCCATTGGAAGTGGCAACACCGTCTAAATCACACCCGCGAAATTTTTGGATTGTTTCTATTTTTTATGCATAAAAGTATCATATATATATATATATATATATATATATATATATATATATATATATATATATATATATATATGTTTCGCTATTCTCTGCGATGCGCGGCATGCTCAAGCCGCTGCGAAGGCGCTGATTAGCAACCGCTCGTCGAAACGGACCTACTGGACCTCTACTCATGTGCAAATATCCGGGTGTGCAAGAGCAAGGGGGGGAAGCCCGGCGAAACCCCCCTCGCTCATGTCGTCGACGGTCATGTCTCAATCTACGTACACCTAGTCCGAGATAAGTGCTACTCCTCCCGTCGCAGTTCGCCTCCTATCTTAGGCTTCCCTTCTTCTTCGGGGGTTGGGAAGGAATGGAAGCCCATTGCTTCACACGGCGTCCGGCTGGCACTCTTGCCGCCGCGCCAGCATTTTTCATGTCCCCGGCCCGTTTCGTATGCTTTTCAAAACATGATCGCATTGAGTCCGTCCGTACCTTCCCCCGGTGGCATACGCAACCACGGGGCCGCCTTTACAAGGAGTTTGGCGTCACGATAACCCTAGGAACACTATTTCCGGAGCGAGTTCTATCGATGATTGGGTACCGATACGGGAAGGCATGGGCTGGTCGAATCTACGGGTCGAGGCGCCGCCCGCAAAAGATATCGTGTGCGGAATTAATTAACCAACCCCCCCCCCGCACCGTGTTATTTTTTCGGCGGCTATCGATCGTGAGGCCCTCCGCCGCTAGACCGTGCAGCTCCTCCGGCTGCGACCCTCCTTTGGCATGCTTGTCTTCATGCCTTTCCCCCATGGGAGGTTCGACATCCAAATGTTGGTTGTCGTCGAGCGAGCGCCCTTCCATGTCGCAGCTGCCCGGTTGTCAGCCGCCAGCTCCAACGCCAACCGTTCGCCTTAAACCCTCCCGTACCCTCCTCACCGCAAAACAACGCGTAAGATACAAGTCATGCTTAATGAGCATGAAAATATAATGGGAGTATCCAACCTTGAAAAGCAATATCGGGCAGCCCGAGCGGGAGACCTTGGGGATGGTTGTATCTATGATGTTTTTAAAAGCCGAGGCTTCCCGGCAGCTGCGGATGGCACGGATTAAAACTGCCGGAGTCTCCCCGCCTAGCCCCCAACCGTGCCAACGGTGACACTGTAGGGTTACCATCGCCAGCCACGACGAGGTGGGGGTGAGTGCCGACGGGCATGCGAGCGCACCCCCTCCGAGCGGGGCCGCCGCCGCTGCGCCGCCGGCGGGCGCCGAAGAGCAACATACATCTTGAACGAGGGTGTGCGTGGATAGAGTCAGGACCGTCGACGGTCTGAGCGAGGGAGTTTTCGCATGCCTTCCCCCCCCACAAGAGCAAAGGTAGGCCCGACTCGACTAACACATGGTGACTAGCTCGGCTGATCGAGCGGCGGGAGCGGGCCGCGAATCATGGTTGTCTGTTGATTTGTTTTGGAAGTTCGATGATCGTGGAGATAGCGCCATAATCATTTTTCATCTATATACAAATGGAACGATATGTCATGTATGATTGACACTATGATGTTATAGCCAACGGAGAGGTTGGAATAGTTGGATCACGGCGCAAACCCCAAACCTAAAATACCTAGATGAATGTGCGGGAACGCAAAGAGACGGCAACATTTAACTCGGTATTGTTGTGAATAACTTGTGATTCGTCTATCGGTCTACCTCGGCTTCATTTCTTTTGCCGTTTATTTTGCTAAGGGATGTGCGCACGGAGTTCTTGCGCCACGTTCCGGTCTTTCTTGATGACGCACTTGTTTCGTACCTTGATGCTGCTGTGCAGAGTGCCTGCGCTGATGCTGATGTTGCTTGTTTCCCTTCTCTACTTATACGGGCTTAGTTCGTCCTTATTATTCGCTTTCTTTTTTTCATTCCGTTCATGTTATTATTGTTGATATTTCACGCTGATGTTATTATTTATGATTATTTCTACATATTGGTACGGGTAGCAGGGATACATCGCGCAGTACCCGTAGGGCCAATAGGGTCTGCATCAACCCTGTCTGACAGCCCTGTTCTCCTGAACTCGTGCGCTAAGCGCCATCAGCATCATCGACCATCAATTATTTCTCCCAACGACAGGGAAGCCCAAGGCCGCACGCAGCAACAGCATCGTCGCGATCAGAATATAAGCAACAGTGCCACCCGGTCGTCGCGAGCAGGCCCGTACGCTTGTCGCCACCCTCAACAAGTCGCGATGGCGCGCTCCGCCCTTTGCAGCGTCACTCGGAAGGCGACTTCGGCGGCTGCTTCTGCGGTGGCCCGTCGTCGCGGCGCAGCGACCGAGGTGCGCCGTCCCGTCACCGGCCCGTTAAGCCACGCTCTCACCGATACTCATCACTACACCCCCCCCCCCCCCCACCTTCCGCTTTCCCGCGCCCCACCCTGTGCATGTGTCGCCCCCGTTGTCCCGCACAAGCGGCGAAACCCGGTCGCCGCTTCTTTTGTACAGCAACATATAGTACCCATACATCATAGCACCGAGATCGTCCGCTCCTCGTTGTTGAGCGGGCGGGTGCCCCATCCTTGCTCCCACTGGGTGTCGAGGTCCTTTCAACCCTCCACAGAAGTCAGAACCATCGCGATCCCCTCCCCACTCCGTGCAGTGATGGTGTAGTTGACGTGTGAGAAACGCCGTCGGGTTATTGAGCTATTGTCCGGATGTCTTCATTACGTCCGGACGTCGCTCTGTCCTCAACGCGGTCAAATGAGCTCAAGCTCAGTGTTTTGTGGCGGTCTGTGCACTGCAGGCGGGGGGTCATGGGGGCAAGAAGCCCATGAACCCCTACAAGCTGTCTAAGGACAAAGCAGGCAAGAAGGCGGCAGCAGGAGAGACGCCAGGCACCGCGCCGCCCCAACCTGCCGCGCCCACCCCCACCCCAGCCACCGCTGCCACCCCATCGCCAGCCGCGTCAGTGAGCCCTGCCTCTGCCAAGGCGGCCACGCAGGGTGGGGCGCCGCTGAAGGGGCCGCCCGGGGGGTTGAGCGGCTCGGCCGGCCCGCTGGTGCTGGGCGCGGCGGTGATAGCGGCGGGCGTGGGGACCTATTACTACTACTCCACCACCCCCAACGGCCCTCTGGGCCCTCTGCCGCAGGTGGGCGGGCCTCGCCTCATAGACCCCCATCCCTAAAAGCGCTCCCACGCGTACTCTCATGCACGCACACATATGCGCACACGCACAGACACACTCTCACTTACACACGCACACACACACTCACACGCACAAACACACACACACACAACACACACACACACACACACATGCACACGCACAACGGCTCACTCACACGCACACGCACACACACACACACACACACACACACACACACATATACGCACATATACGCGCGTACACACACACACCCAAATACACACATACGCCCACATACACGCAATTAATCACACACACACACACACACACACACACACACACACACACACACCGGGTAAGATGATATTCTATTCCTCAAATCGCATCACACCACATCGCGTCATATCACATCACATCGCAGCATGTTTCACACCGTCAGATGCCGTCATTTCCTATCCCATGACATCCCATCATATCCCATCAAACAGTATCGAAATAAAGCATATTACATAGCGTGTACTGCATAGCATCATACGAGGCCATTCTGCTTGGTTTGACAGCACACCAGAGGCGCACCCCCATGCACATGTTAACAGCGCATAATATCATATCAAATATGTACTTGCAAACCACGAACTTAAAAATCAAATGCGATAAGATCACAGCAGCTGGTGCACGCACAAAGGGAAGGAAGGGGGGGTGGGTTACAAGTGACGTTTATACTTCTACACACACATTGTGGGCAATGGATATGTCACGGCTGAGAGATTTGCTGTTTGTGTTTGAAATCCCTCATATTCTCCGCACTCTTCTTCCACTTTATTAGCTGCAGCGCCCCACATTCTGGTTTGACCGCGTCAACCAGCTGCAGATGAGCGTCTGACTTGCTGACGCCGGGTGCAGATGGTGTGGCTCGCGCAGCGCTCCCTTACACTGGAATGCCTAATGTATCTCGTACATCAGCTCTACTCTGATTTTTCAGGAATACACGTATTTTCTTGGCTCAGAATCAATCATGTTATGCTTCGTCGTGGATTTCCTTCACTCTGTGTTTCGGGTTGGGTGGTGTATTGGGCAGGTGGAGCTGAACCTGACCGAGGAGCCCAAGTTCGAGTCACCTGTGGCGCAGGAGGAGGTGGAGGAGGAGGTGGAGGAGGCGAAGGGGGGCGAGGGGACTGTTGTGGATGAGCCGCCTCTGCCTTCTGAGGACATTGCAGAGGGCAGTAGCAACAGTAGCAGTGAAGCGAGCACGGGCGATTCCGAGGCTGGTGGGGATCATAGTGTGGCTTCGTCTGGCAGTCAGGCAGCGGCTGTGGAGGGGGAGGGGGAAGGGGCGAAGGAGGAAGGTGATGGATGGAGTAAGCAAGTTAAGGAGGGGGCGACGGGGGGGGAGGAGGAGGTGCGTAGTGAGGGTGGTGGGGCTGAGGGGGAGGGGGAGGTGGAGATGGACGAAGCGGAGATGAAGAAGAACGCAGAGATGGTGATGAGGCTGATCGACGAGGCGCTGGGCGGGGGAGGAAGTGCAGAGGGGGAAGGGAAGGAGAAAAGGGAGGGAGAGGGGGAGGGAGAGGTGGAGCGGGAGAGTGCCGCGGCTCGGGCTGCCGGGACCAGCGATGTTTTTCTCAAGTTTGGGCTGGACGGTAGCGACCTGGATGCGGCCAAGCTGGTGACGGCGGCCATCTCATCGGGCCACGGCGCTGATGATGGAAAGGTGGTGCTCCTTTTACTCGTGAAGGACGGTGGGGTGTATCTTTATTTAGCACATACATCGCTGCGATATAATTGCAGATGTATGGAGCATTAAACCAAAGGTCAGGCATCGGATTTTTGGGGGCTTTCTAGTCGATGTGTCTTTACGTGAGGTTTGTTGTTATATTTAAGTGGTTTTGCGTCGTCTCTTTATGTTGGGCTTTGTTGTATTCTGTTCTGTTCTTTTTCACGTTGTGTTCTATTGGATTTTCTTTTGATTGCCATTTTTGCTATGCGTGTCTGTGTGCGTGCGCCTATGTGTGTGCGTGTGCGTATCTAAATGCGGGGTGCGCGCGCGTTTGTTGATGGTGTGTGTGTGTGTGTGTGTGTGTGTGTGTGTGTGTGTGTGTGTGTGTGTTTGCGTGTGAGAGTGTGTCTGTTTATCCGCCCGTCTAATCTGTATCAAACTTTAAATCCTAAAAGCTCAAATACTTGGGTATCCATAAGGTGTTATATCGATTGATATCATATATGTGCACAAACACAATCAGCTCTATGTTGTTCTCTTAGTGCTTGTTGATGCGGAGTATGCATATGGGAGCTACAACTCGCACCCGTGGGTTCTCATTACATACAAACAAACGGTTGGGTAGGAAAAAGTTATGGGCATTGAGTGGCCATTGATGGGAAGAGGGTTGCTGCGTTTGTGTGTCGTCTGCTGCGACAGTCTTTCCAGGCAGCGCACAGACAGGCGGTGAGCGACGCGGCCGTGTTTAAGGCGACGCTGGTGGAGGTGGGGAAGCGGCTGGACGCGGCGGTGGGGGAGGAGCGGGAGCGCGCGGAGGTGGCGGCGCGGGCGGTGCGGGAGGTGCAGGCGGCGGCAGCGGCGGAGAAGCGGCGGCTGACGGAGGAGAAGGAGGAGGAGCTGCGGGTGGCGAAGGAACACGCAGCGCTCACTTCCGCAATTGCGCTGTCGAATGAGCGGGCCGAACGCCTGAAGGTAGCGCGAATACACTCATACACACATTAGAACACACGCGCACACACATACACGCACACACACACACACACACACACACACACACACACACACACACACACACACACAGACAATACCTGTAAGCTAGGTACCTTACAGCCTTACCTAGCTGTAAGGTAGCGCGAATACACTCATACACACATTAGAACACACGCGCACACACATACTCGCACACACACACACACACACACACACACTCACACACACACACACCCCACCCCCAGCACATGCACACACCACCCCCAGCACATACACACACTTGCGCGCGCACGCTCACTCTCTCTCTCTCTCTCTCTCTCTCTCTCTCTCTCTCACACACACTCTCTCTCACACACACTCACACACACTCACACACACACACACACACTTGTACACACACACGTACACACACGCAAACGTGCAAATGTGAATCCGAACACACATTCTTATCCATAAAATGTGAGTACTGCGACTGACTATCGATCTCACACACGCGCACTTACGCAAACCTGTGACGTACATAAGTGCATCGAAATACATATCAACGTCCCAGTGCCCCCTCCCCCCCCCCCCCCCCCCCCTCCCCCCCCCCCCCCCCCCCCCCCCCCCCCGCACGCACGCATACACAAGAATACATTATATTTTCGTTATCCCAAAATTGCACAGAATCACGCTCACGCACTCTGTCCTCAAAACACACACACACACACACACACACACACACACACACACACACACACACACACACACACACACACACACAAACTCTTTTCTATACACAAGCACAGAAGTACCTGGCAGCAAGCACATCCGCATATATATTGCATTCCAATCAATGTACTCCAGTCAATATCTGTCACAATTG
Organism: Tetraselmis chui; assembly: GCA_026401115.1. Lineage (NCBI taxonomy): Eukaryota > Viridiplantae > Chlorophyta > Chlorodendrophyceae > Chlorodendrales > Chlorodendraceae > Tetraselmis > Tetraselmis chui. Next base: position 59,098 of record JAPMLY010000094.1, read on the forward strand.
AGAAGGGGGTAGGCTGACAGACGCAGGCAAAGCTGTGCGTTTCCAGGAATGTTGTTGTTACCAAATACCCGTGAGTTTGAGCACTGTTGATATCGTATGACAATGCGGGCGGCCAGTGTTTGCTTGTATATTTTGCAGATCATTATTCACTGGCATCGCATCCGCGATTGTGAGCACTGCGTTTGTTAGCCGTTTAATGTCATTTGAAAGCAACTCGCTTAGCAGCGGCACCCACTCTCCGCGGATGCTAACATTTTGAGAAGATTGTCGGTACCGCTCTTTCCGCCCTGACATTGCCCGCAGCTGAAACGAGTGTACCCGCCTTCCTTTGCTGGTGCGGTGAAGGTGCTGGACGAGCTGCGCGGCCGCTTCAACGTGATGACGCAGGCGCTGAAGCAGCAGCACGAGGCGCAGCTCAGAGGCTGCTCCACCCACAAGCTGGCGCTGGCCACCTTTGCGCTGCAGCGCGCCCTAGAGGAGGGCCGCCCCTTCACAAAGGAGGTGGCCGAGCTTAGGGTGCGTAGCATCCCCCGCACTGTTCCCCACCTGCCGTCGTTTTGGCTTGCCTGGATCGAAAACGAACTCACTGATATTTGGGAAATTTTGACAATTATTTGTGACGGCTGGGAATGGCGAAATGTACCGTACTATTTCGCATGTTTGGCATGTGTGAGAGGAAAAAAGAAAAGCGAAGGACGCTCCTAGCAGTGAAAGACGGTCAATGTGTGCTCGCGAGAGTGATTGCAACAGGAAACACCGAGAATTGTATTCTATTATGTCTTAAAAGATTATGTGTGTTTTGTAAACGGTGTTTTAGCGGCGTCCAGAATATAGGTCGGAAGTTTTAATTGAGTGCACATCCACAATCACTCCATCTCTCGCGGGTGATTTGACGTGACGGAATTTTAGATGTGTGTATTTGAAATTTGCACTGACAGCAAAGCATTCCGCTGTCAAAAGGAAAGCGGGCGAGGAAAATATTTTTGAGGTTAGGAAATGGGTTTTTTTAGAGCTGTGGAGAATAAAACGGACGTCGAAATAAGTTTGCAGAAAGAAACAACACGGCTTACCCTTTCAGCACCCCCTCCAGCTTTCCCCCTCTTTTTGGTTGATTCAGACTTTATTTACGCTCATCAGATCGATGGGGCGGTCCCCAGTGTTTATTTTTATTCAGTAACTGGATGCTACGCTCATCGGAATGCAGCGTATCATAATGTAAGCGTGAATTTAAAGCTGCGTCGGTAATTGGTTAAGTGCAATGCAATGTAATGTATTGTGAATGCAGTGATTTGTAGGATTGTGTCATGTTGTGTTACATTTTGTTTCGTGATTGTAAAGTTTAATTAAGTGTCTGGATGCTGCGCTCATCGGAATGCAGCGTATCATAATGTAAGCGTGAATTTAAAGCTACGTCGGTAATTGTTAAAGTGCAATGCAATGTAATGTATTGTGAATGCAGTGTTTTGTAGGATTGTGTCATGCTGTGTCACATTTTGTTTCGTGATGAAATGTGAATGTGAGTGAATGCGTTTTGCTCGCCTCCGCTTGATCCAACGTTTTGGCCCCTTTGCTGGATGAATTTGGCGCGGCTGTCGCAGAGCGCTGCCCCGGGTGATGAATTGCTGGAGGCGGTGTTGGGCTCCCTCGCGAAGGCGACGGACGCCGCCGGCTCCGGCATCCCAACCCGTCTGCAGCTCATGCACCGATTTGACAAGGTGTCGTCGGTGGCGGGGGAGCTGGTGCTGGTGCCGGAGGGCAGGGGCGGCATTGTGGCCACCCTGCTCTCGCAGCTCGCAGGTAATCTCCCCCAATTATAATTAATAGACAAATAAATAAATAAATATATTGGTGGTGGTTTTGACGATAACAGTCACAGAGTTTCACACCCTCTAGTTAGTCATTGACTCAGATTTTCCTTAATTCTCCATCGCATCCTCTGACGGCAGTGTGAAAATGACTTTGGTGAGGCAAATGACGCTATACTTTTAACCATGAATGGATAAAAGCGGTGATATGAAACGCTTTTACCCCCCCCTCTTTTTTCCCTGTCCACGTTCCCGTAGCGCTTCTTCTAATCGATCTTGTTAGTGTAAACGCTCGATGAATAACGATGCAATGAAAAAGCGGCGTTGCGGTATCTATTTCAGTCGGCCGCGGCAATAATTCTCGCCGATTGTTTGCACTTATTCTCGCCGCACATCCCCCAACAGCCGTCGACAGGGAACAAAAGTAGATCGACGAACGGAATGCTGCTTGCGGACAGAACTGTCAGAACGCAATGAGCGAGAGTCCCATAATATCCCTGGGCGCAAAAAAAAAAAAAAAAAATTGGGGCGAGAGCCCACTGCCCCCACGCCTGCACCCTCACATTATGGAATTGCTAAATAAATCGGTGTGGCCTTATTATTGAGACTCTTAGAGGTCTTTATTATTAGACTATTAGAACTCTTTATTATTAGACTATTCGAAGTCTTTATTATTGCGACTATTACAGGTCTCTATTATTGAGAATATTGTTTCTCTGAGACCATTATTGGTCTTTATTATCAGACTATTAGAGGTATTTCTTATTCGACTATTAGAGGTCGTTATCCCTATACTATTAGAGGTCGTTATCGTTAGACTATTGGAGGTCGTTTCCATATGTCGGTCTGTCCCGTGCCGTCAGCTCGATTTGATTCGATGTCACACATTCGATATCATGGTTTCGAAAATACGGAGCTGTTGGATGGATACATTTGGATTTGTCTTTACCTACGCGTCGTTACGACGAGTACTGTAGCATTATTTGAAATGATTACAAAAATACAGAGGTTGACAGACAGTGAGTGAGTCAGTGTGTGTGTGTGTGTGAGAGAGAGATAAAGAGTCAGTGTGTGTGTGTGTGTGTGTGTGTGTGTGTGTGTGTGTGTGCGCAAAATCAGAGGCAGAAAGGCACAAGTATGGGCCTCAAGTATTCAAATATTATTCTGTCCCTTAATGTCTATTTCTACTGCTAACCATCTCTGATGATTTATTCGCAGCAGCTAACAAATTTATGGGCCCAAATAAATAAATTAACAGCTGGTGCATTGAATTTCGGTTGCGTGTGCTTGTCGTGTGCGCTGTTCATTTTGTGCCAACAGCTAAGCTGAGGATTAGCGAGACGGAGGCGGAGCGGGTGGGGCTTGGCGGCGGGGGCGTGTCGGCGGCCACCGCGCGCGCACGCGCCAAGCTCGCGGGTGGGCAACTGTTGGCGGCCGCGAAGGAGCTAGAGGCGGCAACGAAGGGGTCGGCCGCGGCGCCGGTCGTGGCCGATTGGGCCAAAGCCGCGCGCGACCGGAGCGTCGCGGACCAGGCGCTCGCCATAATCCAGGCGCACACCTCCACCGTGGCGGCCAGCCTCGGCGGCTGATTGTCGGGC
>JAPMLY010000094.1:67500-200000 GCA_026401115.1 Tetraselmis chui
CGATGGACGACATGCTTTGGACGTAAAGGCAATTAGAACAGTAGCAAAAAGCTGCAATAACATAATGTGTTATCGCTTTTTGCAATAGCACATTATTGGGGAGCCCGTGAGAGGTGCGGAGCCGGTCGCTGCGTTGGTTCGCGAGTGATCGCTGCGTGGTATTCGTGGTGATTGACGAAAAAGTGTGCTCGAAGTGCATCGTGAGCCCACCTCGGCGTGAGCCATGAGCGCAGCCAGCTGTCGAGCCACGTCATGTATACAAATACTTTTGACTCGCAGTATTTCGGTGTCGAACGTATCGAATGACGATGAGTGTACACAGCGGCAGTCTACGTATGATCACGGAACGGTGGCGAACGCAGACGGGAGGGACGAAAGAAGGGTGGCTATACTCTTACCTACACTTCATCTTTTGCCTCTCGTCCGACTGTTCGTTGACGATGACAACCTTGGCGACCAAGTACAGCTCCCGGTCGCGCAGGACGCAACGCAGTTTGTACACCGGACAGGATGCACCGCCAGTGTACCGCTCACCCACCGTCTGGCTGATCTCGACGCCTATAACCTGCACCAGGGCCGAACCACGGCGACACTTTAGTCGGTCGTCACACCGCAATCAACTATCAGACACTTGACACACGCCATGACAAGTCAGTACATGTCCAGGACCGCCAACTCTTTTTGTCCAGTTTGGATCCGTGCGTGTCGGCGCGTACCGAGCCCAAGCCCGCTTCCCGCAGCAGCACCAGCGCCCCTTCGTTTTCCTCCTGTGTTATGGCTGCAGCTAGAGGGGAAACCGAAGCGTCGATCTCCGCGCTTGTGCTTGCCCGCTTTATCCAGCCCGACGAGCTCTTCGACTTTTTGGCTTTGCTCTTGAACTTGGCCGCTGCAGCGACTGCCCCCATGCCCTTCATCTCGGCGCTGTCGGTGCAGCCTGACCTCCTAGACAAGCTAATCCGCAAGTGCGGTAGGTGCACTGAACGTCTTTGCAATCTTACCACGGGTGTAAGCAGTAGGCGCTGGACTGCTGTAGGGCGCTACCGTTCTTTCAAAGCTAACGACCAGTACACTGAGTTCACACAGTCGCGAGTCGCTGCTACCTGTACCAGGCAGGGTTGCGCTGAAATATGTTCGTCAGTTCTGCCCACTTCAGCCTGAATGCGCCGAATTCAGCTGAATTCAGTTCAGCTTGATTTTCTACATCTGGACTTTCTACATCTGGACTTCCTACATCTGGGAAAGGCCTTAATTAACCCCCGCATGAATATTAAATCAATGTTTGAGGCGCCTAGTTGGGGTGGGTGCAAAGGCCCCTGGGGTGGCCACAGCGCCACTACTACGGGAGCTAGGAATAGCGCCCATAGAAGCAATGGCAGCGGCGGCTAGGACTAGGGCGTTCCTTAAAGCGCCCACCCTAAATACATGCATAAGCGATCTAGTGCGCCAACCTAGTCGTATGCGCCCAAATACTTGGACGTCTGGGACCGTGCGGTGGCTAGATCGTTTTGCTAGGGCAAGCGCGGAATTAGCCCAAAACGTACGCGTCCCACCCGCTTGGAGGTCTTTGCAACCACGCGTGGCCTCTAACCTTGTTAAAGCAGCGGTATGGGGTCGATTCGAGACATCATCGTCGGCATGTACTAATACGTGGAGTATTTATTCCAGGGCCTCATATGTTGGGAACCCATTGCCACAATACGGCACGGGCATTCCCGCGGGGGCCGTTGCAGGGTTACACATTATGATTCAATTGCGTACGCGTGTATTTCCCACAGCCCGTCGTCTTGCCCGCATTCATGCCATGCCTGAACGTTTTCTCCATCATTGTCCTGCATGCGGCGGGGATGTTATTGAATCTATAGAACATATTTTGCTTGAATGCCCACGTTGGGAATGCCACCGTCGTAATTTTGGGGCGCTAGCCCCAGATTTTAATGGTTTTGTGCGTCGTTTCGCAATCTCCCCCGAAGATATGAATGCCTTACTTTTAGGCGGTGTCCCCCCTTCCCTTCATGGCGCCACCCATTTTACAGGAAATGGGAGGTTTTTACAGTTATGGCGCCAAGCCCTCCCTCATATTGCTTTCTTTGTAGTTCATGTATCGCACTCCCGAAATGTTTTGCTCCGTGAGATGGGCCTTGGTCCTTCTCGCATTTCTCGAATGGGTCGACGCCCGGACGGGTAGGGCAGACCTTTCTTGGTCAGTGCCGGGAATGCATTCCTGTTTGTTTGCATGTCACTGGAAGGTTTTAGTTGGTGAAACTCCAACACTGGCCTCGTGTGGGGTTAGCGCAGTACGGTACGGTTCTCGTACAATGGTACTTAATGCACTCACACGAGCGTCGCCTACCCGGGAGCATGATCGATGTTGAGTTGAGGTTTGTTTCGAACTTCTGCTCTCAGTCATGCTTGCAAAACGCCGCCTGTAGAGGGTGCCGGTGCGGGTTCCCTGCCAGTCCCATATCCCGGGGGCGCAAAAAAAAAAAAAAAAAGTGTCGTGACTGATGTTAGTATACAGAAATGTCCGACTTTAACCGCGATATCTGCTGTATTATTTGCGATTTTTATAGATATATAAAGGAAATTTCCGGTGAGTTTTGCACCATTGTAGTATATTTCTGATGTGATGACAATGCATTACATAATCAACTAGAATACACTAATAAACGCCTTAAGTACGTGAATATGTACAATCCCCTGGACCTGTACTAAGCTTTTTCTTACAAGAAAAGCAGTGTAAAACATAAATCAAAAGGGGGAACGGCAGGAGGAAAACACCACAAGGCCTAACGCATAAGGCCTAAGATCTAAGCCACAAGCTTAAGACCTAAGGCCTAAGCCCGAGGAACATGGAGATACGCCACAGCATCGGCACTGCCCTCCTACAAAGCCCTGGCCTCTAGCATTTCCATCTCATCTTTCGCGGATGGTGGCTAAGTTCATCTAAGAACATACAGAAATGTAGCATTTCCATGGAACATATAATAAAACTACAAACATACAGAATATAAGAGAATAATCACAACTACGCCATCCTTGTATCTTGGTACTCAACGTTGTGTGCTTGATGCATCATTAAGCTCTAAAAGTATCCGGGTAATCGTCTATGAATAAATGAAATTTGCTATAAATGACATAACAGACTGCGAAGAATAAAGAAGCGCCTTTTGCCGTGCTTTGGATTCCGTGATCCTCTTGTCACTCTTGCCCTTTTGTTTCCCCTCCTATTTTCCCTGTCCGTGCTCATCTTGTTTTTCTTGTAACCAATAGAATAAAGAAGCGCGCGATTACAAATGATATTTGCGCTACTGTGACAGCAAGCTTTCTGAAATATGATTGCACACACACACACACACACACACACACACACACACACACACACACACACACACACACACACACACACACACACACACACACACACACACACACACACACACACACACACACACGCACGCACGCACACGCACACACACACACACACACACACACACACACACACACATACACACACACACACACACACACGCACACACACACACACACATACACACACACAAACACACACACACACACACACACACACACACACACACACACACACACACACACACACACACACACACACACACACACACACGCACACACACACACGCTCGTAAGTACGTGAACAATCCCCCGGACCTGTAGTAAACTTTTTTTCTACAAGAAAAGCAGTGGAAACCACAAATCGAAAGGGGAAAAGGAAGGAAAAACCCCCAAAGGCCTAAAGCCTAAGGCTTAAGACCTAAGCCACAAGCTTAAGACCTAAGGCCTAAGCCCGAGGAACATGGAGACACGCCACAGCATCGGCACTGCTCTCCTGCAAAGCCCTGACCTGTAGCATTTCTTCCATGGAACATATAATAAAACTATAAATAAACATACAGAATATAAGAGAATAATCACAACTATAGGCCATCTTTGTATCCGGGTACACATTATTGTGTGCTTGATGCATCATTAAGCTCTAAAAGTATCCGGGTAATCGTCTATGAATAAACGAAATTTGCTATAAATGACATAACAGACTGATCAACTGAATTGTGCTAAACGACAGCTCTCCCTCCCGGCGGAGTTTGGGGGGCTTAATGTACCGTCCCTCGAGCTCGACGCCGAACCTGCTCACTATGCTTCATTCACTGCGACCCTCGCCAACCTGATTACTGATTACGAGTCCGAGTCGCTAGGTCCTTTGTACGGTCTCATCCGACAGGAACTACTGAATGTTGCCACTTCTACTTTACCGTGGGCGGTCCAATTGCGCAATTCGTACGACTCTATCTCCACTATGGGCGGGTTTTCGGAATCGGAGCTTGTGGTTTTGACTAACACACTGAACCAAAACCTTTCTGATTATGCCGGGCCCGATGTCGAGTTGGTGGTATCTACGGTCAACAATGCGGTGGCACCCGCTACCCAAGTGACTAGCCTACAACTTCCGACTCCCGATGCTCTTACTCGCTTGGGAGATTCTGGGGGCCACATCCAACGGGGCATTTCGCGCATTCTTCGTGCCCGGGCCTACCTTGACCTCTTGGCGTTTTGCAGACCTTCCCCACCGGACTATATGAGGGTGACTTCGGGTACGGGTCGCGGGGCTTTGGCTCTCTTTTTCGCTTCACATGAGTCCAGTTTCAAGGTGCCATCCGATTGCTATATGATGGCAGCCCACCGGGTGCTTGGCTTGACTGCGGAGCGCGCCGCTCATGTTCGAAAATGCCCTCGGTGCAATGAGGCCCCTTCAGAATCTCGCGGGTATGGATCTTCGTCGACGGTATCGGGCTTCTTTTTGTCGGGTGAGCGCTCAACAGCCGCTATGCTCATGGACCATATCCCCCGGTGCCCGTGCTCTTGGTATATCATTCAACTCCATGACCGCATTGTCCACGTGCTTGAAGAGTTCATGCTTGAAGCGGGGGCTACTAAGGGCCGGGACTTGCGGTTGGAGGTCCGCCGTATTCGGTCGGGAGCTTCACGTGATCGTCCTGGGGATGTGGTTTGGTTGGACTTCATGGCTCCGCACCGCCATCTTGTTGTTGATGTGACGGTTACAAGTGCTCGCACGAACACCAACGTTCCTCGTATAGGTGCTCGCCTTCCACTCCCTGGCAGCCTTGCATTGGGAGCTCAGCAAGGCAAACTTGATGCGGACCTCCGCACTTCCGCTTTGCTTGGCACGCCTTCGGTTCAGTCGGTCCATGACTACTACCCCTTTGCCATGGAGGATGGGGGCCGGTTGGCGCCGATGGCGGCTGAGTTGGTCGATCGCTTGGCTATTTTGGTGGCTGTACGTCGCTTCCCTGGCATGGGGGCCGCTGACTCTCGTTCCTTGCGCTCTGACAGTTATGTCCGTATGCAGCATTTTGTTCGTCGATCTACTTCTCTTCCGTTTCGGCGTTTTCTGCTCAATTTTCTTGGGGGATGTGCGACGAGAATTCATGCAACGTCTTTCTGCTGCTCTTCATGGCACTCTGGGTTCTTATCTCCGCGACGCTTTTCAGGAAGGCAGTGCTGATGCTGTGGCATGCCTTCCTGTTCCTCGGGCTTAGGTTTTTTCTTCCTTTCTTTCTTTTTCTTGCTTGGTGGCCTCCACTGCTTTTTCTTGTAAGAAATTTTTACATAACAGACTGCGAAGAATAAAGAAGCGCGCGATTACAAATGATATTAGCGATACTGTGACAGCAAGCTTTTTGAAATATGATTGCATACACACACACACACACACACACACACACACACACACACACACACACACACACACACACACACACACACACACACACACACACACACACACACACACACACACACACACACACACACACACATACACACACACACACAAACACACACACACACACACACACACACACACACACACACACACACACACACACACACACACACACACACACACACACACGGGCTTTTATTTGGCATACGGAAAAGGGCACGGGGCCATGGCATCATGGGGTATGAAATGAGCAACGCCGTGAATAGAAAAAATCTAAAGCGCTAATTGTTGAGCGTATTGGCTAAGTAATTCTGCGGGTGCCACATGTCGAGGGGTTGCTAGCCCGGGCGAATGTTGCAGATTTCGAAACTCTAAAAGCTTGTGCTGTTTGTGCGAGGGCATGGATGACGTCGGACAGCGGATTTGACGCAAAAACCGGCTACTAGGCGTACATCAAGCTGAAAACTTAATTGTAATTGGGGAAGGGCGTCCATTTGTAATTTGGTTTGGTTTAATCGGACATTGTACGGCAAAGTCAAGTTTTTTAAGCCTCCAAATGTGTGGATTTCTGGCCCCGATTCCACCCGCGTCAAGTATCTTTTCGGCACCTGCCATCACACCCATGTTGATTCCTCATTTGCCGACAGCGTGCTAGGACTATAAAAACCTCATGTTGTGTCGCCGATTTCGGAAGTATTCACCAGCCAAAGTGTGGAAAACCCAAGTCCGGGGCGCCCGTATTGGGGTATGCCCCAAAATCGGGTATGGGCCGCAAAGCCTCATAATGTACATCGGATTGTGGCCGTGCCATGCCCCATTTGTGCCCCGCTTCTGCCTTAACTTCACCGTCAACACAGGTTTCGTTTTCAAAGAGCTCAAGCACAGTTAAGCCGTACATACCCTATATGATAAACAACCGCTCTACGCAAAAAAGACCGTACGTCACCAACCAAGACTTAGACGTACGTATAGACCGAAGCATTTCCGACATAATGGACAAAGTGCTATGCGAATACGGTTGTCCACTGCTCATTCGATATGTCAGTAATTGGCGACTCGATGGAGAATCCTTCCTAGCTTAGACTGAAATTTAGCAAGAAGTGCAAGCGGTGGGGGCCGGGGGGGCGACTAATAAGAATGGGTTGATTACGGTATGACGGCAGTCCGGCGATGCGGCAAACCGCGATATGGCACAGGCGTCGTAGTGCCATGGGAATATTTTCGCAAAGCTTATCACCCATGCGGTGTTGTAGCTAGGCACTAGGCAGGTCCGAGACCAAAAATGCAATAGCGCCGTAGTCTAGACGTGAGGCAAAACGCATGGACTTCGGCCGGGCACGTGTAGAAGAGAAGGGATCTAGGTTGCCGAAGCCAAGCGAGTGCACGCGTTCGTTAATGTCGGTCTGCATCTCAGGCTTGACGTTGGTTCGTAACGAACGCGGAAAATTGCCCAAGTAAGGGGGAAGGTATCAATCATCAAGGGTCCGAGTAGACCCGCACTTGACTGAAAATGATATCCTCGTGATAACCGCGTGGTCAATTGTGAGCACCTTGTTGCATTCAACTGATGAATATACTTCTAGCCGAGCTTCCGTAACTCCTCGCTTGTTTTTTTTCTGTGCGCCCCGCTCGATGGCATTATTACGTGTTGATTAATCGAAATCGAAATCGAAATTGAAAATGTATTACAACACTATCGGCAAAGTGGACCGACTATTTTTCTAACGGCCATCAAATACTTTGCCATCTAGGACTTAGAAGAACGATTGAGCCGGGTATTCTTCGACCATGTACACCAATCGACACATATCTCTCCCATGTGTGTGTGCCGAATTTTTTTTCCTCGAAGGTAAAAAATGTAAGCAACCGCAGAAATTACCACAGTCCCCCGCTTAAGCAATAACAACAAAAATCATTTTGCAATCAAAACAAACAGATATAAAAATAAATCCACTTGTCGAAGAAAGATAAACGAAACTGCTGCTCGACCTCCACGACGCACGGCCCGCTCCCACGGAACCGGAGTGCCGACTGGCCTGCCCCGATCAACGTTCGAAACGGGCGACGGGCCATCATCCTAATCTAGCTCCCGCGTGACTTCGGTCGTGTCGGAGATAGGAGGGAAAAGGTTAGCGAAATCTCCCTCCTCCCGTGGTCGCTCGTCGATCCCGCCGTCGCATCCCGGTAGCTGCGTCCCAAAGTCGTTGCCGTTCATCCCGTCGCGACTTTCCTCCTTGTCGAGGTCCCTCGTCACCTCGAGGGCATGTGGGGCCGTGGGGGCGACCGAGACAGCTAGGAAGAAAAAACTAGCGCTCCCGCCGCCACGCTGAAAATTTTCCCGGTCATGCACTATTTCTTCAGATTTTTCACACATGTGCCCGGGTACCATATAGGCAACCATCCAGCGGTCGTACCCTCCTTCCACCGTTCGCGCGTCCGTCGAGCACACTTGTTTCGAGTGCGAGCCTCTGCGCTTACCCGGGCTTGCACTCTCTGATATTAGGTGTGCCTACCGATAGTGGGTAGCGGTAGCGTTGGTCCGGCTTGTCATTGCCGGATCCAAAAGGCCGCGGGGGTACGGACATTATTTGAAAACACTCCGTACATGGTTTTCCAGTGGCGAATGATCATGAGGATCGCCGCCGCAAAACCTCGCCGCTCCTCCCGTCGCGACAATCCTCCTCGTTTTTCGTGTCGTGCCGCCCCCCTTGGGTCAGCTCAACGTCAACATGATGGTTGACGAGTAGCGAGCGCCCTTCCCTAGCGCTGCTTCCCGGTTGTCCGCCGCCAGCTCCGACACCCTCATCCCACCGCTGATCCGTCCGTACATACCCTCCTCGCCAAAAAAATATTTTACATAAACCGCTCCCGTCTCATTGTCGGGAGAGTATCTTGGAGTATTATGTCGTGAAGAAAACATGTCGGATGGGCCGAATGGGGTATCTTAGCGCTTCTAGTGTAGAGATAATAATAGTTTTGAAAGCCCTTCGTACCGAGGCTTCCAGACATGTGATGATCGCGCGGACGGCGGATCACAGTTGCCGAACTCAACCCGCCAAGCCCGTTACCGTGCCATGTATGGCACGGCAATAGAGTTACAAGCGCGTACCACGTGGAGGTGGGAGTGAGTGCGGACGGGCATGTGAGCGCACCCCTCTCCGGGGCCGCCGCCGCTGCGCCGCCGGCGGGCGCCTACGTGTTGATTATTTGTTTAATGAATTTAGATATTTAAAGTCGTTATGTACATCTTGCGTGGGAGTTCCTTGTGTTGTTTTATGTTTCATCTAATATATTTGTTCACAATTTAGTACTTCCCTTTGCCGTGCTTTGGATTCCATTACCCTCGTGTCACTCTTGCTCCCTTGGTTCACCCCTTTTTCCCTGGTCACGTTCGTATGGTGCTTTTTGTAATCAACATCGTTATGTACATTTTGATTACACAAATTTATTATTAGATTACCTGGAGTGGGTGAGAATGGGTTTGTTGCTGCTTGAAAAATATTCCCAACACGACTGCCAGCCAGGCGATAGGTGACATCATCCCGAATAGCAAAGCAAACAACGGCGTCACCGCCGCCTTCCAAACCAGTTGCATCTGTCGTGTATGTATTGTCTCGACGCCCATTTTTTATACCGTGGGATTCTTCCTGTAAGGGCCGCCTTCGCCTGTTTTCAGCTTTCCCTTGCCGGCGCGCATTTATTTCACTGCCAAAAGCACTCCCGTACTTTCTGCAGTTTCGGAAATACGACCCGACATGGCTGGCCATGGGGGCCTGGACATCCCCTGGTTGTAGCCGGCACCGCCCGCAGTGATAGGCAGCAGGGTGGAGCATAGGTGTGAGGTTAACAGGCTGCAGAAATCATTGCGAAAATCTGGAGCGGGTGGGAGCTGTGTGAGGAAACTCGCCCGTCCGTATAATGCACAGTACGCCTTCGCGCTCGACCTGTAGTCGCACTCATCCTTTCCCGCTCTTCTGCCCCATGTCGCCCTCATGCCGCCGGCTCCTTCAGCACTCTGCAGCACCGCACGCGAAAAACTCAAGTCTACCCCGTAAAGTCCTTCTTGACACCCTGGATGGCTCATGGCAGAAAGAATGGTCGCGTGGGACCGCTTTCGAAACCCCAGCCCCGTCTTCCGGTCTCACATGTCGTCGCAACACTTACTTCTCGCCGCACGCCATGTGCCACCCTCTGCACACTTTCCTCACCTACCCCATGTCACAAGGACACTACATTCACATATTAAATACATCTACCTAGGGCGCGATGCTTCGCTAGATGCGGTTGCTTTCCCAGACTCGGGCGACGCGCTGACGTCATATACTCAAGTCAGACCCTACACCGGTTTCCGTATCTTCAGGACTCAGCTGTTGTAGCACTGTTAGCACTGTCGTTGTGTGAGGGGCCTCATGGTAGTGGCTATGGTGGCTATGGTGGGTTATGCAGAGTACCGTCTCGTGGCGAAGAAGGGCGAGGGGACCTTCTCGGAGGTGCTCAAGGCACAGTGCGTCAAGAACGGCAAGTATGTGGCTATCAAGTGCATGAAGAACCACTTTGACAGTCTGGATCAGGTGAACAACCTTCGGGAGATCCAGGCGCTGCGCCGCCTCTCGCCGCACTCCAACATCATCAAGCTACTCGAGGTTCTCTAGTAAGTTCGCCCATCTTGCCGATTGCCACATCCAATTTCATCTCTTCTCTGTCCTCTTATATGAATCGATAAAACGGCATCGAGGGAAAGCACAGGGTTGTGATAATATGCCGCGGTGCGCTTGCTGCAGTGACCAGCCCACGGGGCGCCTGGCCCTGGTGTTTGAGCTGATGGATATGAACATCTATGAGCTTATCCGAGGTCGGCGTCATTATGTGGCGGATGACCGTGTGAAGAGCTACATGTACCATCTCATAAAATCGATGGACCACATGCACCGCAACGGCATCTTTCACCGCGACATCAAGCCGGAAAACATCCTCATTATGGACGATGTGCTCAAGCTAGCTGACTTTGGTAGTTGCCGAGGCATTTACTCCAAGCAGGTAGCCATTTGTCTCCCTTCTCCCCCATGTCAATGCATCCACCCCAATGCACACACACACACACACACACACACACACACACACACACACACACACACACACACACAATCAAAGCTTGTCTGGAATTGATTTGAGTTGAATTTTCTGATGGCTCTGCGTATGACCAACGCAGCCGTACACGGAGTACATTTCCACGCGATGGTACCGCGCCCCAGAGTGCCTTTTGACCGACGGCTACTACAACTACAAGATGGACATGTGGGGCGTGGGCTGTGTTTTCTTCGAGATTGTATCACTGTTCCCGCTTTTCCCGGGCACCAATGAGATGGATCAAATACAAAAGATCCACAATGTGGTCGGTACGCCGCCACCGGATTTGCTGGCCAAGATGAAGCGCCGCAGCCAACATATGGACTTCAACTTTCCGCCCAAGGTACGTTTGCTCTCTGTCACCTTGCGACCCTCCCGCTTATCTCCCTTGCTAAACATCACCCACGGGTCGAGCAGTTAGTCAGGATTATAGTATGCATGTGAGAGAAAAGTAGCGGTGGTTGTTCTAGGTTGGCAAATACATCACGTGTCAAATGTCTATGACAAGCGACGTTTGAATCATGTCTTGTGGCGCTCTTGATTGGCAGGAGGGCACGGGCATCGAGAAACTGATTCCCCATGTGAAGCCCGAGTGTATCGAGCTGATTACCAAACTGCTTGCCTACAACCCAGATGACCGGCTGAGTGCCCGACAGGCCCTGCGTCACCCATACTTCAAGGAACTCCGAGACCAGGTACCACCGCCCTCACCTCTCCCACATATATAACAACACACAAGTACACACACACCCTCACACACACATACGCGCGCGCGCACGCAACATAAAGATAAAAATATGAAAACATTTAATCGTGCCCATGAGACCGGATAAGCACATTCAGGTCTGACGCCAAATTTTACTGTCTTACGAGATGAAGTTGGTGCAAAGCTGTCATCACATTGATTATGCAGCTTGCGTTGAACTCACTGTCGTGTGTTGTCGCTGGACGGATGCAACAGGAGAAGAGGGCGGCCGCGATGATGTCACCCGACCTGAGCACCTCCAACGGTGCACTGAATATTCCGCCCCCCACCGCCGCCTCCACCGCCTCCAGCGACCACGGCACAACCAAGCGCAGCGCCCACGTGCGCAGCTCAAAGGAGGGCCATCTGCCCAGCATCGGCGCCCCTTCAGTCGCGAAGCATGCTCGCTCTAAACCTCACGACACCTCGGACGAGGAGCACAGCTCGTCGCTACCGCACATCGGTGGCGGTGGGCAGAGTGACGGCTCGGATGCAGAGCACAACCTCCCCCCTATCACTGGCAACCGTGTGGGGCGCCAACAACGCGGCGGCGGCGGCGGCGGCGGCGGCTATAACAGCCACACCTCGAGTCACAGCAACTACAGCTATGCGGGCGGGAAGGGCCACAGCAAGCAGCGCGGCGGCGTGGCCAACAAGCGCGGCGGCGCGATAACGAGCAAATACAAGAAGTACTCCAATTATTAGAGTAAAACACACGGTGCTCTTACTCGCAGTGGTGACATCACGTGCCTGTTGTGGCTGCCGCTGCTATGATAGGTTTCTCTTCAATCTCGGCGTTAGTCTTGTGATTGTTAGAAATGGAGTAGCTACAGAGGCACGCGCTGTGCGACGCTGTTTGGGTAACCGCACCATACGGACGCTTTTGAAATACAGGACTGAGCCTGCTACTGCCTATCGATCCATCATTCACTCTGCATCTGGGCGCCCAAGGACTTTGAAATTGATAATGCCCCTTCCGGGTGCCAGTCTTCTCCTCCGGATAGAACCAGCACTAATTCTGATTTGTCTTTTCAAACCAAGGTGCAAGAATGGCAACTGCAAGCAGCCAGCCATGACTAACCACATCAGATCAGTGTGCGGACACACACAGGCGCCCGTTCACAAATAGGATGGAGAAACACACGAGCTATGTTTTTTGTTCCTTACTACCACATCAGTTACCTGCCGGTAGACTTAATCACCCAGACGTGTGTTCTTTCCTGTGCGACTGCCCGAGTCCGGCATTTGTCATACCCCATTTTGGCAATAGAACAGAGAAGCTGTCGTTTCAGATTTGCTGAAATCCAATGAAGTGCTGAGCGGATGAATGAATCCGAAACCCTATCAGAGACGTGCACGCAGGATCAAAAATAGATGGTCATATTGTTACAGGTGCTGCTGCCATGGTGCGAGGGGGGGCAGCCTATGATTGCTAATGATTCTATATAGGGATGGAACCACACGGGGAGAAATTACTCCTCCGTAAACAGCACTCGTGCTCCAGACAATAGTAAGAAGCACGGCAGAAACAAATCGTGGCTCTGGTTTGGGTTCGGTGAAAGGGTTGGGGAGGGAGAGCTGGTCTGTTTCAGGAATGGAGAGTCTTTAGGTCTGAGGGAGGTTGAGGGGAGTGGAGGAGGGCAAGATGCCAGGGAGAACAATGGGGCTGGGCACGTCACGCAGGTGCCTAGCGCTATTCCAGGGTACAAACCCTTTCTCGCCGCCACGAAGGGTGCTCCCGGGGGTGAGTGCGGGTGCAGACTTGGAACCAAGGGTCCCAGGAGAAAAGGTGGCGAGATCGCTGTCGCTTGAGGTCGACTCCAGACGGGAGAGAGCCAGCTTGCGAGGAAGCTCCAGCCGCTGGGGGGTCACGACACCAGGAAAGTATAGGTGCGAAGAGGTTGTGGCGCTGCTGCCAGGCCACTGCAAGACGCCTGGAGAAGAAACTCCGAGGGGGTGCGGGCTAGAGGGAACCTGCAAGGGGCTGGGTTTCTTCTCCTCCATAGGGCTGGGTCCACTTCCGGAACCGGTGCTACCCTGTGCCAGGGCTGCAGCCAGAGCACTAGCGATCAGAGTCTGGTCCAGCTGGATCCCCACACTGGCGAGCTGCTGCAGCTGCATGCACAGCTTCACAACGGGGCTGTCCAATAGCTGAGGGGCGGTGGAGGGGGCGGCTGACTGCGTTTGTGGTGCCCTCACGATGCTGGATAGTATCTGCTCGATATTGACAGTGGCACCGCCAGCCGGTTGAGGGGTGAGTGGGCTGACAGGGGCAGGAGCCACCGCGGGGAGGGAAGGCGGTGGGCTGGGTGCAGCTTCTCTCAGACTCGGGGCCGCCTGTTCCTGATCATCAGCGGAGGTAGGCGATGCAGTGGCTGTCGCCCCTTCTGCTGATGCTCCACCGCCCGACTGAGGCTTCACACTCGTCAGCAGCTTCTGCAGCTCCGCCTGCTGCCTCAGCGCTACCTGAATAGCGGCCTGCTGCTGGATCGCTGTCGTGGCTTGGGCGTCCAGAGCCGCAGGAGAGACAGGCAAGTGGGATGCTGGGCCGCGAGTCACTGAAGAGGTGTCAGACTCCTCCGAGCGGCGTGGCGACGTCTCACTGCGTTTCTCTTCCAGTGGCAGCGCAAGCTTAGACGAGGCGCCGAGGAGACACTCGTTCTTCAGGTTGCCGTCTGCCTTCACGCCCGGCGCCTTAGTTGCGCCGCAGCTAAA
Source organism: Tetraselmis chui (assembly GCA_026401115.1). Lineage (NCBI taxonomy): Eukaryota > Viridiplantae > Chlorophyta > Chlorodendrophyceae > Chlorodendrales > Chlorodendraceae > Tetraselmis > Tetraselmis chui. The sequence goes on from JAPMLY010000094.1 coordinate 81,864, forward strand.
ATTGCAGCCATCGTCAGTGGAGTGCTCGGATTTGAGACGCTTGGCTGCAGACTGCCTCGCCTTGGGATCCTTCCCATACATCCTTCGCTTCAAATGACCATTCCTACAACAGCACCAGCGGCAAGACGTGTCAGCGGCAATGCAGCCGTGAGTTTTCATAGATGCTTCAACGCAGGATCTGATCAGACAACACATGTGGGATGGTTACCAGTAATTCTTAATCGCGTTGTCCGTCCTGCCAGGAAGGAATTTTGCAATAGCGGCCCATTTGTTCCCAATCTCCAGGTGCTTCTGGAAAATCGTCCTTTCCTCCTCCTCGCTGAAGGGTTCCTTGCTCAGATCCGGATTCAGTTGATTGAACCATCTGGGGAGAGAAAACGATACGTCACAGCAGCGGCCGTCAGAGATCAAAACGCTTCATTCAGCATCCGCGCATGCAGAGCGATGCACAGCAAACAACGACCAGCAGTGTCATGGGTATTCAAAAAGATGGAAATTTGCGTCAACCGAAGACACACTCACCGTAGCCGACAGCTCTTGCCATTGCGGTTGGGATCGCTTCCAAGGGACTGAAACAAAGGCAAACAGAGACAGCGACTATCAGCAAATAATTGTGTATCACACCAAAAGATAAGTTAATAAATGGAAAATTAGTATATTATCTCGCAACGCTCAAGTAGCGAGTGGTCATAGTTATCGATGACTTTGCAGCTTGACGGCAGTCACAAATGGACACTCTGAAAGCAAAAGGAAAGATAAGTGAGGTAAACGCCTCACGCTCGACATAGCTCAGCCTCACATGCGCAATCATCGACCAGTTGCACGGCCCGTAAGTTTGTACTAGCTGCACCAGCTTAGCGTCCTCCTGTGAATTTAGCAGTCGCAGTCGGTGCGGTAAGTAAGGGCATTCAATGCGCAGCCCATACCACGAAGGTACAGCACCAATGATAAGGGCGTATCGAGGGTTTGCAAAAATAAAGTAAGTTATGCAAAGTAGGTGCAGGCAGGGCGGCGCCGCTAGCGCGCGCACAACTAAATGTCGTCGACACCCGTACATCCTCTGACCTGTACACATTTCAAAGTTAGGTCATACGTAACTAAGAAGGCATTGGCGCACCTAACCCAATCACCCCTATGTGGCCTGAAAAGCAGATGCAAACGATCCCGTAGCAGTCGCTAGGCATACATGGAATGAACGGGAGGCGGCGACAGCGCCCGCCGCGGCCGTGCCTGTGGCCTTTCGGTGCGGCCTTGTCAACAACTACAAAACGAATTTTCACCGAAAAAAGGAACAACGGAAACATGAAAGACGCAGGAAGCCAAAATATTACGGATAGAATGCAACTGAACATGTACAGGTGGTACGTGGCGATCCGCGAAGTAACGCCTGATGCATTAAATATATTACTATATACCGTTTCTGCCGTTTCAGTGAGGCTGAGGTAACCCACTCCACGTGTTCACCTGCCCCAATACGTCGCAGCAGTGAATGGCCCCAGCCCCTGCCTCCCCACTGTCGCCAGCGTTTCCTCGTCGGAGGCATATCGAGGCTTTGTCACCCGAACCTAGCGAACCTCGCTATTCGTCGCGGTTCCAGCTGGCGAAGTGCTGCTAACTACCCAAATACCATTTATACGGGCAGGGTTGAAATAAGGCGTTTATTATTTGCGCGGGAGCGCCAGTAGTATGTGCTACAGCGACACAAGCTGGCAAGCTCGTCAATACAACCACCAGCGGGCGTGATCGTCACCTCGGGCGTCCAGGTTGTTCGGCGAGAGGAGTTCCTCCCATTGTAGTCCTCTATTTCTGCCATAGTTAATATTCGGGGTGTTATTGCGCCGGGGAAGGTATCCAACTTAGTCGCGTCTGCTGAAGAGGCGTCGGCGGCCGCCATCAAAGTGGAGCGCGTGTTACGCTGGCGGTTGCAGGAAAGGGCGGGGAGGCCCTGTCACGGCTGACCTGGGGCTGTCGAACTTCCACTCCTTTGTACGAGGCAGATACTAAAGTACTGCATCCATCGCCACGGAAGGTCGGTAATATAAACTAGTACATATCGCTTGTGTGTCGCTATTATTGTTGTTATATTATTTTGCCATTGCAGAACCACAAGCGATATACGACTACATGTACGGATGCGGAAACGTCATCGCGCGATTCGTGAATGAATATTTTAAAATGTTGCACAGCAGGCGGTGAAAATGTTACCCAAAAGTACCTGTGCCGTATTAACCAGCACAACAAGATAAAATTTATTACAAGAAAAAGCAGTGAAGGCCACCAAGCAAAAAGACGAAAAGAGAAAAAAAACCTAAGCCCGAGGAACAGGAAGGCACGCCACAGCATCAGCACTGCCCTCCTGAAAAGCGTCGCGGAGATTGGCACCCAGAGTGCCATGAAGAGCAGTTGAAAGACGATGCATGAATTCACGTCGCACATCCCCCAAAAAACGCCGAAACGGAATAGAAGCAGATCGACGAACAAAATGTTGCATACGGACATAACTATCAAAACGCAAGGAACGAGAGTCAGCGGCACCCATGCAAAGGAAGCGACGAATAGCCACCAAAATAGCCAAGCGATCAACCAACTCAGCCGCCATCGGCGCCAACCGGCCCCCATCCTCCATGGCGAAGGGATAGTAGCCATGGACCGACTGAACCGAAGGCGTGCCAAGCAAAGCGGAAGTGCGGAGGTCCGCATCAAGTTTGCCATGCTGAGCTCCCAATGCAAGGCTGCCAAGGAGTGGGAGGCGAGCACCTATACGAGGAACATTGGTGTTCGTGCGAGCACTTGTAACCGTCACATCAACAACAAGATGACGGTGCGGAGCTATGAAGTCTACCCAAACCACATCCCAGGGCGATCTCGTGAAGCTCCCGACCGAATACGGCGGACCTCCGACCGCAAGTCCCGGCTCTTAGTAGCCCCCGCTTCAAGCATGAGCTCTTCAAGCACGTGGACAATACGGTCGTAGAGTTGAATGATATACCAAGAGCACGGGCACCGGGGGATATGGTCCATGAGAATAGCGGATGTTGACCGCTCACCGAATTAACTATTTACCCAATACACGAAGACACATCTCGGCGGGATATAAAGGAAAACTAAAGTTCCGCCCTAGGAGGATGGGTGGTGCACGTACGTATAAAGAGAGGGCGCATTTTTCATAGCGTCCACACAAGTTGCCCACTTGCTAAAGAGTTGCCTACTCCCATCCGTTTGCCGCCCTTCCTTCATCGCATTGACCAATCACACACCAGAGACTCGTAAAAAATGGATAAGCCCCACGCGAGGAAAAGTTAGTACTTTATAAATTTTTGGGAGCGTGTACCTTAGGGTGTTCTCTCTTTAACTCCGTTGACTCAAAACCTGGGATGATGCGGAAGCGGTTCAAATGTGCAATTTACCGAGATCACATGTCTGCGACCCACCACCATCACCATGAGGACCGTAAGGACTGGAGCGCGCGTCTCCGCCCTTAGAGGCCCGCTTCAGCCCCTAAAAGATGGTGCACAACGACATCAACGTGACCGAACCTTCGGGACAGTCGGCGAGTCTATCGTGAAGACATGTGGGTGGTAAATTGGGATGGCATGCGCCCCAAACACGAGTCGGCTCGCGCTCTACGCGTAGAGCCCGACAACGCAGGCCGTTTAACCCCAACACCAACATCAACGAGCAACGCACAACGCGCTGCAGTGCGAATGCCCTTTCGACCCCCCCGCCCAGCGGTGCAAATTCCCATTGCAGCTATGGAGAGTGCGTTATTAGAACAAGCGAGTTAAAAACATTAATGACAAACAATCATGCGGTAAAGAAGTACCGCATCCCGCTCAACTTGGTTTTACTCATGTCCGCCAAAAAAACGTATCCTACCGTCACTATACACCGTTTAAGCTGTGTTGGGGCTCACTTATGCCAAAGATGTGGATCACTTACAGAATTTGGAATTGGTGGCCCTTGGGCCACCCTACACGCAATGTGAGAGGGAATCGGGTGGGTGGGTTAGCGTGAGCGATAGCTCTCGCAAAACGCAGAAGGTGGACACACAACCGTTGTTGGCGCGCTATATAGTGTGCGGACATTTTACTGTCCGTGCGCGCGTGGGCGCTTGAACCGTTAGGGAGATGTAGCGTCGGAGGTAACGCTTGTAACGGAGGTAACGCCGGTAACTTCGTAATTTAGCCCTGTAATTCAAGCCTCTATATTACCAATATGACCATTTAAGCTGTGTTGGGGCTCACTTATGCCATTTGTCGCCGACTGGCGTGTAACGTTGGGTGGGGCACCGCCAGGGGTCGTCATCCACCCAAAGAGTTGCCAAGCTCCCGGGCACGGAAGCACTGTTGGGTCGATGTAGTCGAGGACTACGTCCGATTCTCGCGCCCAACCGCCGAAGAACTTGATCTTCTGCATTGGGGTACCGATATTGTACGCTGCAGTAGTTGCACCCTTTCGTAGGGAGTGCGAAGTCCACGCGAAACCGTCCGGAGGTTGCTCGTGTATTGCATGAAGTACTCGTTGTAGCCAAGCTGTCAGGGTGTCCGCAGTCCAATTTGTCGTAGGTTCGCGTAGACTAATGGCCCAGCGTCTGTCCGGTACCTTTCCGGAGGAGAACTTGATACGGGCAGCGTCGAAGTACTTTAGTAGTTCCGCGATGTCAGGGTGCGCCGAGTCCGGTAGTTCAAATAGGAGTTTTCGCTCCGTGGAAGTACCCCGTTGACCTTTTCTCGTTCCGTGGTAGAGGAGGATTCCACCGGTTAGAGTACACAACAGGTCTCCAAACCGGCACTCAACCCCCGCTCCCCCGCGACAAAAAAATGCGGCCATGAGCACCGTCGCTAGACACGCTCTGAACAGCCGAATGAGGTCCGTTTGAGCCTGAGTCTACGTGTGTCAGCTGTGTGCGGAGGTCCTTGGCCATGCGTAGCGACGATACAAGAATCCGGGTTGGGAGGTACATGCGTGTGCGGCTGGGCTGGAGGGAAACTTGGGACGCTGCGAGACCCCGCCGGACCTTGGCTACCAAATCGCCTTGTGCGACTGGTTCTGCGCCGTGGTCTTTGACAAAACCGTTCACTGCTGAGAGGTAAGGCTGTAGACTAGTAGCCTTGATGGTGCCACGTTCCCCGATCCATGCGATGTAGCGGGCCATGGTAGCGGCTGTTGCGGCTAGCGGCGGTAGGCCTTGCTCCTCGCAAAACTGGAAGTAAGGTTTTATCGCGTTGTTGTACGTGTCGGACGTGCTTTTCGCCCAAGCGGCGGTCAGTAAGTCGAGCATTTTAGCTCCAAGGCTGTCAGTGCCCAGTAGGCATTGCATGTAGGGGCGCATCGAGGCGGCCCAGGGGTTGCTGCAGCCTGCCACCTCCACCTTGTAGCGGACCTTTGCTGCTCGGGTAGGGTACGCTTGGACTGCTGGCCTGATGTGCCGTGTGTTGAACATGGTCAGGGTAGCACTGACAGCGCCCCGGCGGAGGTACAACCAGGCCGGGAGGGAATCCGAAAGACAGGGACGGGCCAGTGAGGCTTGCCGACTGTACCGCGTCCGTGCCGCCGCCCGGGACGGAACAAGTGAGCTTGGGCCGGTAGGACCGTCTCGTGGCAAGCCAATTCGGTAAGGGCCTGATGCCACGCTTTTCCTTGCCAACGGGGGGCGACCACCGTAGCTGCTGCGCCGCTCCGCTGTAGTTTCTAGGCGAGGTCGGGTAGGAGGGGCCGTGGCGGGTTGCACCAGTTGTTTTCTTCTTTCCAAGCCACATCGGCGAGGTGAAGGGCGTCCACGGCTTCGCGCGATGGGTCTTGCCAGTTCGCGTTGTAGCGGGGCAGTAGCGTGTTGAGAGCCGACGCAAACCGGTCGATTGTGTGCGGGCCGAATTGTGTGTCCATTTCGTGGAACACAGAGGGGTCAAGTTGCCAGTCGTCGCTGTCGAGGTGGCGGCTGAGATTGTCTGCCCACGTGTTTGCCGCAGAACGGATGTACCTGGGCCTTATGTGGATGTTGTTGGTGTCCAACAAGTACCACAGGTGGCGTAACTCGGTCATCATCTCCGGGGAGCGGGACGTCAGGCCGGCCAGGACGTGGTAAACCGCATGGTTGTCTTCGTGGAGGAGGACGTTGCGGGCAGCCAGGTGTGGCAAGAAGCTGAGGACGGCAAGACGGACGGCCTTTAGCTCCTTCCATGTAATGTGTTGTTTTTCGTCCTCTATTCCCCAGAACCCGCGCGCTTCGAGTCTGCCGTTCAATACTGCCCCCAACCATATCCCGAACTGTCGCAGTGTATGTACGCTGACTCGACCGGGCGGTGTATGTTCTTGCCGTTGGCGTGACTGGGTACCTGTGTCCACCACTGTAGATCGCGATTGAGCTGCGGGGTGAGGCGGACGCGGCCTCCCCATTTGTCGCCAAGTACGGAGTGAAGTTCGCGTAGGAATAGCAAGAAAAAGGTAAACCTATGACCAGCGAATGACTGGAGTTCCTTGACAGGTAGCCATTTGCTGTTTCTTGTTGCACGTTGTAGTAGGTGTCGAGCTTGTTTGGCGAGCTTCTGAAGCTTTTCCGCTGGGGCGAAGAAGTAACTTGTAGCTGTGTCGATGTCAATGCCCAGGTGGTGGTCGTATTGCGTCGGCTCCCAAAAACCCTTGGAGGGGTGGCGGAGAAGGCCGGGACTCGTGAGGAGGCGGTCGACGCGCTGACGGAGCGCTAGAGCGAGCGCACGAGTGGCGGCGAAGAGGAGGAAGTCGTCCACGTAAGGTAAGATTTTTGCTCCTCGCCACCGCGTGTGTCGTAGGAAGCGCTTGCTCGGTCTGTCGCTGTCGGGTTGTGTAGGCTTCCCTTGTTGTGTCGTAAAACCACCGGGGTCTGGTTGTCGGAGGTGTCGCACGAATGTGTCCGTAAACGCGCAGAAGTGGTAAGGGCTGAGCGACCAGCCCATCGGGAGGCTAGCTAGTCGGTATAGTTGGCCGCGAACGTTTATTGTTAGGAAGTCGCGCTGCTCTGGCACGATGCCCAGCGCGTAGAACCCGTCCTTGAGGTCGAACGAGAACATGTAGTCGCCCTTTCGCGTACGATGGCGTACGCCTAGCAGATACTGCATCCGCAGTCGCTTTCTGACGCACAAGCTGTTCAAATGTCGCATGTCGACGATGAATCGCCACTGACTGTTGCCGGGCTTTGCGACTAAGAAGAGTTTGGATACGTACTTGCTGCAGGTGGTGCGTTCCAAGGCTCCCGTCTCCACGAAGCGCGCGAGCTCGGCCTCGACAAAGGTGAGTTGCTCGGGGGTAGTGTCTAGTAGTGAGATGCCTTGGTTGAACGGGGGTGAAGGTCGGTTGTTTAGGAAGGGAATAAAAACGCCCTCCCGGATCCACCGTAAGACTTGTCCGCTCGCGCCGATATCTTTCCAGGCTTGCCAGTTTCGCCGCACGCGATGACGCATGTAGCTTGAATCTGGTGTGCATGAATCGGCGCGGCGGTTCACCCCGTCATTCCTCCTTGTCGGCCTCGGTCTTCTTGTGTGCCTTGTCGGTAGAGGGGAGGGGGCGGCCGCCCGTGCGGTCCTTAGGCATGGCCTTGGGTTTGTCCGGCTTGTCCGGCTTGTCGTTCGGCATGTCCAGTCTGTCTGGTCTAGGCTTGTCGGCCTTGAACTAGGCAGCTGCTTGCGCTTTTGCAGCTGCTGTGATGCTGACTTCGAGTCGTTTGTCCTCCATGGCTGACAGGAGTCCGTAGACGACGTTGCCTCCACGGTCGGAGGCGACTGTGTCGAAGCAACGTGTGTAGACGAGACGCTCCGCGACGCGTTCTTCTCCGGTGAGAATCTTCTTGGCCTTGAAGCGCCTGATATAGGTGAGTCGCGCTTCCCCCGCTGAGGCCACTGCTTGATTAATACGTAGCGCTGCGTCGACGAGGGAGTAGGCGTAGGTTGTTTCGTCGGGGGTAGAGGTGACCGTGCGAAGCGTTTCCATAGCAGTTTCGAGTGCCGCGTTAGCGGCGGCCGTAAATACACCATAGCAGAGCAGGTGTCGATACTCGTCGCGGGAGGAAATTCTCGAGTTGTCCGTAAAAAAATTGTCGGCCTCTTCGTGTCGAGGGTTCCATAGGCACGGGATTGTTGTGCTAGAGGGGGGTAGGCAGTCCGCGAACGTACGAGACGCGAAATCTGACCACTCTCTAGGGTCGATGTACTTTAGAGGGGTGTTTTTACTATCAGCTGGTAGAGAGTCGAGCTCGAGTCGTCCACCCGCAGCGCTCTCGGAATCGGCTGTGGGGATGGCTGAAGTAGTGTGTTTTGTTGGCGCGGCTGCGACGGATAGGGTTTCGACGTGGGCTGCTAACTGTTTTACAATCTGTGTCAGCAATTGCAGCTTGTCTGGCTTCTGTTCCGGCGCATCACCGGGCGCAACGGGGTAGAGGTTAGTAGGCAATACCATGCGGTCTGCCATTGGAACTCAAGGAGTGTGTTTTCGTGCGTCGTGCAGGAGACTTAAGTGATCAACACCTTTCGTGGCTAGCAAGAGCCACGATGCCGTTTGCGTGAGCGATAGCTCTCGCAAAAGGCAGAAGGTGGACACACAATCGCTGTTGGTGCGTTATATAGTGTGCGGACATTTTACTGTCCGTGCGTGCGTGGGCGCTTGAACCGTTAGGGAGATGTAGCGTCGGAGGTAACGCTTGTGACGGAGGTGACGCCGGTTACTTCGTAATTTAGCCTTGTAATTCAAACCTCTATATTACCAATATGACCATAAAAGTATCCAAAGTTCTCATAAAGTACTACCAAACCACAACATAAGGATGGGTCCGTAGGTCGAATGAGCAACGCCGACCGTCTTCGCTCCGGGCTTGGGCTCCCCATGAGCGACATGCTGGTGGTCACAAGGCCCGTTGAACAAAAGGCACCGTCCACCACTTCCCAACCGAGCCAAGCTCACCTCGGTTAGTGGATCCGTAGACACAACATGAGGTAACCACTCAAAGGCGCTATCCTTATTATATTCAAGATCTTCACAATGACAGATTCCGCGCCCACACATTCAAACCCGATACAAATTACACCGAAAGTACTACAACACTCTCCGGAACAACAACGATTCCAAAAAACAAAAAACAACCAGCTACGCGCAATCCCTCGCGCCCGTATCAGCGTCCGGACGTTCCCGTCCGCCGCTTACCAAACCCGGGTCGGTTGATCAACAAAAAAACAACAATGGCATGGTCGCGAGCTGCCAACTCGTGTACCCCACTACAAATCCGAACACAAACCCACTAACAATCACCCGCTATGTACACCAAACCGCACACTACACGTCGATCCTTGTCTCGACACTGCTTTCCTCCCCCTCACAAGTCCCTCGGCGCGTCCGGACATCCGGACAAAAAATGTCACCCGCCGCGAATGGGCCAACACGGCGCCGCATGCATACAGTCCGCAACCCCTCCGCCCGCTGCCCTCACTCAGCTCTCCACACATGCACTAACCATCCCGTCCAAAGCATCCCCTCCCATCCATCCTCCCAGATTACCCGACGCATGCTACGACACTGACCACCCCACACGGAGCGCTCCTACGCCGCAGGACCGGTACAGCTGCGATCGACCAGCTCCGTCACACAACAAGGCCCAATCTAGCACCCAACGTTGTTTACATATCCCTCCGTAGGGCTACTAATGGACACATCTGTACGCTAGACTCCGGGGGAGTCATGGCCCTCCACCTATAGGTGTTCGCTATAGGTGTTCGCAGCTCATTCGCGATGCGATGCGTTCATATACACAATATGTTCCTATCGGGTACCGACTTTTGGCGGTCTTTGGATAAGGCGTACACCTTCGTTCCGGGAAGCGGCGGTTCTATCCCCCTTCATGCCATTCCGTGTGTACATGGATTAACAGGTTATGGGCCCTCCGCGTTTACGCGGGGTTTACTAGGGCACCGGCCGGAGTTTGTCCATTAAGGGGGAGTGTTTACATATCCCTCCGCAGGATTACTAATGGACACATCTATACGCTAGACTCCGGGGGAGTCTTGGCCCTCCACCTATAGGTGTTCGCTATAGGTGTTCGCCGCTCAGTCGCGATGCGATGCGATGGGTTCATATACACAATATGTTCCTATCGAGTATCGACTCTTCGCGGTACTTGGATAAGGCGTACAGCTCCGTTCCGGGAAGCGGCGGTTCTATACCCCTTCATGCCACTCCGTGTGTACATGGATTGACATACATCCCCTCATGATAGCCTACGTTGCTACACTCGTCCTCATCGCATTCGTTTTGATACTTTTTTTCCCGTTTCAGTGCTTTCCCGCAATAATATTGTAAAGTTCGAAGCATCATGCAACATATTGTAATCCGAAAGTCGTTCTTTTTTCGAGCAAGTCATACTACATGCATGTTTTTTCTCCTTGCACTAACCACCGTCCTAATCAGCACCTCACGACCCCCTCCCCCTCATGCTACCATTTTACCCCGCACAAGCACTAATTTATTTGCAACTACACGTGTTGCATGGCCTGTCGAGCCGGCTCGTGCCTTGTACGCTCCCTCTCGCCCGAACTCGCCGCTTGCCGACTGGCACGCGCCGTACGCCGACGAATCCCGCTCTCAACGCCCGATGCCAACAGCAGACACCACTACCCCGCCCACCTCTTCCCTTCTACCTAACCCTCCTTTCGTCGGCCGTCCTCCCCCTACTCCATCGCTATATCCATCGCTCGCTCGAGTCGCTGTGGCCCTCCGCTTTTTTATTTTTATGATGCCCCACCTAACCCGCCTTAATCGCCGGACACTTGCGCTTACCCTCGCTTACCTTACAATAGACCCTAGCGCAATCCTTTTCCCTCCCCCCTCTTTTCTCATCACGCACAACCCACCTTGGTCATCGCTAAGTTACTAACAACATTTCATCTGATGAGACTAGCATGCACGAATTGCTCTACCCGAATAATTATCCGATCGTCCGCTCCCCCGCATATCTACATGCCTCGGGACTATCGCCCCTCCCTTCCTGACATAGTATGGCAGTCACGTATCCGTAACCCCAACATCCTAAGCGATACACGTATCCCCCCGCTCTCACAGTCCCCACAGGCTTGCTCCGATGCTTCACTCGGAAGCCGCGAAGCATACTTGAACCGATGTCGACAGCCCCCTCTCTCACGGCTGCTCGCCCCTTGTCGTCCTCTTCCTAATCCCTACAACACCTTGCTTTCAACCCTTCTCCCCCCCTCCATTACCTTTTTCTACTCTCACCGCCATCCCTACACTCACCACTCTCTCTATAGCTTCGAACGGCCACCCGTTCCAAGAAGCTAACACTCGCCGGCATGCGCAAGACCTCGACGGACGGACCCCCCCGGAGCATCCCACTCTCGCCCTACGCAAGCCTTGGCCGGCAAGGCCGCAAATCCTCCCTAACTCCACATCGGACGGGGAGCTCCGCCCCCTGAAGGTCCGACGCCCCGCTCCCACCCCATGCACAACCTCAAATGACATACACCAACACACTATCATCACAGACTTACCAGCCACCCTCCCGCCACACTTTACACCCCGCACATGCACGGACACCGTGTATAACTAACTCTACGACTCAAACCTCGCCCATGGCCTCCCCACCCCCCTCGGTAACCTAGACAGACGCGCAGTACTCTCCTTCTAGTGGGGACGTTATCAAGAACTCGCAAATCTCTACACCATAGCCCAATCCCTCGCCAAATCACACTCGAACCCCACATGCACATACACAATAATAACCAATAATGAGGTAGATACCCACCACTGCCATGGGACATTCCCGAGCCATTGGATTCACCGCGCGAACCGTGGGCACTGATAGAGTTGGGAACGGATAGTTACACGGAGGTCGTGCCGGCCCCACAAGGGGGCCGGCTGTGGTGACTAAAGAAGTATGGGGAGAGAGGGCGGCCGGCGAAGGCACCGGCATGGCCGGCCGACCGCCACTAATAGGGAATATAGTTCCGCTTAAAGCATAACACTAAGTACTAGGATAATGAATAGCTACCTTGTACATAAGTATTAGGCAACGGGATGCTAGTGCTAACACCCCCCCTCAAGGTAGCCGAGGTCTTGACGTCGTCCTAGCTTGCGTCGAGGACGGTGCCATGTTGGTCGAAGGTGCAGTGCTTGTAGCGTGTGTCTCAGGCCGGGTAGGTGTAGCGACATGTGCTCACATGAACGTTCCGCTACCGGCGAGTTACCGATAAAAGGGGTTCCAAATGTACTGCGTAATGTACTATTCTGACATGTAGCAGGAAAAACTGTCCACGGGCGAATTAGCCGACGCATGAGAGCGACCGGCGAGGAAGAAGCAAAGCCAACAAGGCCGTTAGGAGCGTGTAGGCACGCAAAAACATAGACGGGCGCTCGTGTTGACTCCTCCCTTTCGCCGTGGGAAAGTAAAGCTCCTCGCTAAGTTAGGTGAGCGTTGCGGCGTTGCTTTGGGAAAAAACAATAACAGTACTAATTAAAGTACGCACGGGCCGAATTTTCGCGGGTCGGTCTAAAAAAACCAGATCCGGTTGAGAGCATCGGCAGGCTGAAGGCTAGGTAAGACTGGAAGCTGGGTGGGGCGAGCGTGGCGCCGGGCGCTTTACACACGCTCTTCTCCTTTTTACGTGGGAGATGGTGGGTTAGTCGCGGACAACCAGCTCGAAGGCGAAGCGTGGTGTCGGTCGGACGATGAATTACTAGCGTGGCGCCGAGCGCTTTACACACGCTCTACTATTTTTTACGTGGGAGTAGGTAGGACTAGCGTGGCGCCGAGCGCTTTACACACGCTCTTCTCTAGTGCAAATTGGTGGAGGGCCATAACTTGTTAGAGTTGGGAACGGATAGTTACACGGAGATCGTGCCGGCCCCACAAGGGGGCCGGCTGTGGTGACTAGAGAAGTGTGGGGAGAGAGGGCGGCCGGCGAAGGCACCGGCATGGCCGGCCGACCGCCACTAATAGGGAATATAGTTCCGCTTATAGCATAACACTAAGTACTAGGATAACAAATAGCTACCTTGTACATAAGTATTAGGCAACGGGATGCTAGTGCTAAGAGGCACCCCCCTCCACCCGGACACCCTAACCAACCTCTTCTCATCCTCACATGGCAACACTCGCACTTCGGCCTCCTACATATCACCAACACTTCTGCAATTTGGATTGACTCCCTCCACCATCCACCCCCACTAGACATCCTCACCCGCTCCATATCATTACTCTCCGCGTGGAACCCCAGCCCCACACTTCCCTTACCGTCACTACACATTCTCCACCCTATCCGACAACTTTACACCGGTCTCGCATGGTCATGCGGCACCCTCGTCGTCCTCCACACCTATTTCATACTCACAACACCCCCTTACCAACCCTATGCCCCCCCTCTCTTCGACCCCCGCACCACAGTCTACACACTCCACTCCCTTCTATGGCACCACGTGTCATAGTCTACGACAATGACGCTGGAATATTATTAGTATTAGCGAGTAATATCATCTGCTGAAGCTGATTAATAGTGGTATTTCCTCTAAATAGCAGCTACGTATCTTTGGATAAATGATTAGAATAATGATAATTAATTGTATATAGCGATAGGGTCACATGACGAGTATAGCGACGAAAGGAGCGAGCTCGTAATATTGTACATATTGTATTTAGTACCAGTACTGGAAGCGTGGGATGATGAATAATCATACCCGCACCGGTTCTAGAATTAGCTTGAGGTGAAGTCTCTAGAGACCTCTGCAGTGTCGCTGTGCTGCGAGAGGATAATAGTCTTAAGTAATATTTAGTAGTTTAGATTAGAAGCAGCACAGCACACCAAATTGGAATTGGTGGCTTTCTAGTACCTTCGACCGGACGCCTATAAATTTAGCGACCGGCACATTTGCCAGGGAGTCACTCGGGTTACCGTTTATCGGTAGAATTGTAAGAAGAACCAATCATCCGCTCTATTACTCTTTCCACTAGGAAAAGATTCAAGAGAATGGGCCCTCGATGCCGCCCGTCCTGCTAGAGGGCGAGTGGTCCCACAACACCACGTATTTTTCTCAGCCCCTCTCCCCATCGGCCGCTTACAACTCTCGGAAGCCCTAACTCCCCCCCCCCTCAAATTCCCGCCACACACAAGACACCCCCCCTCGCAAACCCCCCTTCAAACCCACCCCCACTATCAACTCATACCCCCACAGCCCCCACCACCAACCGCCCCGCCTCAACCCATCCGCATCCTCCCAGACAACCCACTCCATCGCCCCCCCCACTCACAACCCACAACCGGCCCTCTCTCACCACATCGCCCAACCACTTCACCTCATCAACCTCAACACCCGAGGCCTCCACACCTCCATAATAGATGTCGACCACCTTGCCACCACTCACCACCTTGCCCTACCCCAATACCTCCTTAAGAGCGCTCGTCCGAATCAATTACATGTGTCCCAACCCCATGCAACCTTCCTCTTCTCAGTTCGCAAATCGGCCTTCCACTCCACCACTGTCATACCCCCGCTTTTTCACCTTGCCCCCCACATAATTGGCTTGATTCTCATTCCTCACTCCGGCACCCCGTACCTTCTCATCGGGGTCTACATGCCCCAACTCCACACCACACAACTAAACCGCGTGTACGCAGAAATTGACGCATGGTGACTCAGACTCGCCGATGACCACCCAACTCACCGCGTCCTTTGGGGAGGAGACTTCCAAATCACCACATACCAAGGTATTGGACACCCCGCCCTCGTCTCCCTCCTATGTTTCCACCTTCGTCCACTCCACCCCCCTATCCCTACCTTCCCCCGTAGCGGCGGCTGCATAGACCATTGGCCCTCCGCACCCCCCTCACCCCCTTCCCGTCCGCCATTTCGGTGTTCCCTGCCCCTAGACACTTCACCGAGCACTCGGCCTCCCACCTCGTTATCCCATCTCCCTCCTCCCGCATCGGTCGACCCCCCTCGCCCGAGAACCCCTCACACAAACTACATTCCACCCGCAAATACAACTTCAAACTCCCTCTCACACAAAACCATGTAAATGAATATCAAAACAGCACACCCTACCTTATCAACGAAATCGCATGTCCTCCATGCTGCGGCACTCAATACACCTTCATCCACAGCCTCCACAAATGACCTAGACACCACCCTAGCCTCGCAATTTACTACTCTCCTCTCAAACCACATGGACCATGCAGCCACCATCTGGCCCCAACACCCCCCGGAAAAACCGCGACCCCCAAACACCTCCCCCGACACCACTTGGCTCTCTTAAAAATCCCGTAAACTCGTTAAAACCTTCCGTACTTGCAGCACTAAACACGGCCCACTTCCCCTCGCCTAGTCTCTCCTTCATACGACCGATTATATGACGCCCGATACCATCAAACACATATGTCAAGAACGCATCCGTCACCTCCTCCACGCTGCCACCACGGATAAATTGAACAAAGTAGAATCCGCGCCAACAGTGCTTACGACGGTAACCCAAAATCTTACCACCGCCTTCTCAAAATGCGGCCTCCTCCCCCTTAGGAGTGCCACCTCGAACCTCCATAAAATCACTCGTCCCGACACAATCATGGCAGCCTCTCCCCACGAAGTTATAGCCATTGTCCACTCACGCTTCGACAAAGAACTAACCCGCGCCACCCCACCCGAGCTTCCCATCCCTCTGTGGGAACACCCCGACAACCCCGAGCCATTCGTCATCGAATCCCGCGGGGACCCCTCCCTCACCCTCGCCGGCATAATTACTCGAGATACATTCGATAAAACGGTAAACTCGCTAGGCACTTGCAAAGCCCCCGGCCCATACGGCATCCCCAACGAAATCATAAAGTTCCTACCCAAAGCGACCCGCTCCGCACTCTTCTCCCCTCTCTCCCTCCTCGCCCACAAGGCTTATACTCCCCCCGAATGTTGCCACAACACCACTTGCTTACTACACAAGAAAGGTGACCTGACTCTCATGTACTGCAAATTGTATAGCTACGGACACGACAATGCTACCACGTGGGCAATCGTTCATGTTGCCTTCACCACGGACATAGCCATTCTCCCCTCCACACCGTGTGTCTGGTCCCGCTATGTCAGACACGAGCTCCGACAACGAGGAAGTGCATGATGCGCAAGAGAATACAGTCGCCCCAAAGGATTGGAAGCGGCGGTGGGAGTCGGATGTGCGCTGGATCTCTACGCATCTACACGCCGCATATGCCGCCGGTATCGTCGCGTTTTGGAAGGAGCCCAATCAATTCAGGCGCAAGGTTCGGTTGGTGGCCTCCGCTGCTTTTTCTTGTAATTTTATTTCTAGATAGCCCGGGCTCAATTACTTGGTTCAAATATACCTACCGGTACAGGTATGGTACCCGAACCAAGAGGCTACCCGTGGACACGTCTGACACAGAGCTAACACGAGTGACCACTGATATCGCCGATCGTCGAGGAGGGCCGTGCCAACTCCGGGAATGGCAATCTTAGGTAACGTCCTATGCCCTTAGTCCGGGAAATTCACGACAACGTTAGATTATTGGTAGAAGTCTCAGTGCCTGCGGGAGAAATATGAACACACTGGCGCGTTGCTTCCGCCGCGGGCGGGCGGAGTACGCTGCGCTTGGGCAGCATCTCAGACTCTTCGCATCGAATAGCGCTGCGCCGGGCATCCTCGAGATGCGAACTTACATGTTGAAGCCCGAAGGGTCTGCTGCGTACATGGCAATGTGTGCTGATACGGCCAACGTGCGAGCGGAAGTTGCGCCAGGTTTCCTTGGGTACGATCAACTCCTTTAGTGTGGCTCGCGCAGATGAAACTGTGGAAGGCCCCGACGGCGTATGATACTCATTTTTTCATCTGGCGCGAGACAAATAATATGACAACAACTGTACCTGTACCTGTAGTTTCGGAAGTGAACGAGTGGTGTTTATGCCTATCGTATCACAGGCATATTCATCTCCTTTAGGGTTTATGCGTATTTTGGGAGGCCGTGTCATATCGACGCTGCCTTTTCGGCCGACGCAGGATGTTTTCGGTGGAGACAGGCGGGCGGCTGAATGTGGTGCGACACTTTTACGGGTACAAGGTGCGTCGTGCCCCACGGTGGTGCTAAACGGCCTTCTTGGCAAACTGACTCGGAAACTAACGCGCAAATGGCTACTTGTTTGCTTCTTATCATTCCTGTTACCGTCCACCTGGCGGCGCTGCGTGTGGTATAGGACATGGAGCACAGGCAGGCCGTACGCTCCAAAATGCCGGACAACCTGGACTGGCGTAACTTCTTGGCGGATAGCAAGGCCCACCTGGAGTCCCAAGTACCCCCTCCTCCCCCTCCTTATGACCTGAACCATGTCCCAAATGCTGTATTGCCCATCAGCTGACCATGTGACTAGGGCATTCTCATGTAGGTGCTTAGCGTGCTTAAACTTTTCTCTCTGCTGTGGTGTCATCAACAGGAGTCTTGGATCTATGTGCCTTGTGCGGATGTCATGGAGGTGGGTGGACGTCATGATGCTCACCAGAGTCTCTGAGAGATGTTGCTGTATTGCAGTATCTTGGGTGTATCCGTTGAAGACTTTCATGCATGTAGTGAAGGCACCCTCAGCCCCTCTACCTTGCTCTTGCATAGGCTGCGGGCTCCACCCCCATCACAGACCTGCGCCCCTCCATTCCTAACAGTGACAGCAAACTATCGAGGGGCGTGTACGAGCTTCGCCGCTACCAGCTCATCCCAGGCTACCCAACAGTGCCCAAGCTACGCGAGCTCTTTTGCGAGGGTCTGCCGGACAAGATTGCAGCTGACCAGCACGGGAAGCTTGTTGCATTTGCGGCAAGGTGCGATCAATCGCGCACATGTGCTTTAGACCATGTCTGTAACTGTAACCTCAGATTCCACCATCAGATAATATTGCTTAGTGCTGATATCCATGACTGGCGCTGTGTGCGCAGCGATGTGGGCGTTTTGAACAACGTGATCGAGCTATGGAGGTATGACAGCATGGAGGCGTCGTTGAAGGCGCGGCAGGTAAGTAACTTCGTCTCGGCTATCAAGGGATGAAGCTGGTTTTTATGAGCGGACGTATGCTGACATGCGCGTGTGCCTCGGCTGTGTCAGGCATCGCGCAATGCAAAAAAGTGGCGGGAATGCATCGGGGGCGCCGCTGAGCTGACCCAAACCTTTACAACTGAACTAATGCTGCCAACGCCCTTTTCTCCTTGGCAATGAGGCCACTCTGTCATGTTGAGTCAATTGTTTACAACCATAGAAGTGCTGACAGGCAGACTCATGAGCCTGGACGGGTTGAATTATGTGACTGTACCTCCCACCTGCCTTCACTTGCAAGTCAGCTTGTCAATACTCCTAGTTGGTTCCTTGATGTATAGCCACCGCTAACAACTTAATACCACCTCAGCTCTTAGTTAAACACAACGTGTGTCCCCTCCGGCTCCGGCACGCCCCGAAGCACCACGCGGCTGCGGCCTGGGCTCACAACCGCCTTCTCCTCCTCAAAGCGAATATGGTGACCCTGGGGCACGGGCACGGAACGCAGCTGCTCACCCGCCAGCCCCATGGCGCCGAGGATCTGGCAAATGTCTTCCACGTCCTCTGCCGCGTCCTCGTAGCCATACTCATCCCACTCTCCATCCTCATCGTATTCCTCAGCCTCGTCCTCCTCTTCGCCATCCTCCCAGTCGCCATCAGCCCACTCGTTGTGCCTAATCTCAGAGTCACCCTGCCATTCCATGAGCAATTCATAATAACGTCAGGACACGCCACAGTCATACCCAACTCGCAAGAAATGAACGCGCGGCAAACGTAGGACTTACAGCTTTTGCTGCAGCAGCCTCCTTAATGGCGTTGCGGAGGCTCTTCAGAGACCGCGGGTCAAAATTCGGGGTGGGCACGACCGAGGAGGCGGGCATGCACGCGGTGTCTACATCCTCCTCTGCGGCGAAACCAGCTGCCCATGTGCCGGGGGTGGTCCTCTCATACGGCGACTCCATCGCCCATCGGTCCTGCTGTGCGCTGGGTGTGGGGGCAGAATAGAAATCGGCCTCCTGCCATAATTGGAACACATGCAAGACGCATCAGCCTCAAAAAGTTTGGCAGTGGCAACAACTGAACTTGGCAGGCGATGAAGTGTGTCAGCTCTCTCACCTGAAATGCCTCGGCAGCAGAATCATCTGCGCGGGGCTGTCCCCTCGCATATGACAGCATTTCGGGTGCAGCCTGAATATTGTGAGTCCTCTTCTGCAGATCGATAACAGCGGGGGTGCCCATAGCGGCAAAGTCCAATACGATCTCGTCCTCCAGCTCAGAGAAAGACTGTGTGGCTGGCCGCTCTGGCGCCGGGGCCGCCTCCTCGCACAGCATAGCATCCTCCTCCACACAATCTACCTCAGGGATATGGGTGATATCCCGTTCTACGGGTACAGGTAGCTCGATGTTCTCGTCATCTTCCACAGTCGCAGAGACATCGTCGACCACAGCAGTGGCCACCTCCTCTGAAGCCGCACAATCAAGCCCCTCCTCCACAGGAATCACCTCCTCCGCCGGGGCGGCACAGACAGCTACCTCCTCAATGGGAGTTGGCTCAGCTTCTGAAACCGCGAAGTTATGAACCTCCTCTATAGGCGACTCTTCAGTTTTAGGGACCGCGCAGTCATTAACCGCCTCTGCAGGTGATGGCTCTGTTTCTGGGACTGCACTGGTAAGCACCTCCTCGACAACGGCTGCCTGAAGCTCCGGGACGTCAGGCTCACATACAGCGGCCTCTTTGACAGGAGACGACTTTGCCTCTTGGACGGTAGCCTCAGCGGCCTTCGGTGTTGCTTTCTCATTAGTCTTGGGAGCGGGGGAGTGCTGAATATGACAGTAATACCACGCGGTTCATTAGAACGTTTACAGGGCGAGTCACCGAGTCGGGTCAGCATCGAAAACTCGAAAGCTGGCGCGTCATGAAAACAAAGCGGTGGTGCGCAGTCGATTACCTGATTGGATATGTCGAAAAGGGCCCTCCGGGGTGTAATGGGTTTGGAATCACCGCCAGAGAAGTATGCCGTCTTTGATGGTTTCCCGGTGGCGGGTGTGTTGGCGTTGCGCCCAAAATGAGCTGCGGCATCGGCGAGCAATTATTATCGTTAGTGGTGGAATGGAGTAGCGTGTCGGGACGCAACGACGGGCAGAATCATAGCACGTGTGACTAGCTTACGTGTCTGGCTTGACTGACGAGCGCGGCTGCGGGTCATGCGCCCAGTAGTGTGAGGAATGTTCTCCATGACGGTGTTGCTGCTGCGGGCAGGCGGGAAATTGGGGTCGACAGTCGCTGAGTTCAAGATGAGGATAGGATAGCGTGCGGTAAGTACGACTAAAGTGAGCACACTACAGTTTATTGGAGGCTGCGAAGTCCAAACTTAGGAGCAAGTTGATTCTAGTGGGGCGAAAAATGTTACTAAGCGCGGCTGTGTCGTAGCTAGGTATTGTAAGTCACGGTTGTTACTTTTCGACGTGACGGCGTGGTCAACGTCTGGTCAACTGCGGCCAGCGGAGGGAGCAGGGCGCTGTATCAGACGGCTCGACACAGAGGTATACGCAGGTATATGAGCAGTGGGACTTGTGCGCGACGAACCGTTTAAAATGCAATTACCCCGGTGAAAGCTACTGGACCGGTTGTGTCTGCTGGCCACCGCTAATAGGTGGTTCCTGTTCGTGGAAAGGTCGATGGGTGGGGCCGCTACTATTGAGGACGGCCGCTCGTGGATGAATGACCGACCACAAGCTGCAGCCGTGCCGTGCGATAGGCGCGATAACAGCAACACAGGTGAGGGTGCGTGTGGGTAAACACCTGGTCTCGGCTTGCTACGGGGGACGGTGGGCGTTGGTAGCGAAGTATACCTCTGTTCTGGCACGGTCGGGGTCTGTGCCGCCTTCAAGTGCGCGGAAGAGCAGGCCAGGCGAAGGGCAGGTCGAGGTCAAAACGATAGCGCGCGCCAGGTTGCGCAGGCGGAGATGGTACATGTACCAGGTACATCCCTCTGCTCCGTTGACTTGGCGTTGACTCCTTATGTCGACCCTGCTGATACTATAGTGGACTACTACAAGGGGGAAACAATACGGGTACGGGTAGTAGAGATAGTAGCAGCATCTCGTCATCGCCATCGGCGGTCGATTTTGACGGGTGTACGTTATGTTGTACTTTAGCGCTGGGGTACATGTATTTCGATCGTATCGCGGTCGGCCTCGCAGCACGGGGGACAACCGAATTCCATATCGCTAATAAATAAATCACATGAACGGCTGTTTACAAATTTGCAAATCATAATTTTGAGTCAGACAAAGTCCGCCGCGCCGCCGCTAGACAACACTTCGCGCGCGCGCGCGCGCGTGTGTGTGTGTGTGTGTGTGTGTGTGTGTGTGTGTGTGTGTGTGTGTGTGTGTGTGTGTGTGTGTTGTCATCATTTGAATTGGACGAGCATCGCACTCAACATATAATGAATAAACATATATATTTAAACATATCTGCATGTACCACCGTTGTATGCATCGGTCAATTTTCGGCTTCTCTGCCTCTTGCATGTATACATAAGTTAAAAAATGCCACCCCCGGTTGGAACTCAAAGAGCGTGCACGTTGGAATCCTTGGGAAGGTAAATAAAAGCGATGAGTGTAAATAGATGGGAGCGGTATTGGTGGTGGCGCACGGGAATTTGCAATGCGAAATAGCAAGCGGTTCGAGGGGCTATCGCCCTCCGCCAAACGTTGGCGGGGGGGGGGGGGGGGGGGGGGGGGGTGCGGACCACAACCTCCAACTTACAGACTTCGCGGATGTAGACTCGGCTAACGAAAGCAATACGCACAAGTCACGTTCGGTCTATTTGTTTACACTCGGCCGAGGTCATGTCAACTACAAGTCCAAACATGAGATATGCGTCACCCATTCCACATGCGAGGCCGGGTACTACACTATAACATACGCCACCAAGGAGGAAATCTACCTTCCCGTCTCATTGGGGAGACCTTCAACGAACTTATCAGCGGAACAACCACCATATGGGAGGACAACCAAAGCGCGACCGCTTACACTCATAACGCAATGGTCAACGAGAAGACCAAACTCATCGGCAAGAAGCGGCACTTCCTTAAGGACCACGTGGAATACGGAACACTCATGATGAGGTACTTTCCCACTTACCAAATTGTGGCGGACATGTTCACTAAACCAATGCCATGACAACCACTCTCAAGATATCGAAGTTCAATATTGGGAGGAGTAAGCCCAATTCAACGCTTCGTCCCGTATTTCTAAAGGGAGTTTCTTAAGTATTTTTTACTGGTTCTTAGTTACAAATAGCTATTGTAAGCCATTACATGTATGTTTAGCCCATGTATGGACCAAACACAATTGTACAACGGACACGGTTCTAGTGAGTCGATACTAAGTTGTCGCTAGGTAACAACTCTCCACTTCCTTCGTCCCGAAACTAGGCCTCATGCTCATTGTTTGTGTGAATGTCCTTTATGTGATTGTTATTGTAACTACGTATGTGTTAGTTATCTTCCACATTGAAATTGTATGCATGGTTCAACAACGTGACCGCTGGAATGGTGGAGAGCGATTGTTGTGTGGCCGTTGCTGCTGAGGGGGTTATCGCCGTGTGCATGACTTCTAGACTGGTGGAGAGCGACTGTGGTGTGGCCGCTAGTGCTAAGGGGGTCATCGTCTCGTTCATGACCGTTGGACTAGTGGCGAGCGACTATTGTGTGCTCGCTGTTGCTAAGGAGATCATAGTTTGGTGCGTGACCGTTGGTGTTGTCTCGCGATGGCGGCGCCGACGGCGAGTTGCCAGCCATGGTGTTAGCAATACTTAATCATGTGTTGACCACGAGCGGTCAAAGCACTTGACGTGTGCGTAGCGGAGGCGTGTGAGAGTCCGTAAGGCTGAGAGCGCCTATACCATGTTATTGGAGGTGCCCGTGAGTTATGATGTGGTGAGTCGACATGTGCGAGCGCTGATGCGTTATGTAATGGTTATAGAAAAACTGACTAGCGGCAACGTGGACTGTTGCTCATCTATTGTTGACTTGTATCGAGTGATAAAATGATGATGTTTACGAATGTGATCTTGTTGTCAATGATGTACTCTAATATCATGGCTTTGTGGCTCAATGGCAAGCTTTCGGTCGCCCGTAATTTCTCGCCAAATTTACCTTCACCGTGACACCTTTTTACCGAAGGACTTTTTCTTTGTGTTTCGCTTTTAACTAGCTGCATGTTGAAACGCCCGTGGACTTAAACATGCGCGTTCCACCTCCAATAACGACCTTCGATGGATTTAGTGTAACTTCAATAGTGACGCAGTGTAAAGCGGCAATCACGTCACCACCAAAGACTAGTCAAGACGCTCGACAGATTGGATCGAGACTTAGTCACAACATTTTTTTATGTTGGGCATCAACTACGACTCGTGCAACGCCGTCGTGTGGGCTTCTACCCAGTTCTATGGACTCTTGAATATTTAGTGACTCAACCGCAAGACGAAGGATACGTTACGTGACACTTTTGAGGTTTTGGTCTTTAAGATCCTCAAGACGTCCATGTTTCCCAACATCAAAGACGACACGATTAACTAGATTATCGACGTGTCTCAAGGTTCGATGAGCTACGCGGCATACCGAACAGTTCAACGAGTTTTTTCGAAGCTATTGACAACCTCTTACCTACGTTGTCAGTGTGTTTTTTGTGTGTTCGGTTCATGAGTGGGCTGCTGGCTAATTCCGAATTTCATAATGAGCCCAAGTCCCACCCTTAATCGCGGAAAGGTTACAACATGCCTCTAGTGGAGCTGCAAACTCAATGACCTCGCGACTGATTTCCTCATCTCGGCCGTGCAAGGACTGCATCTACCCCGTTTGACAACCCAACTCGCATTAAGTTTACTAAGCAGCGAGCTTTGACGGTCATGTCATTGATGCTACCAAAAGACTTCGTGGTGAGGGAGCTGGTCAAGGTCGTGGTCGAGGCAATTGTGGAGGAAGGGGCCGACCTTCTCGGAACACTGGCCGAATCGATTTGAGCGGCATCGATGAAGCTCTCACTCCCAAAAAGTTGCAATGTTATCAAGAGCGGGGCTCTGCTACAAGTATCATTAGAAGGGGCGCCGAGTCTTCAATTGCCGAGAGCTCAAGTCTAAGGGGCGGGAGGATCCCTCGAACAAGTAGAAATGATGGTTGGTGGCATGGCTGCTCTTTGGATGAGCTTGAGCAGTTGGCTATATATTCTTGCCATCCTATGACATTGTTAACGACGGAGGCGCAAGGTTCGACCCCGACCCCTCAGTCGACTGCCGTTGCGACACTTGAGAAGCGATTAGCGGGATGTCGTCAGTATAGTAAGCAAAGAGACTGTCGTAGACCTGTAACAACCACACGTTCAATCGATTGGAAGCTATTTGAATCTGGCTTTGACCATTTGCACGCTCGGTTTGTCTTCGTGTTAGAGGGATGTGCAGACGACGAAGGTCTCAACTCGCATGGTGACTTACCTCTCAGTTCGCCGAGTGATTATATTGTAGACATAGCCTAAATTTGTGAGAGAGAGTGTTCGTCAATGCACAATAGGAGCTGGCTGAAAATATTGCACAACACTTTGAGAATTGTCGTCGTACAACACCGATATCTACGATGGCAATGGTCGTTTTACCGAAGTGGGCAAAGTACGACATGCTCACTCGACACTAGAAGTTGTACCAATAGTTTTCTACGAGAACGCAGTTATTTACTCGCCAATTTGTGGACGACCCGATCACGCAAGAGGTCGTGGCGCCTTCTACACCGCATGTGCATTTAATGTTAGTCGACGCTGATTGTCAGTTTCCATACTCAACGCCGACATCATATGCTTAACCCCCATCGGTACTTGTACTAGGACAAAGCCTTCAAAGTCCATCGCTACGATTCGACATATTTTCCCGGAAGATATTGTCATGTTAACCGATCTCACCGAAGCTCGCCCGTTATTTCAAACCGAGTTGACCGTGAAAGCTTCTAATGGTGGACAACAAATTTATAGCTTAGTAGTCTACTGTGCTACGACACTTGACTTCGTGTCACATGACTTTGTACAACGCTTCTCGCTATCTAAACGCAAATCCAAAGTCAAGATTGTAATTCGACTTGCTAACGGACAACGTGTAACGTCTTCGACCGTGTGCGAGATAAATTTCGAACTAATTCGACACGAGTTCTAACGAACGATTCACGTTGTAAGTGATTTACACGTTCTTTATCCAATATCATGATGCTCAGTTTAATATGGTTGGACGACGAGCAAACGTACTTCACTCCAATTCGGCACGAGGCGTGGCTTTACCCTGATGGACGGAACAAAGGTCGATACATAGACAAAGAAACACCGTCATGAGTGTTTTTAGTCTCATCGACCAAGGCTCAAAAGCTCATGCGCAAGACGCGCCGTAGCAAGGGGCGTAATGTTGATTTCTACGTAATTAACATTGCGCGAGTGGCTACACAACCAATTGAGTTTCACATAGGAGACGAACTAATTGTAGAACAACGTGAAGGCATCCGGATGCTACTTTACGACGACTTCCCGGAGTTGTTACAACATGTGGACTCACCGCTTGAAAGCCAACAAGATCATCACATTGAGACAACCGGCCCAATGAACTGATATCGATTGAACAGTTTGTCACCTACCGAGCGTGTTAGGTCTACATCAAGACCTAACCCATAGCCCGTATCACTCACCCAAACCGTGTGTATTGTGCATGTACCGATAGCAATATCGATATCATTTCCCGACCACGTGCGAGTGTTATCAACAATTGCTCCAACCCTACCTCGACCGAGGCTAATGATTATGTCAATATGCCTAACGATGCCCAAGGGAACATCAAGCTGCCCGTAACATGATTAGCCGCCAATGCCTAAGCCTATCCTAAGACTTCTTGCAAGTCTAGCATTGATATGCCCAAGAGACCATAAAAAGAGCCAGCCCAAGTAGTAACACTCCTCCATAAAAGTCCGGATAAGATCTCGAATCCTTCGCAAGCAAAAAATGTAATCATGCGTCCATTATTTACAAATGTCCTGAAATCCTAGGCAATGCTTTGGCACCCAAGACATATTGCGCCGACAAATACGGGGGGTGAATTCGAGCACGACCGGGCTTGTGTGAACTGGGGTTATAGCGCCCGCACCTGTGCGGCACGCTCTTTCAAACAGTCGCCGTTGTGACGAGTAGAGTCCTGCAACAGTATATTGCAGGACATTGTACAAGTACTCGTTACGGATTCCAATCCACAGGACGGACGTACCAACGTGGGTACGTCGCTAATGCAATATTCATAAAGCTGCTAATGCTACAGTACGACCAGTACCTCCCGGTACGTACAGATATGCATAATTAATCTAACTAGCCAGATGACGCGCCAGAGCGAGCTCTTCGATGCAGAAGGAGCCGCGTCGTGAAACCCAATGCTAGGCATGCCGCGTCTCGAGACAGATGACGGCGGTTAGACAGCCCTAACGCCTGACACGTAAGCGTAGCTTGCAGGCGTAAGCAGTCTGGGCAGAAACCTATTTAAGCCCAGTGCAGTAGAGGGAGGTGACAGAACCATTTAACAATTCCATTGTTCACTTACAACATCTACTGCCTAAATACAGCAGTGAAACATCTTTCACCATCGCCTCTCTCGACAACATCATTTTGCCATCTTGCAACAACAGAACTAGACAGACTAGAACAGACTTGTGCTAGCGTTTAGCTTTCAGAGGCTAACCGCCACACTGGTTTTGGAGCTTCTCTGGTCGACGCACGTTTTCGTTGCTCATTGACTCGCTCGACGTTGCTTGATTGATTCGAGATGGCTTCTCTAGGACCCGGACATTACGTGGTGTTGGTAATTCACGTTGGAGGAACTAAACCGTCGGAAGTTAAGCTGGTATTACAACGTGAGCCTCGTTATGGTAAAACTTGGTTCCCAGCTGGCTCTATCTTGCCTAATGAAGAGCATGTCGACGCTGTTGTTCGTGAGTTACACGAGGAAACCGGTCTCGTTCTGACACCGGATGATTTAACGCTGTTGAGTGACGCTCCTGTCCGAGTTACGCTACCTCAAGGACGACAGCTTGTTTATGTGTACTCGGCTTCTATTCATGTCATGTTTGATACAAACAACTTACGCACACCTGCTCAGGTTGAGCAGGTTGTTACTGCACAGTCGACAGTTAATCCGGATGGTACTTACGTCGTCCCGGAAACAATCAACATTGACGGTCTCACCCTTACGCCCGCTCAGAAGGGGTTACTTCGTGCAAAGAAGCACAAGAGTGAGTTACATCACTTTGGTTACGTGATGGTTTCGGAGCAGTCAATGGGAACCCTTTTGCCGAGCAGTCTACCAACACGTTCCAGTCATGCATAACGACACGTACATCCCGAGGCAGTTTCACATGCACTCCCGGTTTACGACGGTCGACTCTGGTCATGTCTGGCTGTTAATTCGTGGACACATTAATCGGCTGACTGGAAAAGGGCCTACAGATTTACGTGTGGGAATGCCGATGCCTACCCACAACTTGGCTGGACTACATGTTACCCTCACGGAGACACAGCGTAAGGCTGCAATTAATTCGCCGTTACAGAATGGCCAAAAAGCTAATGAACTGGAGGATTGGCTTGAAGCTCAGCCTCAGCGTTTTCTAATGCTTGGCATCACGGCTGACTCGTACGACTCGGTTATTTGGGTTACTTCACAGTTCTCAGGACATCTGAATGGGTGGTGGCTGAACCGGAAAACCCAAGCTGCCATTCCATCTACGTATGATGAGCTTGTCGCGGAGTTACGCAAGACAACGTTTCTTCCGAACATTCAAGACGACGTAATTAACGCTTTGCTTAGCTTTATGCAGAGCAGTACGATGAGCTACGCGTTCTACACTAAACAGTGCAACGACTTCTTACGTCGGTCTCGCCAAAACCTGACAGTTGATGTTCAGTGTGTGCGCTTCATTAACGGCTTAGCGAACTCTACGTTGAAGAATCAGGCGAAGTCACACCGAGCTCAGAATGGGTACCAGATTACTCGGGTGGAACTGCAAAACTTTTTGAACGACGTCGTTACAGATTCGCCGGAACTCGGCAACATTCGGTCTACTGTTGGCCCATCAGCTCAACCTACGCGCAAGCGCAACCTTGATGACCCTCTTGTCGACGCTTCTAAGATTTGGAAGCGTAATGGAGGTGGCCGTGGTCGTGGCCGCGGACGTGGACGTGGTGGAGGCAACAATGGTGGACGTGGTCAAACATCTAGCCGCGTTGACTTTGACACTCTCGCTAATGCGATGACATCCGAGGAGCGCAAGCGACACATAGACGAGGGACTATGTTTCAAGTGCCACAAGAAGGGACACCGACTGTTCCAATGCCCGGAGTGGAAGGGCAAGGCACCAATGGAATCTACGAAGCAATGATGGTGGCAAGGCTGTTCTACCAACGAAGTGGAGCAGCCGGCTACATCTATTGTTCGTTCTGAGACACTGTTAGCGACAGAGGTGGTCGAAACACCTTCGGCATCTCCATCGACTACAGTCGCGACACCTGCAACGCAAGTAGCAGGTCGTCGTCGTCAAACTAAGCAGAGATTGAGTCGTAAACCTGTAACCAGACGTTCAATTGATTGGAAACTGGTTGACTCAGTCTTTGACCCTCTGCATGCACGATTCAACTTCACATTGGAGGGATGTGCAGATGATGAAGGTCTAAACTCGCACGGTGACTTACCTCACTGTTCGCCGAGTGACTCGATTCTTGAGAGAGACTTGGCAGGAGAACGGGTGTTCGTCAACCCACCATGGGAGTTAGCTGAGCAGATTGCACAGCATTTTGAGGATTGTCGTCGAACATCTCCGACATCTACGATGGCTGTTTTTGTACTACCGAAATGGGCGAAATTTACTCAAGTGACTAAGCACTGGAAACTCTACCAAGAATTCCCAGCAAGAACACAGCTTTTTACTCGTCAGTCACTGAAGAACCCAGCGCAGCAGGAGGTTGTTGCCCTAGCTCCTTGGCATGTACAGTTGTGGTTAGTCGACGCAGATTGTGCGTTTTACGATTCGACAACATCTACAGCCTCTTATCAACCCGCCTCGGTACATGTACCTGTTGTAAGTAATACCGCATACGTATTAGTTGCAGATAGCTACTGTAAGCTATTCTAGATATGATTAGTACATGTCTAGATCGGACATACCGATAAACTGTTTGACTCGGTACAGAGCTGTCGCTAGGCTACAGCTCTCACACTTCTGTTGTCCCGACACCACGCCTGTAGGCTGGTTGTCGCCTTAACTGTTCCGTTTGCGGGACTGTGACTGTAACTACGTTTGCGTACGTTATCTTCCACACTAACTGTGTTTGCATGGTTCAATAGGTTATGGGCCCCCGCCTCACGTCACTCACGCGCGACAACCTGGTTCGGCGAGCTGCGATCGACAGCTCTCCCGCAGAAGGCAAGTTTCTATAGACACCTAGTACTTTCAACCTGTAGTCGGCGGTATCGCCAATATAAACTGCGATTTTTAAAACCCGCCACCACCCCCTTAAGCCAGCCACCCGCCGGAGATAGCCAGCCAACCACACCGACGCACTCGTCGTGTGTGGACAGGGTGCACACAGGTCCAAGCTGGAGAACGGGGGGGTGCACTGTCGGGTGAATACGCATCCACATGTTGCACGCTAGCCGTAGCTTACCTTTTTTATTTTCATATTAGCTTATCGACTAGGCCATCAGCGCAGCGCTCCACCTGTCCTGGCCTTGGCCTCGACTTGTGCCCCACACTGGGTGGAGGATACAGAAAAGGTGCTCTGAGACACCCCGGGGCTACAGGCCGAGGGGTCGGCGGGCATCAGGCCGTCTCTTTGCATACCGCTGTTAGGCACGAGTCCGGCTAGCGGTTTTTACAGCTGCCTGTTTTTCTTCGAGCTCTTTCTTTTTTGCCCTCTGTCGAAATGGCGCAGAAAAACCCGCCTGTTTCACCTGTTGGTTCCCCTGAGTCAGGCTCTCAGCAGAGCACTGTCCATACTACCCAGGGTGTTCTCGAGCTGCTACGTGTGCAACTGACGCGCCTTGACGCGTATCTCGACTCGCGGTCGGCCGCCATTGCTGCGGGTGCTATATCGCACCCCCTTGTAGCTCAGCGCCGCCACGATGCTCACCTCGCACACTTTCCGGACTGCCACCACGTGCACACCCTCCCCCTCGAACACCCCCCGGATACTCTCGCGCTGATCTTTGCACAAGTGGCGCGCTTGACAGCTCGTTTCGACTTGCAGTCGGCCGCGGGTGCTGTTGCTGATGCGGGTGCTAATCCGCACCCCCCTGTCGCTCAGCGCCGCCACGTCGCTCACCTCGCACACTTTCCGGAGGGCCACCACGTGCACGACCTCCCCCTCGAACACCCCCCGGATCCCCTCGTCATGCTCTTTGCGCAAGTGGCACACTTGACAGCTCGTTTCGACTCGCTGTCGGCCGAGGATGTTGTTGTTGCTGCGAGTACTCTTCCGCACCCCGCCGTCGCACAGCGCCGCCTCGATGCGCACCGCGAGCCCTCGCGCCCCAAACTCGTAGGTGAACACTTGCAACCCCCCCCCATACCCCCCCCGCTGATTCTGCCCTACACGACATCGCAGTCAAACAACTCCCGCCACACCCTCCCTACCCCCCCGTTGGATATGCCCCTCACCGCCCCATACCTCTCATCCCGGAGGCGCCCTTTCACGGCGTCCCCCCCTCCCGTGACCACCCGAATTCGTACGCCCCGCCGTCCCCAATGGCTGGCCGCTCTCCATTTCCGGGTGGCCCACCTCTACTCTTCCATGGACATCACTCTTCCCCAGCCAAGCGTGGCGACCACACCCCCCGTGGCCGTCGTCGCCCCACCGTTGACCCCATAGTCATCGGGCGACCGACACACGCAACCCCCGACTTTGACCCAGACGTCCACCCCAGTCCCTTGGGCAGCCCCCACTACGCCCCCGTCTGCACGCGCCCCGCTGTCTCCCCGGTCTTGCGCATCCTTGGCTCCGCCCAAGCCTCACCCACAGAGGCACATTGGCGCGCTCTGCAAAAGGTCCTCCGCTCCCTTCATGGCACCATTCACATGCGCCTGACGTTGGGGGGGGGCATGGACCACAGCCTCCAACTCACAGGCTTTGCCGACGCTGCCATGCTCACCAAACTCCTCCCAAGACATGCACTTGCAAGACACCGAAGTGCGATCATTGGAGGACAAGACCCAATGCAACGCTTCATCCCGTAGCTACCTGCAGGGGGAGTGTTGTAAGTGATACCGCATACGTATTAGTTGCAGATAGCTACTGTAAGCTATTCTAGATATGATTAGTACATGTCTAGATCGGACATACCGATAAACTGTTTGACTCGGTACAGAGCTGTCGCTAGGCTACAGCTCTCACACTTCTGTTGTCCCGACACCACGCCTGTAGGCTGGTTGTCGCCTTAACTGTTCCGTTTGCGGGACTGTGACTGTAACTACGTTTGCGTACGTTATCTTCCACACTAACTGTGTTTGCATGGTTCAATAGTACCTCCTGACGACACGGAACCGTCCATCGCTACGCTGCGACAATTTTCTTCGCAAGCTACAACCCTTCTAACTGACCTCAAGGAAGCTCGCCCGTTAATTCGAACCGAGCTGACTGTGAAAACTCCCGATGGCGGACACCAAATTTCTGGATTAGTGGACCGCGCTGCGACGCTTGATTTTGTGTCAGAGGACTTTGTACGACGCTTTGCTTTACAGACTCGGAAGTCTGCGACTAAGACCCCAGTTCGACTCGCCAACGGACAACGAGTAACTTCTTCTACAGTCTGCGATGTTACTTTTGAGCTGGCTCGACACGAATTTCACCGGACTTTTTGCGTCTTACGTGATTTACGTACAGCTGACTTAATCATGGGTTTACCACGGCTTGATGACGAACATGCCTCTTTACAGTTTGGTACAACCAAGGTTTTTACACTGATGGATGGCATTGCAATGGAAACTACACTCGAGGAACGACGCCTTGAGTGTCTTCTGATGTCGTCTAGTAAAGTTCAGAAACTCATGCGCAAGACGCGCCGCAGCAGAGGACGTCACGCTGAATTTTACGTCATTGAACTTACGTCAGCCGCTGAACAACCGACAGACTTTCACACTGGAGAGGAGTTAACTGCAGAACAACGTGACAACTTCCGGTCGTTACTCTTCGATGACTTCCCGGAGTTACTGCAACCTGTCGACTCTCCACATGTAAGCCGACAGTGGGATCACCCCATTGAAACAACTGGCCCGATGCGACGCCAACGTCTGAACAGATTGTCACCCGCAGAGCGCGCTGAGCTAAATCGACAGCTCAAAGACGCAGTGGAGGCTGGTCTAGTCCGTCCCAGCTACAGTGAGTTCGGCTCGCCAATTCTTTTTGTGCGGAAAGCTGATGGCTCGCTACGTATGTGCATTGACTACCGTGGCCTTAACGAGGTTACGCGTAAAGATGCTTACCCACTTCCGCGTGTAGATGACACTCAAGACGAACTTAAGGACGCGAATTTTTACACACACCTCGACCTCGCCTCTGGATTCTGGCAAGTTCGAGTGCGTGACCAAGACGTTCACAAGACGGCTTTTCAGACCCGTGATGGTTTAATGGAATGGGTCGCCATGCCGTTTGGCCAATGCAATGCGCCGGCTACATTTCAGGGGATGATGAATGACATACTTCGCGACTTTTTACATAAGTTCGTGACAGTCTACCTCGATGACGTCTGTATTTACAGTCGAACTATGGAGGAGCACCTGGAGCACTTGCGTCTCGTGCTACAACGATTCAAGGAGGAGGGTTTGAAATTACGCCTTAAGAAATGCTTCTTCGGACTGCAAGAAATGGAGTACCTGGGCTATACTGTGTCAGCCGGTAAAATTTCGGTTTCCACAAAGAAAGTCGAGGCCGTTGCAGACTGGCCAGTGCCCAAGATACAGAAGGAGTTTCGCAGTTTCGTACAATTCTGCAACTTCTACGCCAGATTCATACACCATTTCAGCGACCTTACGGCTCCATTGACGGACTTACTGCGGAAGTCCCAGCCACAGAAGGTTACGATGACGCCTGCCTGTTTGGAAGCCTTTGAGACTCTCAAGTTACGGCTCATTTCCGCGCCATGCCTGATCCTTCCGGAGGTCGGCTCGGACGCGACGTTCACCGTAGCTAGAGATGCTTCAACAGTGGGGATTACAGAAGTCATGTTGCAAGACCAAGGAGGAGGTCTTCAACCAATCTCTTACTGGGCGCGTAAGCCGAATCCAGCTGAGCGTGGTAACACTTACTCTGCGTACGACTTAGAAGCTTTGGCCGTATGCGAAGCTGTCAAGCATTGGAGGTGCTATCTTGAAGGATGCTCTAAGTTCCTTGTCGTAATAGACCACGACACACTGCGACATCTGCTCAGGCAACCGAACAACAGGTTGAACAAGCGGCAAGCAAGATACCTGCGGGATTTGCAACCGTTTGTGGGCTCAATGACACTTGCATATTGCAAAGGAGCTCTGAACGAAGCTGACCCGTTAAGCCGGCGTCCAGACTTCGTACCTCAGGCCACAAAACCCTTATTTTGGGATGGCGGAAGTCCCACCTGCTGTTTGAAGACGCGCAATTAGATTTACTGAATGTTGACGCGCTGCAGCTGAGCCCTAAGTTCGTTGATCTCATTCGCGAGGGGTTCTCACAAGACTCGTTTTATGGGGACGAGGGTGAGTGGACGAAAGACAGCCGGATTGAAGCTAGAGACAGATACTTTTGGCGCCTCAATCGCCTTTGTATACCACAAAACTCTGAGCTCCGACTGAGATTGATCACAGAGCTGCACGAAAGTTCGCCAGTTGGTCATAGAGGAGTTGCTAGCACTCTTGCTAAAGCACTCGACAGATTCTGGTGGAAACGAATCCGCCAAGACGTGAAAGATTTCTGTGAACGCTGCGTCGTGTGCCGACGAGCAAAGATTCGACCGCAGATGGCTGCGACTCTGTACCCACTGCCGGGTCCACCCAGACCGTGGCATACAGTTGGTCTTGACTACTTGACACACTTGCATGAGAGCAATGGCTTTAAAAGTGTGCTGATTGTAGTAGACCATCTAACTCGAATGGCCCATTTTCTGCCGTGTACAGAGTCGATTACTACCGAGGAAACTGCAATTTTGTTTTTACAGGGAGTCTACCGTTTGCATGGACTGCCCCGTGTGCTGATTAGCGACCGCGACCCAAAATTCGTCAGTGCCATCTGGCAGACACTTTGGAGACGCCTCGGAACGCGTCTGAACATGTCTTCCAGTCGACATCCAGAAACAGATGGACTGACAGAGCGCGTGAACAGCACGTTTCAGCAGCTTCTTCGTTGCTTCTGTTGCTATGACGGCTCTGATTGGACGACACTACAACTGCAAGTGGAATTCGCGTACAACGCTTCGCGTGCACTCGGAATTGAGCACACACCTTTCGAGGCTAACTTTGGGCTCTATCCTGAGGAGCCTCCTGACCTGTTGTTCATCATGCGACCGTCGATTTCACTTTCGCAAGACGCAACATAAAGGTTAAGATTGTTACAGGAAGTACACACCTTGGTACGCTCAGTGTTACACCTACACAAGGATGAGATGCAAGCACGCACAGAACCGTCTACAACGCCTCAATTCGCTAAGGGAGACAAGGTGTCAGTCGTCACAGCAAATCTTTTTCTGCGAGGACAACCGAACCGGAAACTCAGAGACAGACAGTTTGGACCTTTTTCAGTGGAGGAGCAGATTGGGAAACTCAATTACAGGTTGAAACTTCCAGCGACAGTACGCTTACATCCTGTGTTCCATGTTAACAACTTGTGACCCTGCTCTACCGCTCCACTACGACCAGTTGTCCCGGTGACTGTACCTGAAGGAGACGACGAGGAGTTTGACATCTCGCACATCTTTGCTGTGTGCATCAAGTCGCTACCTGGACGACGAGGCAAATATCTGCTCTTCATGACACACTTCAGTGATGACGACATTCCACCTGTCTGGCACCGGTTGAACGAGGTGCACCGGACGATCGCGTTACAAGAATTCTTGGAGATGCCCCAATGGAACAAGTTTGCCAAGACTCAGGCGTACATCGACTTCATGCACGCTTACCCATCGCGCATTCCTGAGTCCCAGTAACTGCTTCAGTAAAGAAGCCAAGAACCACGGAGGTCTGCCACGCGGCGGCCTCATTGATCTGTCAAGAGGGGGAGGGTACGAGTGTGACGAGTAGAGTCCTGCAATAGTACATTGCAGGACATTGTACAAGTACTCGTTACGGATTCCAATTCGTGATTTTCCACAGGACGGACGTACAAACGTGGGTACGTCGCTAATGCAATATTTATAAAGGTGCTAATGCTATAGTACGACCAGTTCCTCCCGGTACGTACAGATATGCATAATTACTCTAACTAGCCAGATGACGCGCCAGAGCGAGCTCTTCGATGCAGAAGGAGCCGCGTCGTGAAACCCAATGCTAGGCAGGCCGCGTCTCGAGACAGATGACGGCGGTTAGACAGCCCTAACGCCTGACACGTAAGCGTAGCTTGCAGGCGTAAGCAGTCTGGGCAGAAGCCTATTTAAGCCCATTGCAGTAGAGGGAGGTGACAGAACCATTTAACAATTCCATTGTTCACTTACAACATCTACTGCCTAAGTACAGACGTGAAACATCTTTCACCATCGCCTCTCTCAACAACATCATTTTGCCATCTTGCAACGACAGAACTAGACAGACTAGAACAGATTTGTGCTAGCGTTTAGCTTTCAGAGGCTAACCGCCACACCGTGACGGTTAGACGAAAAAAGTGACGGGCGCATAGCGCCGCAATGTGAATGCTTATGGTCGCGCAAATAGGGTGCACATGCGACGGAAGGAGGAGGTGTTGGGCAGGCCGCTCTGGGGGAAACGCACGAAATTGCGTATGGAGATTTACCACCGATATGCGCACAACCCAAGTACGGGCAAGGTGTGCTCGGCCACAACGTTCAATCGATTAATGAAAATAAAAACGAAAATGATTTACAATGATCAAACGATTATAACTTGCTCAGAAAAGTTAAACTCGGTTCAAACAGGTACCGTTGAACGCGCATGTTTAATGCGCGTGGAACGCATATACTTTTGAGTTCAAACACTCACAAATGAGTTTTTGGCGAATTATTCTAAAATCCACAATGTTCTGGCAAAGCTGAGCCGTAGTGCCACAACACCCGTGGAATTTGGCTCACCTCATGAGGCGATTTTTGCGGGGGTTGTCGATGTATGCTTACCAATTCTTCATTCCTATTGATTTATAAGCTCAATTTCCGACGTGTGCCACGCATGGGGCGGGTGTGGTTGACACACGCACATATCCAAGCATTCCAAACGCCACCTACCGTCAGGGACTGGATCCGCCATTTTTTTGTTGGGTTCGGATCCATGAGTACTTGATTTTTTAGGATCCGGAACTAGTGAGTACCTCTAAAAAAGGGATCCGGATCCCGCGATTACCTGTGATTCTAGGGTTCGGACCCCGCGATTACCTACTGAACCTTGGGTTCGGACCCCGCGATTACCTGTGATTCTAGGGTTCGGACCCCGCGATTACCAGTGATTCTAGGGTTCGGACCCCGCGATTACCTACTGAACCTAGGGTTCGGACCCCGCGATTACCTGTGATTTTAGGGTCCGGATCCAGCGATTACCTGTGATTCTAGGGTTCGGATCCAGCGAGTACCTGTGTTTTTGATTCCGGAACCGAGTACATGAGTACTTCTAAATTTTTTGGTTCCGTTGGATTCGTTGGGTTCGCGATTCCAACAAGTACTCGAAGTACTCATGCAAATTGATACAAATTGCGCATTTTGGGGGAAGTTTGTACTGCAAATTGATTTTTTACATCTCTACTAGTTCTATGCGCCTGCTTATGCTTGGATCCCATACAGTAGATACGTACAATTCACTTCCCATACTTTCTGCCCGCTGCAAACATATTTAGTACTTTAAAGTCTATCCCATACAATTTAGCAAAGCTTTTGGTCCCTCCGGCAAGTGCCACAAGCAACGTATGTGAGTTTATAGCCCTCCGGCTCAAAAAAGACACTTGCCATCACAGGGAAACATGTTCCGATGCAGTACCATTTTTCACATATGATGTGACAAGTAATGCCAAATGGTATATCGCATGGCCAGTGCGAGTCCACCAAATGAACATTAAATGCACAAAATATGGATGAAAACAGGTTTAAGACAACCATTTCTTACAGTTTATATAGACTTGTGACAACCATATTCCTCGCGCATACATAATTCAACAATTACATGAGACTAACAAGGCATCCTCTAGGCTATCTTCCTTGGTGTTCTTCTTGAACGCGTCATGCATTCGCCCCGCTTTGTTGAACAAACGCTCGCATGCATCAGAGGTAGCAGGCATAGATAAGTACTGCCGCGCCATTAAAGCCAAGTCGGGGTACAGAGCTGCATGTGTTTTCCACCATGTCAACACACAAATATCCTTGTCCGTTTCTTGGGGCAGCTCAAGGTAACGCTCTAAGTCATCCTTTTCCACGTGCTTGGCTGTAGAGGGCGTCACACGCCCAGTCAAATCCCCGGAAAGGAATGCAGTGAAAGACTTACTCTTCGACGACATCAATTGCTTGCCAAGCTCTGCAGCATTCATGCTTGGATAGGCACCGCCTTCTGCCTCGCTCTCTTCCGGCTCTGTGCGCCACTGCTCTCCACATTCTCTTCTTGCAGCCGCCAAAATTGTAGGCGCAAAGTCTGGGCGAATGCCATTGAAGTCCAGATTCTTAAACCTGCACAATTCACATTTTTAGTTAACATAGCAAATGCACAAGTAAATTTGCATACACACACACACACAGAAACACGTAGAGAGCATACAAAATAGGTACACAAACGAACACCACACACACATACACACACATTCAGAAGTAGATGCACATACAAGCCTACACACACACAAGCAGATAAACACAAACACATGCATAACACACACACACACAAGGACGCTCAGATACAATCACATCTATTTATCAACATTTAATATATTTATCAGGTATATAATA
Source organism: Tetraselmis chui (assembly GCA_026401115.1). Lineage (NCBI taxonomy): Eukaryota > Viridiplantae > Chlorophyta > Chlorodendrophyceae > Chlorodendrales > Chlorodendraceae > Tetraselmis > Tetraselmis chui. The sequence continues at coordinate 120,079 of JAPMLY010000094.1, forward strand.
GAAACACATGTGTAAAATTTAAACACATGCACACACAACCATTACAAGGTACTCACCGAATGTCCAGCAATGTCGCAATCCCTATCTTGATGTAATCGTTCTCCCTTATGTTCGTGAAAAAACGCTCAATGATTCCGGCCCGCAGACTCTCCCTTGCCTCCGCCATATGAGGCTCCATGTCCTCCGCTTCGATGGTGTACAAGTCCACATCCCTCCGCTCATCTTGCAATGAAACGGGCCTGTGTGACGACAGCTGCTCTAACAAAGTGCCTAACATAGGGTAAACAAGGGATATGGTAACATAGTCACCCTGCAGCAAATTCACAACTTGAGCCACTGGCCACAGGATCGCAGCTAGCTCTCGAATAGTCTCCCAATCCTCAGTGTTGATGGCGAAGTCCGAATACACCTTCCCATCGTCATTGGCAACGCAACCATTGGGTACCTAGTATAGAATTAATATCTCAGTAAATGAACAGCAATGCAACTTAACAATAATGCAATGAAAACACCGCAAGACAGTACTTACTTGTAACATATACTCGGTAATTGCTTCAGCGTTCTGCACAAACCACACAGCCTGAGGAAACAAGCCTAACCAACGAGTGGCTGACTTGGTACTTGGCTTACTTGTGGGAAGACCCATCCGAGTTTGAATCTCCGACAGCTTGGCAGCGCCCAAAGTGCTCCTAGAAAAGTGGGCACTCTGACCTTGCATTGCTCGGGAACAATCCTTGATGTGCGGCTCCTCCACGAACTTGTTGACACACAACTGAATGCCATGAGTAACACAGGTATGTCCATCCAATGCACCCCATCCTTTCTTCATGTTTGCTCCATTGTCGCACACCTAGGCAACCGTCAAACCATCTTCATTCAGAGACATACATAACAAGCAAAAACAAAAAGCCAAAATCTAAACTAACTCTTACCTTACTGAATATTGATTCATACACAGTGTCCACAGCTTCGACGCCTTCCAAGTCGTCTGCTTCGACAAGCTCTCCCACATTCACTCCAGCAAGTCTGCGCTTTGTCGTTTGCAAAATATTCTCACCTGTGTGGGAAACCTTTCCGTAGGGCTCGCAAATAACCAAGCGCTTCATAAGTTGCCACGATCCGTCGATCCAATGCACCATTACCGCCAACAATGAAACAGAATTCTCCCCCCAAATATCTCCAGATATGCACGGCTTCAATCCGTCTTGAAACAACCCGTTCATCATGACTCCTGTTTCAACAAGTGTCTGAAACAAGCAAACTTAATTACCTTAGTTATTTTTAAAGGCAACACGCAGTCATACATTCAAATAAACCAACAGTAATTACCTTTTGAGCCAAGGATGCCATGCAACGCATTACCTTCTCACGACATGGACCGCTATATGCGCCTCCCGAAATAGCAGACATCACATCCTTGATACGAGCTCTGTGTCCGACTCCATTATCCCGAATGGCCGACATCGCTTGACCACCCAAATTGTTATCAACTCGTCAAGGTACTGTTTCCTTTTCGCAGAAATCTACGAATAGAGTCAACAACGAATGAAAGGTCAATAACATGCCATCATTAAGTCAATAACATGCTACTATACAATCACAATGGGACATGACTTACCTCTGCTTTGATCACGGTGGGGACAGAGACATCCCCAACTTGAATGTTTTCACCAGTAGCCAAGTCCTGTCTGTACTCACCTTTATGCCGACATCTGAGGTGCTTGATAAGATTTGAGGTCCCTCCGCTGTACTTGAGCTTGACTTCCTTTGGACACAACTTACATACGACATACTTGACACCATTGGGGAACTTCTTTGGCTTCTGGAAATGATTCTAGCATTGAGCATTGTAGATCTTCTTCTTCGGCGGCGCCAAGTCGTCATCCACGATGACCTCTTCATCGCCTTCGTTATCTTCTTCGATGCCTTCTTCAACCTCGTTTGATGTTACAATGGCTTTAGCTTGCAGTCGGTTCTTCCTCTTCCTGCTTATCCGATTCGCCTCTCGATCTCGTGCCTCCTGCAGAAACACAATGCACCCATCAAAAGTTAGTAATGGAAACATGAAATTGTAGCGAAAGAACAGAAAAGAACACAAAGAACAGAAAAGCATCACAGAACAACGATAACAAAGTGTCGACAAGCTCAACTGCAACGCTATTACTATGGCTTCGATAGAGCACATAAACAGAGACGTAAAAGTGCGGGCGGAGGCGGGGAGTGGGCGCCATGCGGCGCTACCGAACAGCACAGTGCAACAATATGCTTACCGACAAAGTAACATTTTATGTGGGAAAGCAAAGAACAGAAAAGCATCACAGAACAACGATAACAAAGTGTCGACAAGCTCAACTGCAACGCTATTACTATGGCTTCGATAGAGCACATAAACAAAGACGTAAAAGTGCGGGCGGAGGCGGGGAGTGGGCGCCATGCGGCGCTACCGAACAGCACAGTGCAACAATATGCTTAACGACAAAGGAACATTATATGTGGGAAAGCAAGGAACAGAAAAGCATCACAGAACAACGATAAGAAAGTGTCGACAAGCTCAACTGCAACGCTATTACTATGGCTTCGATAGAGCACATAAACAGACATAAAAGCGCGGGCGGAGGCGGGGAGGGGGCGCCATGCGGCGCTACCGAACATCACAACGCAGCTAACTCGGGGGTGAGGGCAGAGCAGAGGGGGGGGGGGAACTCTTGCTTACCTCTTCAACTTTCTCTTGCTCGTTGTGAAAATCTTCAAGCAGGGTGGACCAATTGGCTTGCCGCCTTACGTTGAGCTCGGTTTCTGAAGTGGCGGCTTCCTCCGGAAGTCCTTCCCACATAACTTTTTACGTCAACATTCCACACCTTTTTCCTTGGCTAACAATTTTCTTAACTACATACTGCCCTTTATTACTATACGGATCTGCACTTGTTTTTGACTGAGGTGTCCTAAACACCCTATCTGAATTCCAAACAAGCTCATCTTTTGCACGTTGGCTAGCCGTCGATGACAAGCTCTTCCCTGATCTAGACGGTCTACTACTTCCCGCTTGCCCCGCCATTGTTGCTAACTATGAAAGGATTGGATGTGGACGGGCAGATTATGGTGGATTGCAAGCGCGTACGCACCGTTTAAATAGCCTTTGGGTGGGCTACAATCGAATCAAGGCTGCGGAATGACAACAATCAGGGCTATTGAACCAATCCTAGACATACACCTCAGCAGATTTGCATTGCCAAATACCTCCCAAAAAAAGAGCGTGTCACTTCGGGCAACCACAGATTCGTGAGATACTCGGAATCGTGAGTACTGATTGGGTATCACGATTCCACGTCGTTTTGCGAGGATGAGGTACTCGCGATTACCGCGGATCCATAAAAGTACGATGAATACCAGATCCAACGATTACTTACAATAACTGGTACCGGAACCAACGATTACTTACAATAACTGGTACCGGAGCCAACGATTACTTACAATAACTGGTACCGGAACCAACGATTACCTACTGAACCTAGGGTTCGGACCCCGCGATTACCTGTGATTCTAGGGTTCGGACCCCGCGATTACCTACTGAACCTTGGGTTCGGACCCCACGATTACCTGTGATTCTAGGGTCCGGACCCCGCGATTACCTGTGATTCTAGGGTCCGGACCCACGAGACCAAGTCCGAACCCGAGTAGTCTCGTGGATTCGCGGCTCCTTAGGATCCGGATCCAGTCCCTGCCTACCGTCAACGTTACGCGTCCCAAATAGCCAAGTTGGGCCTCGCCCATTACCAAAGCTTGTCGCCCTCGCCCTTCTCAGCGTGCAGTGTTCATCCAAACCTGCGTAATGTGGGCTTTTACTCGTTTGTTTTCCAAATACATCACCCGTGCATGCGGCGCGAACTTCCATGCTCCATTCACACGCCCCCAAACCAAACCTCGCGCATTGAACACGGCATCCACGCCTCCAAACCTCCTCCAACAAGTCCCTAAAATACGGTTATGTGGAACACTGAGTAATATGCAGCTTGGCATGAACGATTGCGCAATGTACAAGCGTGGCGCTTAAAACGACGTGTGTACTGTGTAGTTCAACCATTTTTGGCGGGAATTCATGGGCTCAATTCGACAAACTCCACCGAAAACGCGCGTTTTAAGCTCGGATCTAACCATACCTAATGACGGCAAACTGCTTGCTTCCCGGCTTTTCTACACTCGGGTGGTACTTGGGTGTCATCATGCTTGACGTGGTGAGAGGGGAGCGTGTTCTTGACTAACTTATATGTTCAACATAATATATGCCCGGACTTTTTGGAGGAGTATATATTCAGCTTGCCCCTACAATCAATTTGCCAAACTCCTGCATTTTGTACTTGCACTTATCACTAGAAAATGAAAATGATTTACAGCATGGACCGCTTCTTCGCTGTGCGGCTCCTGCCTAAGGGCCTTTTGCATCAACCATTTAAGTGGAGATTAGAATGCAATATTTAGGCTCGTCTCTCTATTCCTAGATAATCCTAGGGACTAAGTCAGTAAAATTGTACATACCGGAAGATGGAATACACTGCATTACATACGGGAGCTCCGCCCCTAGAGGTCCGACGCACTACCTCAACCCCATGCCCAACCTTAAGTGACATACGCCAACACACTATAAACGCCGACCTACCCGCCTCACTTTCCTCCCCACACATGCACTGAGACCATACATAGCTGCCTCTTCGACTTAAACGTTGCACACGGCCTCGCTCCCCAACCCCGTTGGCGACCTCGACATAGGTGCAATACTCTCATTATAATGGGGACGTTATCAATAACTCGCAAATACATACACTAGAGCCCAATCCCTCGCTTGGAGAAAGTCGCACTCCAGCCCACATGCACATACACCATTACAACCAATATTGCGGTAAATACCCACCACTGCCAGGGGACATCCTCTAGCCAATAAATTAATCGCGCGAACCGCGGACACCCCCTCGACCCGGACACCCTAACTACCCTCTCCTCATTCTCACATGGCAACACTCTCACTTCGATCTACTACACATCACCCACACATCGGCCACATGGATGGACATCCTCCATCACCCCCCCCCCCCCCCCCCCCCCCCTCCGACTTATACGCCCGCTCTATCAACCTACTCAAAGCGTGGAATCACACACCTTTCCACCCAACCCCATCCCTTCATCATCTTAACCCCCCCCCCCCGCCAACATGATTCCGCATACGAATGGTCATGCGGTACACACCTACTACATCCTCACCGCACCTCCCACCCAACCCTACTCTCCCCTCGCCCTCCTTTTACCCTCGCTCCATTGTCTACAAATTCCACTCCCTCCTATGGCACTTTGCCTTCTTCTCCACCACCCTCCCCGTAGTAAGCCGTTTCGCTCTCCAAGCAGCTCGTTACCCATTTCCCTCCCCTTCCCGATCACCCGTCCCACCTCCAGTTACCCCTCTGTCCACACCCCCCGAATCCTCACCACCCCCTACACCGCCCCCACTGAACCACTCTCCCACATGTACTCCACCCCGTCCCCCCGCACACGCCCCCACCCGCTCCCCCCCCCCCCCCCTCCCACCAAACCTTCCAACCACTACACCTCATTAACCTCAACACCCCGCTATTTGAATGCTTCGGAGGTGGGGAGGGGACGTCAAGGACGGGAGGTGTGACAAAGTAGTATGAGTTGTCGTTATGTGGGTGTGTTGAGAGTGGAGCAAATGGGCTGTTGTTGAGGAGGGAGAAGGTGGTAGGGATGGCGGAAGGGACTAAGACCACGGCGGCAGCGGCCATGGCGGAGGAAGGGGCCGAATGGGCGGGGACAGTTTCGACGAAGGCGGCAAGGACATTGCGGACGAGGCGACCAGTGGCGAGATGTTGGACCCAACAACTAGGACGGTCATCACATTAGCCAACAAACATGCGGCGTTGCGCTTTTTGTGCTTTTCGCTTCTCGTTTGAGCGTCATTGGTGTGCAAATAGGCGGAGCAGCCAAAACTTTAGAGGTGTGAGAATGTGAGATATCAACTTTCAAGTCGTGCACAAGTATATACCGGACACCACCAACGCGGGATATACACATATAGCTTGCTTTCAAACATTTAGTTTATTCGGACCCATTCATCATAAAGGTCATGATGGTGTCAAATGGCTTTTGCAATCGACCATTTTTCCAACTACATATGGATTCATGGCCTCCCCTCGAACATGGCGTCACCCATACCACGTAATCCTCCCTCCGCTGCCATCGGCCATAATGGCTATGGTCCAACCTCGATAGATGTTACCCTACTATGGCACAACCGCCTTGGCCACCTTGGCAAGGAAACCATTACTCTTATCCTCCGGTCACCCTCCGCCGTCACATGCGCTCGCTATGACAACCATGTTCCCCTACCTTCTTGCATGTGAACCTTACATCGTGTCCAAGCTCAAGCATGCTCTTGCCCTGCCTACACGCGCTAGGGCCATAATAACCTATTGTCGGAGAGCAGTCATATGTGTGCATGGAACAGACAGCACCATGTGTGCAACCGAGGAAAGAGGTTGGTGATGGTTACAAAAGTGTCGGCTGCACACCCGCAGCCGTTGCTATACGGATTACACTCTTCCCATAAAGTCCGTTACTAGATTAATAGGGCCTTTCGCGTAGAGCGGGTGTTTATCATGTAGGGTTTCTAGGGTTTAACTGTACTTTAGCTCGTTGAAAAGGCGGACGGAAACTTGGGTTGACGGTGAAGTAAAGGGGGAAGCAGGGCACAAATGGGGCCCGTCACGGCTAAGAACTGACGTATTAGGGTTTGCGGGTCAACCCCGATTTCGGGGCGTACCCTATTTCGGGCGCCCCGGAATTCGGATTTTCCGCACTTTGGCTCATGAAAACTCCCGAAATCGGCGACACAACACGCGGTTTTTATGATCCCAGCATGCTGTCCGCAAACATGGGAGCATGTGGGTGTGATGGCATGTGCCGTTAAGATGCTTGACGTGGGTGGGATAGGGGCCGGAAACCTACAGCTTGGGAGGCTTAAAAAAGCCTAACTTTACCGTACGGTGTCCGATGCGAGCAAACCAAGTTGCAAATGGAAGCCCTTCCCCCAAGTAAATATAAGTTTTCGACATCTATAAGTTTTCGACTTAATTTACGCCTACCGGCCGGTTTTCGCGTCAAATCCGCCGTCCGATGCCATCCAGCCCCTCGTACAGCCAACTAAAGTTTTTAGGGTTACAAAATCTGCCACATTCGCGCGGGGCTAGCAACCCTTGGACATGTGCTACCCGCACACCCGCTCCGCCAATACGCTCAAGAATCAGCGCTCTATATTTCGTCTATCCACGGCGTCACCCATTTCATGCCCATGTTGGCATGGTGCCGTGCCATTTGCCGCATGCCAAACCAAGGCCCGTGCTAGGGTACTTTGAAAGCTCCCCGCCATATTTCACACCCGGCGATGCGAAAGCTTGAAAGGCTAGCGATCCGCGCGCTAGGGTGCTTACACTCCAAGTCAACCGTCCCTCAAATCCAATAGGTCCCTAGCCCGTGCTCCTTGGCTGTATTTTCGGGCACTTGGCAAGCAGGGACTGGATCCGCCATTTTTTTGTTGGGTTCGGATCCATGAGTACTTGAGTTTTTTGGATCCGGAACTAGTGAGTACCTCTAAAAAAGGGATCCGGATCCCGCGATTACCTGTGATTCTAGGGTTCGGACCCCGCGATTACCTACTGAACCTAGGGTTCGGACCCCGCGATTACCTGTGATTCTAGGGTTCGGACCCCGCGATTACCTGTGATTCTAGGGTCCGGATCCCGCGATTACCTGTGATTTTAGGGTCCGGATCCAGCGATTACCTGTGATTCTAGGGTTCGGATCCAGCGAGTACCTGTGTTTTTGATTCCGGAACCGAGTACATGAGTACTTCTAAATTTTTTGGTTCCGTTGGATTCGTTGGGTTCGCGATTCCAACAAGTACTCGAAGTACTCATGCAAATTGATACAAATTGCGCATTTTGGGGGAAGTTTGTACTGCAAATTGATTTTTTACATCTCTACTAGTTCTATGCGCCTGCTTATGCTTGGATCCCATACAGTAGATACGTACAATTCACTTCCCATACTTTCTGCCCGCTGCAAACATATTTAGTACTTTAAAGTCTATCCCATACAATTTAGCAAAGCTTTTGGTCCCTCCGGCAAGTGCCACAAGCAACGTATGTGAGTTTATAGCCCTCCGGCTCAAAAAAGACACTTGCCATCACAGGGAAACATGTTCCGATGCAGTACCATTTTTCACATATGATGTGACAAGTAATGCCAAATGGTATATCGCATGGCCAGTGCGAGTCCACCAAATGAACATTAAATGCACAAAATATGGATGAAAACAGGTTTAAGACAACCATTTCTTACAGTTTATATAGACTTGTGGTGACAACCATATTCCTCGCGCATACATAATTCAACAAATACATGAGACTAACAAGGCATCCTCTAGGCTATCTTCCTTGGTGTTCTTCTTGAACGCGTCATGCATTCGCCCCGCTTTGTTGAACAAACGCTCGCATGCAGCAGAGGTAGCATGCATAGATAAGTACTGCCGCGCCATTAAAGCCAAGTCGGGGTACAGAGCTGCATGTGTTTTCCACCATGTCAACACACAAATGTCCTTGTCCGTTTCTTGGGGCAGCTCAAGGTAACGCTCTAAGTCATCCTTTTCCACGTGCTTGGCTATAGAGGGCGTCACACGCCCATTCAAATCCCCGGAAAGGAATGCAGTGAAAGACTTACTCTTCGACGACATCAATTGCTTGCCAAGCTCTGCAGCATTCATGCTTGGATAAGCACTGCCTTCTGCCTCGCTCTCTTCCGGCTCTGTGCGCCACTGCTCTCCAAATTCTCTTCTTGCATCCGCCAAAATTGTAGGCGCAAAGTCGGGACGAATGCCATTGAAGTCCAGATTCTTAAACCTGCACAATTCACATTTTTAGTTAACATAGCAAATGCACAAGTAAATTTTCATACACACACACACACACAGGAACACGTAGAGAGCATACAAAATAGGTACACAAACGAACACCACACACACATACACACACATTCAGAAGCAGATGCACATACAAGCCAACACACACACAAGCAGATAAACACAAACACATCCATAAGACACACACATGCATAAGACAAACACACACACAAACATAAACACACATGCATAAGACACACACACAAACACACATGCAGAAGTACATGCGCATACAAGCACGCACACACACACACACACACATACAAGCACTCTTTACAAATATGCATAAGCATATACACGCAAACACACACACACACACACACAAGGACGCTCAGATACAATCACATCTATTTATCAACATTCAATATTTTTATCAGGTATATAATAGAAACACATGTGCAAAATTTAAACACATGCACACACAACTATTACAAGGTACTCACCGAATGTCCAGCAATGTCGCAATCCCTATCTTGATGTAATCGTTCTCCCTTATGTTCGTGAAAAAACGCTCAATGATTCCGGCCCGCAGACTCTCCCTTGCCTCCGCCATATGAGGCTCCATGTCCTTCGCTTCGATGGTGTACAAGTCCACATCCCTCCGCTCATCTTGCAGTGAAACGGGCCTGTGTGACGACAGCTGCGTTAACAGAGTGCCTAACATAGGGTAAACAAGTGATATGGTTACATAGTCCCCCTGCAGCAAATTCACAACTTGAGCCACTGGCCACAGCACAGTGCAACAATATGCTTTAAGACAAAGTAACCGTTTATGTGGGAAAGCAAAGAACAGAAAAGCATCACAGAACAGCGATAACATAGTGTCGACAAGCTCAACTGCAACGCTATTAATATGGCTTTGATAGAGCATATAAACAGAGACATAAATGTGCAGGCGGAGGCGGGGAGTGGGCGCCATGCGGCGCTACCGAACAGCGCAGTGCAACAATATACTTACCGACAAAGTAACCTTTTACGTGGGAAAGCAAAGAACAAAAAAGCATCACAGAACAACGATAACAAAGTGTCGACAAGCTCAACTGCAACGCTATTAATATGGCTTTGATAGAACACATAAACAGAGACGTAAAAGTGCAGGCGGAGGCGGGGAGTGGGCGCCATGCGGCGCTACCGAACCGCACAGTACAACAATATGCTCAACGACAAAGTAACCTTTCACGTGGGAAAGCAAAGAACAGAAAAGCATCACAGAACAACGATAACAAAGTGTCGACAAGCTCAACTGCAACGCTATTAATATGGCTTTGATAGAGCATATAAACAGAGACATAAATGTGCAGGCGGAGGCGGGGAGTGGGCGCCATGCGGCGCTACCGAACAGCGCAGTGCAACAATATACTTACCGACAAAGTAACCTTTTACGTGGGAAAGCAAAGAACAAAAAAGCATCACAGAACAGCGATAACAAAGTGTCGACAAGCTCAACTGCAACGCTATTAATATGGCTTCGATAGAGCATAAACAAACATAAATATGCGGGCGGAGGCGGGGAGGGGGCGCCATGCGGCGCTACCGAACCGCACAGTACAACAATATGCTCAACGACAAAGTAACCTTTTACGTCGGAAAGCAAAGAATAGAAAAGCATCACAGAACAACGATAACAAAGTGTCGGCAAGCTCAATTGCAACGCTATTACTATGGCTTCGATAGAGCACATAAACAGACATAAATGTGCGGGCGGAGGCGGGGAGGGGGCGCCATGCGGCGCTACCGAACATCACAACGCAGCTAACTCGGGGGTGAGGGCAAAGCGGAGGGGGGGGGGAACTCTTGCTTACCTCTTCAACTTTCTCTTGCTCGTTGTGAAAGTCTTCCAGCAGGGTGGACCAATAGGCTTGACGCCTTACGTTGAGCTCGGTTTTTGAAGTGGCGGATAATTGTGATAGGATTGGATGTGGACGGGCAGGTTATGGTGGATTTCAAGCGCGTACGCACCGTTTAAATAGCCCTTGGGTGGGCTACAATCGATTCAAGGCTGCGGAATGACAGCAATCAGGGCTATTGAACCAATCCTAGACATACACCTCAGCAGATTTGCATTGCCAAATACCTCCCCAAAAAACAGCGTGTCACTTCGGATAACCACAAAATCGTGAGATACTCGGAATCGTGAGTACTGATTGGGTATCACGATTCCACGTCGTTTTGCGAGGATGAGGTACTCGCGATTACCGCGGATCCATTAAAGTACGATGAATACCAGATCCAACGATTACTTACAATAACTGGTACCGGAACCAACGATTACTTACAATAACTGGTACCGGAGCCAACGATTACTTACAATAACTGGTACCGGAACCAACGATTACCTACTGAACCTAGGGTTCGGATCCCGCGATTACTTGTGATTCTAGGGTTCGGACCCTGCGATTACCTACTGAACCTAGGGTTCGGACCCCGTGATTACCTACTGAACCTAGGGTTCGGACCCCGCGATTACCTGTGATTCTAGGGTCCGGACCCCGCGATTACCTGTGATTCTAGGGTCCGGACCCACGAGACCAAGTCCGAACCCGAGTAGTCTCGTGGATTCGCGGCTCCTTAGGATCCGGATCCAGTCCCTGTTGGCAAGAAAACCTAGTGAACACGATATGCCATTCCAGGTATTGCCGCTCTGTAGGCGGCCGGGCGCAACACACTCGGCGGATACTCGTGCAATTGTGCAAACATGCTGAAAGCCCAATGCCGAGTAGTCTCCCGGCTTATCGCGACACTACGTGCACCGAGCCACGCATAGAGGCGTGCATAACCTGCACATCCATAAATTTCGGCGTGCAAAACTTCGGCCGCAAATCCAACGTGTGTGCCCACAGTAATCGGAGCGTGCCGATAGAGGTGCTCACGTCAGTGAACAGCGCGCCGTGGTGTGTTGTTCGAAAGTCATTACTCTACCCCCCAATCGAATTGCATGGCCATCGCGGCTGTGCGTGGCGGGTAATTAAATGTGTGCCGCTAGTAACGGACTTTGTGGGAAGAGTGTATATCCGTTGAGACGCAGATGGAAAGACGCCGATTCTGATGCATAATAAAAAAAGATTCTTACAAGAAAAAGCAGTGGAGGCCACCAAGCAAAAAAGAAGAAGAAAGGAGGAAAAAACCTAAGCCCGAGGAACATGAAGGCATGCCACAGCACCAGCACTGTCCTCCAGAAAAGTGTCGCGGAGATAAGAGCCCAGAGTGCCATGAAGAGCAGCAGAACGACGTTGCATAAATTCTCGTCGCACATCCCCCAAAAAACGCCGAAACGGAAGAGAAGTAGATCGACGAACAAAATGCTGCATACGGACATAACTGTCAGAGCGCAAGGAACGAGAGTCAGCGGCCCCATGCCATGGAAGCGACGAACAGCCACCAAAATAGCCAAGCGATCGACCAACTCAGCCGCCATCGGCGCCAACCGGCCCCCATCCTCCATGGCGAAGGGGTAATAGTCATGGACCGACTGAACCGAAAACGTGCCAAGCAAAGCGGAAGTGCGGAGGTCCGCATCAAGTTTGCCTTGCTGAGCTCCCAATGCAAGGCTGCCAGGGAGTGGAAGGCGAGCACTCATACGAGGAACGTTGGTGTTCGTGCGAGCACTTGTAACCGTCACATCAACAACAAGATGACGGTGCGGAGCCATGAAATCCAACCAAACCACATCCCCAGGACGATCACGTGAAGCTCCCGACCGAATACGGCGAACCTCCAACCGCAAGTCCCGGCCCTTAGTAGCCCCCGCTTCAAGCATGAACTCTTCAAGCACGTGGACAATTCTGATGCATAATCGAAACGCCAAAACATAATATAAGAGTGACTAACATATACGGGTACTGATGTACATTGATAACAGGTTTGACGACGGAGTAGTCGCATCACTGGCAATCTGGTTCCAACTCAGACAAGGTGCCAAGACAGCCTGTAATCCTTGGCCCGTACCTGTAGCACTGTTCGCCATTTTTCTAGTAGCACTCACTCCAAACTTGAATCCTGAGGCGAAAACCTGAAGGGCGACCACTGCTGGCGCTAAGCTTGTTTGCGCGCTTTCAGCCCCTCATGCCGAGTTTCCCGCCCTCTCGTCACCCTCGCTGCATCTTCCCCAAGCTCAGCACTCGCCACTTCGCAGTCGCGCCGCTTCGCAGACGCAGCCCAACAAGTCAGTCTCCAGCTTCCGTCACGCAGTGTTCACGGGGCGTCACAAGTGCCATGGCGGAGCTGAACGGTAACGGCTCCCATCATAAATGCGCTTGATGCAGCACAGGCAGTGTATGCGCCCCACTAACACGTCAGCGCCGCGTAGTCTGTACAAACTACAAAATATGAAAGTGCATATTAAGCCGCTGGCTGACGCATCCGGACACCGTAACACTTACTGCGGTCGCTTCCTTTCGAAGCAGAGGAATGGACGGACGTGGCGTGGTGGAACCGTCGCTGCGGTGCTCGACTGGACGGGAAAATGATAGCTGAAGTGAAGGCGGACCTACCGAAAGCGATTTGTCAGGTCAACAGTAGCGTCGTCCCCTTCGCGATAAGGTCCGCCTTCCAACCGCCGCTTAGTGTTACTCATCCGTTGAGCAAGGCTGTCCACATCTCGAAAAGCCTGAGAGGATTGCTCGAGATCAAGGGGCTGATGCGGTGCTTATTGGTGGGGAGCAGGCTGACGGAGGGCGAGGTCGAGGTGGGGTGGGAGCGGGTGGTGCTGAAGCACGTCCTCCTCGCGCCAGAGGGGCTCTCCTCGCCAACCGCCAGCGGAAAGAGCGCAAAGCAGAGCAGCGCCTCCAACAGGTTAGTGCCTCCCCTATCCCTCCAACTCTCCCCCTCCACACATCAAGTGGACTCCCTTTGAGTTGAGCCTCACCGTTGACCGCTGCTCTGGCTACAGAGCGATATCATACAACGTTGAGGCTGCATTCTATCGAGACTGCTCGGTTGATGTGAAGCAGGTAAGGCATGATAGATAGCCGAATCATGCCGAAAGCTAGATGACAGGGGCAGGCGTGGTATGTGTGTGTGTGTGTGTGTGTGTGTGTGTGTGTGTGTGTGTGTGTGTGTGTGTGTGTGTGTGTGTGTGTGTGTGTGTGTGTGTGTGTGTGTGTGTGTGTGTGTGTGTGAGAGAGAGCTTGTGTTAAATGGAGGGATGGGGTGGTTGCTGATTCGCGAGCAGGTGGGGGCGGTGGTGCCCAGCGCATTGTGCTGCGAGTGCAGCGACGTGGAGCAGCTGCTGGTACTGGAGGACCTCACGCACGAGGGTGCGCTGTGGCACGAGGTGACAGGTCGTAGCCAGGAACAGCTGCTGACACTTAACGAGGCACAGGTGGGGAACGAGCGCCTCGTTCGATGCTGCGTGCAAGAGCGGTGGGTCTACCTTCAACTGAGAGGGCACTGGTGTGGGCTTTGTGTGTGTGCAGACCAAGCTGGCCTTGGACTGGGTGGCGCGCTTGCACGCCCATTTCTGGGGACGCTCTTCACTTGGGCGATCCGAGAGCTTATGGCCCGTTGGTTCATACTGGTCGCTGGAGAAGCGGCAGAAAGAGCTGACGGGCATGGAGGAGGAATGGGCGAAGACGGTTGCTAATTTCGAGGTGGGCCTCCTGAAGTCGACCTCACCCTTAGCAAACAAACCTCCCCAATATCGACTCGCGCATTGCAGGTCACCAGCACAGCCCATCCAACCACCATCACACTCACCTTTCCAGCTTCCTGTCAACACAACCCTTCACCGATTCCGAACGGCCTCTGTCCACTCCATAGCCTATCCGTCAGCCTGCCCATTCATTCCCTCGCATGCCAGACCTTACATGCTCCGGGGTGGGGGATGCTGTGGAGAGTAGTGCTGAGGGATGTTGTGCGTCTTTGGTTGTGTGGGCGGAAGGTGGAGTACCCTGACGTCTTTGGACGGCCAAGTGTTCAGCAGCTGGCCTCTCGCCTGCGCCGCGCTGCCACCCCGTTAGCCAATGCGCTGGACGTCAGCGACCCCTGGCGGCAATCAGAGTGGTCCACCGTTGTGCACGGCGACTTCAAGGTGCAGCCCAACATCTTAGCCTCTGATCACTTCCTTTCCTGCCCCACTGTGCCTGAACCACACACTGACGAGGGGGGGCGTGGTGACGGTGCAGACGGCCAACATGTTCTTCTCACACGCGCACGACAAAACAGGAGAGCAAAGGCTGTCGGTCTGCGACTTTCAATGGACAGGTGACAACGGCGCTTTCCCTTTTCGCATCTCCAGCCTCACACCCTCCTGTTACTGTTAACATTCCTCTAGGCGCCACGCCCTACCCCAACTCTACATCTGCAGCCGCATGCAGTGGCCCTTGCCTTTATTTCGAATGTTGTGTACCTTGTCTTTCATGCCCGCACATGATGTTGTCGTCATATCTCACAGTGTGGCCTCCGCACATGCTATCCGCCATAGTTCTTGTTCTCTCAAGTGCCCCCCGGGCTTGATAAGTCTGAAACTACTGTTGTGTTCATTTTCGATATTTGCATTCACTTTTCATTTTCCATGTGGTATGCATAGAATCAGGTTGTTTTAGATAGCGTCGTTATAGCGGGTTGGTATCTGTTTGACAGAGCTGTTCGCTAACACGGTCATTTCCCGTCACTGCTGTTCGCACCAACCTCTGTTGCTTCTAAGGTCCGCTGTAGTATAGGTATGTGTCTGCTAAGCTTCCCTCAATGCGCAGAAAGTAAATCAAGCTTAAACTAGGATGTCAAATTGCCGCGTCCAACAATTGTGCGCGGTGCGATTTGCTGCGAGTGTTCAGTATCCGACATCACAGGCAGCAGCCACGCTTGAATAATGTTCTACCCACTGACGCTCCATGAAGTGCATATATATGTGCCATGTAGACACATATTGCACAGGCTGTGTAAAATCACGGTGCCAACACAGTTTGGAGGCGCAGGTGGATTGGGCTTGTCGACTGTTGCGGTATTCAAATCCTTACCACGCCGTCTCAACTGACTCACCATTCTCTCTGCTGCCACACACACAGGCCGCGGGCTGGGCGTGCTGGACGTGCTGTACGTGCTTAACACCTCCAGCGACCCCGCGCTGGTGGAGAGTCAGGAGGCCGCGCTGCTGGAGTACTACTTCACCCGCCTTCATACCCACCTCGACCGCGAAGTGGCAGCCGGCAATGTGGCGCAGCCTTCCGCTGCCTCTTACACGCGCAAAGCCTTTCATCGCCACTACCAGGTCAGACCCTCCACATCTCTCTACTCTCTCCACTCTCCACTCTTTCCACTACCCTCCACTCTCTCGGTCAAAGGCACCCCTCCCGTCTGATGCATTGTCTCCCATGGCCATGCAGTGGTTGTGTCCTTTCTGACGGTTTCACCCCATTGCAGGTGGCGTATCTCGATTACGTGCGGTTCCTGATTGGCCGCATGTGGGGCTCAGTCTCACCCGAGTCGTGTAAGAGTCTCACCACTGCGCTCAATCACGGCACCCACAAGCGGTACGCGCCCCCCCTCTTCTCTGTCAAGCCGCCTTGCTCTTACACCACACAGTCTGTCGTGATTGCTGTGCTCTGCGCCCTCGTCTGAAGACTGCCCTTTTGTGTGCCATTGCTGTGCTGTCCAGGTTTGCCTGCCACTTGGTGCACATGACACGCAGGGCGGACTGTCTGATGGCGGAGCTAGAGGCACGCGGGTGGCCGCAGACTGTCGACATGCAGTTGGCAGCAACTGGCGCACCTCTTATGCTGAGGTGGAGAAACACACACGCACACACACACACACACACACACACACACACTCACTCTCGCACCACCACCACCATACACATACACACACTCAAAGACTCGCACTCACACACGCATCACCAAATGCACACATTCATCACCACACATATATAAAGCCACGCACACACACACACACACACACACACACACTCAAACACACATCGCGCACACGCGCGCACACACACACACAAACCACCAAACACACACACACGCACGCACGCACACACACTCATCACCACCACCACCTCCACACACCCATCCACTCACCACCACACTCACACACGCACACACACGCACACACACACACACACACACACACACACACACACACACACGCACACACACATAAAAAAAGGTTGCACACTGGAGGCACACATGGGCATGTACTCCGACACGAGCGCGCGCGCATTCGTCTTTCACCGTCGCCGCGTCTCCATCTTGCCTGCTTTTAAAACGGCATCCATGTCTTGGCCTCCCCAAGGATCCTTGACACGGCCGCGATGCTGGCATGTGAGGCGGGAATAGTCATCCGCGAAATGTTGGACGATGCGGGCGGGCGGATGGCTGCCTCCACTGATAAGGGCGATTTTGGCTTTGGCGAGGCTGACCCTCAGACGCTGGTATGCATCTATTTGAGTTCTGCTGTGAGAATGTTGGCGTACCAGCCCGTCTGAATAACCTTCACTGCCTCGATCTTGTGCTCACTCTGTGCCCGGGCCGCTGCTCTCGGTGCATGTGCCTGCGCGACAGGCTGACCTAGCAGCTGAGAAGTGTATCATCAACGGCCTGGCGCGCGCCTTCCCCGGACTGACAGTGGTCGGGGAGGAGGGACTGGCGAGTGAGTAGTGTCGTTCCAGCTGCCGCCCTTCTGTAGCTTCCTTTCCACAGCGAAAATATTCCTGCTCTTTGCTTTCAAGCAACGACGTTGGTCGAGGATCGCCGCACGGATGAGCAAATCTCCGAATGTGAGAATGTTGTTGACTGGCATTGCGTGGTTGTGTCGTGTGCATGCATTCAGCGTCGGACAGTGGCGCTGAAGACGCTGTGGACGAGGGCAGTGGACCTACTACGCTGAAGTTCATCCCTACACTGGTACGACTGCCCTGTTTTACTTGTAACGATATGCTGCTACATGCTCACCACGATCACCAAAGAGGTTACGTGGGATATCATATTTCGTCCGTGCTGACGGATGAGCTTCAAACTCTAGGACGGTTCTATCACGCAGTGAATACTCGCTAATCTCGGCATTGTCGTTGTTTTCTTTGCCGTGAGCAGCTCGAAGACGGAATGGTTCCGGCAGACTTGCTCGATACGAGTATTCAGCTGGAGGATGTCTGCGTATGGGTGGACCCTCTCGACGGCACGCAGGTTTTCAATAGCCGCCAGTCTTCTCATGCCGTCGTCATATATGTATGATACGCTGTTTTGTGCGGCTCGTCGACGGCTGTTTTGTATTTTCGACAACGCCCGTTCTATCGCGGCAGTTAGGGATATCCTCGCTCGTTTATGAATTGTTAAGCCTCGCCAAGTGTGTTGCCTGTTGATTTTTTATGATGCGCCTCGCAGGAGTTTGTGGATGGCAACTTTGAGCGGGTCACCGTCCTCATTGGGATCACGGTGCGCGGGAAGCCGGTGGCCGGTGCCATTCTTCAACCGTTCGTGCAATCAGGTGCAGTCGCCGCCTACCCGCTGTACACAACGACATCCTCATGCGCATTATTACCTGGCAAACAAGCTATCGTCGATCTTCTGCATTGCGGGTATGCCTGCTGTGAAGCTCTCTGTAATGGGGCGAATGACCTGTGTCTATGAAACCGCTACGACTTCTGTGAAACTCTGTAGTTTTTTCATTTGAATTTGCTCTCACGATATATTGTATTTCGATAGCTGGTGCCGCCGACTGCTACATCCTCTTCGAGTCTCTCTGACGATATTCTAACGCGTCCCTCTGCGTTTTCTTTTGTGGCTACAGGCTCGGCCGCGGGCGGAAAAGGGCGACTGCTGTGGGGCGGACTGGGGCTCGGCGTGTGGGACGGCGGCGCGGATGGCATAGCTGGCGCGACGCGAGTCCGGAACGACCCGTGTGAAGGGCGACCCGTCGTGGCCACCTCCCGCTCGCACCCCTCCCCGGTAGTCGCAGAGGCTGCGGCTGCGCTGAAACCCCAACAGATACTACAGCTCGGAGGAGCTGGAAGCAAGGCAAGTATCTTTCATCGTCCTTTCCTGCCATAAAGGCTATTCGATGCGTTGCCGTGGCAGATTGGCAGCCTGTCCAAGAATAAATGCCCCCACTATTATCATCCCAATATCATTTGTTGGTAAAAATGTTCGACGGATGCCAGCTCAGTGAAATGTCGGGAGATTGCAGAGGAAGTGGTTTTGTTCTCGTGCACTTTTCGTGCTGACGCTACAACGGGCGCGTCGGGATCATCGAATCGCGGTTATGTCGAGTTCCAATTAATGATGTGGCCACCATGGCGACGACGGCAGGTGGTGATGATTATCGAGGGGAAGCTGTCGCACTGGGTGTACCCTCGAAAGGTTTGTCTCGCTCCAAATGCTCTTTCCTTCGATAAGTTTTACGGGTATGTCTCGCATCGTCCGACACTTGGTCGTCCCCATATATGATGGCAGTGGTGGCGCGCAGGGCACCAAGCGATGGGACACTGCAGCGCCGGAGGCGCTCTTGCGCGCGGTCGGCGGCTTCTGCGTCGATTCCGATGGTCGGCCATACGACTATAGCTCGGACTGTCAGCCGCGAAATGATGAGGGGGTGATCGCCGGCAGCGGGCACGTTGCATGGGAGCAGTGTGTGAACGCCTACGGCTGGCAAACACCCCTGCCGCTCTGACTTTGATACATTATTTGGGAGGAATGTAGTAATGTCAGTGGGTTTATGACGTATATATGATAATATTGCTGCTTGGCAGCCGTCACGGCGAGGCGTTGCGAATTCGGAATGGCTGCCTGACACAAGTAGAGATTTTTGGATAATAGCGTCCACGCATTCCGTGGACGCGCGGTATTACCTGCCACCCACCCAGCAGTAAAGCCTTAGCGCTGTAGCAATCCCTGTCCTTCACGCCCTGTGGTACATCAGCAGCGCAGAAAGTTAATTTATCACAAGACCTATTCAATCCCCCGCCTTCAGGGCGCCATCCCTCCCAGGCGAAGGCAACCGAAGCTGCAACACCGTCGCCGTTGTCTCCTGTATGCCTATTTGTCATGAGCTGATTGAGATACGGGTTTAGCCTCCGTGCGTCTTTGTCAGATCCGGACGAGCAAGGCGCACACGTGTGATAACTCGCCAATATGCAATTTGGAACGGCTCTCTTGCCCCCAAAAATCTCAGTGCGGGTTTGCTGTTTATTTCTGTCGGCGAAGCGGCTGCCACAAGGCAAGTAGAACGACGCAGCTGTCATAATTTGATTTGCAGTATTTGAATTTCCGCGCAGCGCGCTATCATCTACGTCGGGATCAAAAGAACAGGAGCATCCGAAACGACCGCCGCGAGGGCACGTCTTATAAGGCAGGCCGTCGTCTGCAACTGTACGACAACAGTCGACAGATGACGACGGTGGAACCCTTTTGTTACAAAACCGTGGCGGCTAGCCCGCCACCCGTCTTCCGCGGCGAGGGCAGGGAAAGCAGTGTATCGTGCTCGATGTATAATAATCCTTACAAAAATGACGACCATCACCCATACTACAATGATCGGCGTGATCGACTAAAACTTGCGCCTTTTGTTTACGTTGCCCTTCAAAATCGGCTCCATGTGCTTCTTCTTCTTCGGCGCGTTCTTCTTGGCCCACCCCTCAGCACGCTTCTCCAACTCCGTCGGCTCCTCCTCCCCCTTCGTCGTCTTAAAGCCCCCAAGAGCCTTCAGCGGGTCCAACTGCTTCGACTTTTGCTTCATCTGCTTCCGACGCGGTAGCACGCCCTAACAACGCAGCACACCATCAAACTCGGAATGTCGGCCAAAAAGGACTACTATCGTGCAAGGCCGAACAAAAGCGGCGAACACAAAGACGAAGGAATGCGTGGCTTTGCCTCACAGCAAGGCAAGCTCGATTATCGAAATATGCGTCAGATAAATAAGATCTAAATACATACAATGTCTTTTTCAGTAATTTGTCGGCACTCGTTACCACAGTCGACGGCGGCGCTACGGGTTTCGTAATTACATTGTCAAGCAGCACGCGCGCGGGACCATAGAGGAAAAAAGGGAGATGCACCTTTCCGCCGCCGGTGTTGGAGCGCCCCGTCTGCATCTCCGCGTCTCTGAGGTACTGCGGGATGTGCTTCAGGTGCGTCAGCTCTTGCGTCTTGTGGAGCAGTTTGTCGTGCTTCAGGATCGCGAGGTCGCCTGCAGACGCGGCGCCGAATCGTAAACACAATGTCATTCTTATGACTCGGCCAATTGAGTAGGCGAGACGCAAGAAACATAAGCGGGGCGATTATTAGAGCCAAGCTAGGCCGAGGTGACGGGGACGGGCCGAGGTCGAGGGGACGGCGGTTGCGGGTACTGTGGTCGTGTCGCACCTGGGCGCTCCTCAAAGTGCTCCTTTAGCCGCTCCGAATTGAGCATCTCCAGCCGCAGCTCCTTCGCCCTCGCCTGATTCGGCAGACACCAAAGTTATCAGTCGTGCATCGGAGCGTGCTGACGGTCGATACGGTGCAAAGTCCGGACAGAGGCACGCGACGAGGGGCCATGGCGGTATATAAGAATTTCTTAATTAATAATAAAGTGGTTGAGGCGAAAAATAGAAGAAAGGATACTGTGTTGCCTGGTGGCCTGCGGGCAGGCGCACCTCTTTGATGGAGGATCTGGTGATGGAGCGCATCACATCCTCCGCTCGATACCGCAGCGCATCCATCGCCTTTTTCGTGAGCGCAGTGAACGGCCGCAGCCCCTGCGCCTCCGACGCGCCCTCGCCGCCCTCGCCGCCCTCCAGAGGCTGTGGACCGCGCGAGCATCACACCACTCAGAACAGCCACCGCATCGAAATAATAAAGCACCTGCCCCATACATTGTCAAAAAAAAAGTGCGAATGCCGCTCGCGAGGGTGGACTACGACTGTTCGGGTAGGTCAAGGTGGGTAATTTCCCCGTCTATCAAGATTGTCTGCGTTTCATCCAACTTTCCGAATCTGGAAATAATGTGGAACAATTAGCGCTCAATTCGTAAGCTGGGCCTCTGCTTTGACGAGGCGGTGAGAGGTCGCTCGTTTGTGCATTCTATCTTAACCACAATATCGCCTGATGAAAGCAAACTCAAAAATATGCAAACAAACACTCAAAACACTCAAACACTTTCATTTGACGCCGTTCATTCCCCCAAAAAACAATTAATTTGTTCTCTTTGGCGGAAAATACAACACAAACTCAAAAAACTGCAATCTTTGGTTTGGTGTACGCGTTCCATACATAAATTCCAAATAGAGAGAAGCTCACATCAAAATAAATGAGCAAAAGAAAGAAACGCTCAGCCAAACAGTTGGCGGCACTCAATTTCATGTCGTGTCAAAATATTTTCACAGAGCAGAATATGTCACCTTTTGATCGGGAAAAAAGCATTTCACAGTGAAGGAATGCGGAGACAAACTCATTTACAAATTTTAATGCGTAGCCAGAAATGATTTGTCATCCAATCAATACCGACATTCGACAGAGCAGAGCCACCCACTGAGAAAGAACGGCGCTTCGCTCTGCTCAAACACGAAACGCAAAGTCGATGCGGAGCGGCATCATCCGCCATCGACCGTCGCAAGCACGAATGTTGGATCAGAAAGTAACTTGACTAAAAAACAATGTATCATCCAATAGCGCGCATAATAGTGTAACACTAAATGTGTAACGTATTAGGGCTCATGATCACAGGGCACGCAGTGTCGTTCGACTGCGGCAGCTCAATGCCAACGCGCGATGAGACACGCGGCGATGTTACAAGATGAGCCGAGTCGCTATTTTGTATTTTACAAACCGGAGATTCACTTTGTAGGCAGCCGCCATGTAAACAACGGCCCCCAAAAGTGGAGACAGATTCGCAGGATAGACACATGACAAATGGAATATGGAGTGGTCGCGAAAGTAAGGGAGAGGTCGCGTGGTGGGGTGAGCATGATCTATGTACTAATACTCCCCCAAGCATCGCCTCTTTCCTTCCTTTGACCACCTTAAACTCGTTCACGTCAGCGACCTCCGCACCCACCCACCCACCCACCCTACAGGCACCGAATAAAGCTGCACGACAACCGCGCGGCACAGTGCAATCTAAGGACTGAGGGCTGAATGTGCAGTGGGATGCATGATCACGCCGCTGCCCATTGAAACATGCTGACAGCTGGCCAGTTGCTGTTGGAGGTGTCTGCGGCTGCCGCTGTTGTTGTCAGGTCGGCAAAGGGACGAGGGGAAGCGGGGTGTGGTGGTGTGCGGGCTAGGCGCCGACGTAGCGGCGGGCTCCGGGGCGTGCGGCCTCGTTTTCTAGCTCGTGCTGGATCTTGGCCAGCACCGAGGCTTCGCTCACGCTAACCTGCTCCGCGTACTGCAGGAAGCGCTTGCTGCGCTCCGGCTGCCCCGCCGCCGCGAGGTACTTGGCGCGAAAGTGCAGCACCGTGTCCACGTGCGTTTTGTGCGCCACCGCGAGCTCCAGCGCGTGCTCCCACTGAAACAGGTTGATCGCCATCTGGATCGCGCGGTAGTGGAGGCCCGCCTGCAGCAGGATGCGCTCCGCCAGCTGCGGCTGCCGCTTGAACAGCGCCAGCTCCGCCGCGCGCCCCTCCTCCGTGGGTATGTCCTTGATATACAACACATACTGCAGCTTGTCCACCTCATCCAGCGCGCTGTAAGCCACCTCCGCCGTGTTGAGCTCCGAGCCGTTGAGCGCCATAGCGGCGAGGCAGCCCCACAGCGGCCGGTCCTTCACGAACCGGCACAGCCGGATGGCCTTGTCCCACTCCCCCGCCGCGGTGTGACGGTAGAGGAGCAGAGGGTGAGGGGGGACGGCGATGGTGGCGCGCGCGCCGTCGCTGCGACGCAGCACCACCCAGTTACCCGTGAAGCTCTCCACGCTCGCGAGGCGCCCTACCTCGGGCAGCTCCCGTGCGGTCCGCGTCGCAGGCAGCAGCTCCGCGTCAGTGAACACCGCTTCTGGGTAGTACCAGGTGGTGAGTCGTCCGTCCGCCATCGCGGCCAGCATGTCGCTCGCGTCGTGCCAGCGCGCGCTGTCCACCATCGCGCCAAGCTTCATGGGTCCCACGCCACCGCCCGCGCCAGCAGCGGGGGTGATGTAGAGGTCGCGGTTGCGGTCGATGAGGGCGAGGCGGCGGTCGGGGAGGCCGCCCCCCTGGTTCAGCGCCACCTCCACCACCTCAAGGTGGTGCGCGAGCGGGTCGCCGAGTGGCCTCCCGCTCGCTGTCTCAAAGAGGCGGACGGTGCGACCGTCGGTGCGGTCCACGAGCGCGAGGACGTCGTTGGACAGGGTGAGGCAGGAGCGGTTGAGAAACTCGGGCTGGAGGCCCGCCAGCTTTGGCGCGCTCAGTTGGCGGCCTTCGTAGCTAAACACGCGCAAGCCGCCGGCGTCGGCGATGAGAAAGCAGGCGGGCGCCTGGAGGAGAAGGTGCGGGGTGGAGGTGAGGTCGAAGCGGTCGGGGGAGGTCCAGTTGGTGGTGTTGTAGATCAGGCACTGGCTCGCCGTCGTCACCACCAGGTGATCGTACCCTAGGCTCATCTTTATCACGCGGTCCCGAAAGTCGAGCAGCTCCTCGCTCGTCTCGTTAAGCGCATCGTGCACCGAGATGCGGTTGCTCTCGTCCAGTCGCACCAACAGCCGTCCGTGCTCCAGTTCCACGTCCACTAACTGCCCAAACACCACGCTCCCGTCGCCCCCACCCGCAGCCAGCATCGTGCTATCGCCAGTCCACGCGAGCGCCAGGACGCCGCCGCACCCTGGTTTCGCCTTACTGTACGCCCAGCCCGTGCGGTCGCAGAGGTGGAGCGTGTTGAAGGCGCCCACTGCAAGCAGGTCGCCGCTAGGGCTCCACCCCAGCGCCGTCACCGCTGACTCCAGCGGAGCGGACGAAAACAGCAGCCGGCCGTAGGCGTCCCACACTTTATAGCGACAGTCCTCGCCGCCGGACACAATCAGGCCGCTCACCGGGTTCCAGTCCACTTTCAGCACCAGCGCGTCACCGGCTTTCCAGCTCGCTGACCGGTTACTGCTCTGTAGCGGCTTAATAGACAGGGTGCGTCCGGTGGCGTAAAGTACGGCGTCGTTATCGGGACCCCACGCCAGGCCGTAAATCGGTTCGCCAGATTTTACGAGACTGCTGCGGAGCATGCCGGCGCGGCTCCACACCTTAACCTCGCCGTCCTCGCCGCCGGTAGCGAGCGCCGTGCCCTCATAATTCCACCGCACTGTTATACAGGCCCCCGTGTGCGCCTTCTCCACCGCTTTTTCGATTCGCCCGCTCTTGGTTAGCAGCTTGAAGCCGCCGTCGGTGCAGCCCAGCGCCACCACCTCCGCCTCCCGCCCCGGAAGAACAGCCATGTCAGTGACAAAAGCTTCGAGAGACGCGACGCGCCCAGTACTCTCGCCGCGCATGTCCCATTTGTGCACCGTCTGATCGTCGCTAGCTGATAGCAGCTCGCTGCCGCTCCATGCCACCGCCGTGCAAAAGTCTTTGTGCACGCGGCCGCCGCTGTTGCCGCCCAGCTTTAGCCTCATCCCGGCCGTCTAGGAGCGTGATGACTCTCGTTGCAAAATCTAAGTCCGCAAGGCGGACAGCGGTACGTGGTAGCGCCGCCGGTGGGGGTGCGGCACCCGCCCCAGGCTGTGCCCCTTGCCACTCAAAACACCAGATCACACACAGGCGCCAGTCACAGATATACAAACAATCCAGATGGTCGCAATGCGATGTGGATGTCCTGTGGGTGGCGTGGCGTAGAGTAGGTTCGGCGGGGCCGCGGGCCGCGGGAAAAAAGGGCACCGCGCGCAGCTCGCCACTGAGCTGCTTCAGGATCCGACTCGAGAGCTGAAAACGCGGCAACAGCGACCGCAGATCCCAGAAACGAACGTTCACAGAGAAAGCTTGAAGCTTCTTTCTAACAGGCTGACGCAGAGTGGACTGGTACCGTGCCAGGCCGACTGAGAGTCGCTGGTGGGTGGCGCGAGTTAAGGTTGGATGGAATGCGGATGGCTTCAGATGTGCCGAAAGGCCTTTAGTTCAGGCCGCGGGCAAGGTACAAGTACGGGTACAAGTTATACCATACCGGGATTGCTGGACGGTGCGACGGATGACAGGAATTGAGGAATATATGGTATTTACTACTGAACTATTGAAAAGAGGAAAAAAAGGCGACATATAGCCGCATATATCACGGATAAATCGCGTGATAACTGATTTACGGTTTGCGATGATAGTACAGCATGGATGGCGGTAGGCAAAAAGATGGTGCCGTGACTCCGTTGTAGGATGAATATTCACGATAATCTGTAAATAATGCAAAGGACTATATTGTGCAATACAACTTATTAAACAAGTCAAATTATTACTTGTAATAAAATTACTAAGCGGTTCACGTCATGATCGGTACCGTACGAATACTTGTACTTGTATATAATCAGCGCGCCACATACCAATCGTTCAAATTCAAATCTGCTGTTCGGGCAGCCCCCGTTGGTTAGGCGCGGTGCTGCTTGCGTTTGCGAGTTGAGCTGGGCTGGGGAGACACCGGCGTCGCGGACATACCCAATCAACCAGCGAACAGACTCGAGCCAGGATAAATTCCAACCTATATCCTATGAAGCATTATTAACTGCGAACGAGGCGAAGCAGACGATCTACCGACGAACAATACGTAACATACAATATTCGAGCACCAGCAACACCCTATAAAGTATTGGAAAAGCCAAGAGACACCGAATACGCGACACCCAGCGACGATGGCTCCACGAGAAGAGACACTCGCGCCGCGCGTGGTGGTATTGCCGTGCGGAGGTGGCCCGGTGACGAGCGTCCAGCTGACGCACCCCTCTACCGGAACACCGGCCGCCTTTTTACTTCCGAAAGCTGGCGACGGCGGAGCGGTGACGGAGCTGAACGTGTTCCGACCCGCCTTCGCCGCGTGGTTAACGGGCGAGGCGGCGGTGGGCGACGGCGGCCTGTGGGTAGCGACCCCCGTCGACCCGCTTTTGCTTTTAATTCCGGCGCTAGAGCGAGCCCGGGCCGCGACGCCCGGCAGACCGGAGGGCGTTTTCGTGGACCTCGCAAACGCGCTGCTCGACGACCCAACCTGCCCCGCCCTCCATCGCCTCCTCCCTCTCGTCCTCTCAAACGGCAAGCACACCTCATCCACTCTTCACTCATCCACATGATGACCTCTTCACAGCCACCCCAACCCTCCCCCAGACAAGCTTCCAGCATCCCTAAGACCTCCAACCCAACCAAACCCCTCATCTGACCTTTATGATACACAAATCAAAAAAACGAGGAGAGGGTCAGGGGAGAACGTCGCCTCTGCCTTCTTGAGGCAGAGGCTGTGCTAGTTTATGAGCTGGTGGGGGTGGCAGAGGAGATTACTCAGGGAAGAGCTGGCACTGTGTGGCTGCAGGCCAGTTGGATTGTGTGTGCGAGAAGAAAGAGCTGAGCGGGCAGTGCTACTACCGCCTGCACGATGCACGACTTGCCGCGTGGCTGGACCTCAAGGTGGGCGGGGTGGCCAGCCAGCCGGCCTATCCTCACCTCTCCCCCCTTCCGTCCTCTCCATCCCCATCCACCAACCCCCTACCCTCAGCATCTAATCGTGCTCCTATACACTAATGCTAACGCGACCGGTGATCAGGTGGAGGTCGCCAAGGGAGCCATAAAGGGTAGCTCAGCCCGATCCATGTCGTGCTTGGAAGGGTCCGACCTCGAGGGCTATGCGGTGGGGCTGCTCAGTGAGTACCTACCGCCCGCGATGGCGGCGGCGCTTGTGGCGAGGCGGGGGGTTGCGGTCGCGGCGCAGCGAGCGGAGGAGGAGCCGGGCAGTGGGAGCAAGTGGGTGAGGATGGCGGAGGTGGCGGCAGAGGTGGAGGGGAAGGAGAACGAGAGCAACAAACGGCCTCGATTTGACCGAGAAGAAATGGCAAAGGTAAGAAAGGGAATGACATGCACATGCCATGAACGTAAAAGTAATCGCCATCAAGAGCGGAGAAGGGTTGGTTTGGGTAGAGAGAAGGGGGGCGGGGGGGGGGGGGGGGGGAGAGAGGGAGAGAGAGGGAGAGAGAGGGAGAGAGAGAGAGAGAGAGAGAGAGAGAGAGAGAGAGAGAGAGAGAGAGAGAGAGAGAGAAGGGAGATGGAGAAGGGAGATGGAGAGGGGGCTGACTTGATTGGGACGGTATTTGGTGGCGCAGCAACGTGCAAAGGAACGAGCCAAGATGGTAAAAGAGGAGGCGAAGGCGGCGCAAGTTAAGCGCGAGACGCGCGGCATGTCCAGCATCGCTTCCTTCTTCAAAAAGAAGTAACGTGCGAATCTTACTGTAAAACCTCATTATCACCCCTCTCCTCTTCCTTAGCCCATACGCAGACACGCATGTAACGGATAAAATTGCGACAAAAAACATACGGAGAAATCAAGCGACAGGAAAGTGGGCCACTCATAGTCATATGCATCGACTATGAAATCATGCATTCCGATGTACACGGAATGTTTTGTGTGTGTGTGTGTGTGTGTGTGTGTCTGTGTGTCTGTGTGTATTTGTCAAAGGTCATATACATTATGTTCCTATTCCTATTTGTTTGAAGGGGGGCACTCACAGTGGTGGGCACAGCAGGCGCGTCCGTCGCCAGTGCCTCCTGCACTTTGTCCGCAATTTCGCTCGTTTGTGGCGTCACCAACGCCAGCGCGACACCCTTCTGCCCCGCCCTCCCTGTTCGGCCAACCCTACACCACCCATCATCGCACCGTCAACTCACCGTCACACCCCAAAACAAAACACCCCCAAACTATAGAGGGTAAAAGAGAAGCCGTGCATTAGCAAAATGAAGCGCGCCATCGGAATGATGCCGCTCGGTGACACATGCGGGGTTTCATGGGTCAAGGCGTTCAGGGGTTCTATAGAAGAGGAGGGGAGGGGTGATGGGTAGGGAGAATATTTGGGTGGGGTGTGCTAGTGGACGCACCGGTGCACATATCCCTCCACGCTGTCCGGCATGTCAAAGTTCAGGACAGTGGCGACGCCCCTAAAGTCCACACCACGCGTGACACCAAACTCGCCGTCCTTCTCTACCGCCTTCCCACCCGCGCCCCTCCCCTTCCCCTTGCCCGCCTTCTTGCCCGCCTTCTCTGCAGCGACCTGCGCCTTGTGCGCGCCGTAGATGTTGTCCGTGGCGATTAGGTAATCAAACAGCCCCTTATTGAACTCCTGCGACGCCAACAAACCAAGCAAATCGAATTCACACACACATCACGACATAATCACATTAACACACTACTAACTGCAACACGGCAGCCGATATTCACCTCAACTATTCAAATCTATTTCAAAGACAGACTGAAATGATATCAGTTCAAGCGGAAAGCGTTGCATATCGGTGTAGTATAGGTCATAGCATGTATTGTGTATATACGTAGTAGCATGACTGTATCCTCGCTATCAAACGCATGTGCATGTGACACAGATGCAGAATCACCATGCATTATAATGTCCCTCGCGGAGAATGGGTACGTAATTGACTATTTCTCCCGCAGAGGCGACAACGGGTACATCTCTGGTTTGCTCACAGTAAAACGAAGCTACCATCTCCTGTTCATGAAACAGAATGCTCATAACAACCATGGGAGGCAGCAGGGAACCGGGAGTGGGGGCGTAGCTAACCTGCAGGATGTGATGCCGCGAGTTGAGCGGCAACTCCGCGTTGAGCAGTGCGGTCCGAATGCCGAAGCGTTCTAGGAACAGTCGTAGCTGAAAGCCGGTGTCGATGCTGTTGACGAAGATGAGCACCTTGCGTTTGATGGCTCCCAGCTTGAGCATCGCCATGGTGACCAGGAAGCGGTCGGGGGCGGCGCAGTCAAAGCGAAAGTGTTGTATCTCGGTCGACGCGCTCGCGCCGTTGCCGCCCCCTGCGCCGTCTTTGGGCGCGTCCAGCAGCGAGAGCGCCACGGGGTTGTGCAGAACCAGCGCCTGCAGCCGCTTGACGTCCTCACTCGTGGTGGCGCTCATCAGCATGCACTGCACGGAGCGCTGAATGTGAGGCACGATCTCTTTCACATCGTCCTCGTAGCCAAAGGACAGCAGCAGGTCCGCCTCGTCAAGAACCAACATCTGCACGGGGGACAGCGTAGAGGCGGTGAGACAGGGATCACATTTATCCTTTTCCTCCCGCAGACGTCGAACTAGAGAGGTGCGGATGGGAGTAAGAAATGTCGCGTGCCGGAGCCGCCGCTGCGGACCATCCACAGTGGCAGCTATGTACAACAGATAATCAGCATTGAGAAGAGCTGAGCATGGACGAGCGGCAATGCTGGGGTGATATGCGCCTCCTCTTGCCATGAGAGGTATTGGAGACCCGACATAGAGGTTGGGAGGCGGATAACGGGAACACGATGGTTCTCATTTGGAAAAAAAATACCAATTATAGATGGGGAGGTTACAGGTAAGAGGGTGGTGCAGTGTGTTGGCTCTGTGATAGACATAACCATGTTGTGTCACCGGATTATATGTAGCGCGCCGAAGCTACCAATGTGGACCATCCACAGTGGCAGCTATTTACAACAGATGCGCAGCATGAAAGGAGATGAGCATCGACGAGCGGCGGTGCTGGGGTAATGTGCGCCTCCTCTTGCCACGAAGGGTATAAAGGGACCTGACATAGTGGTTGGGAGGCGGATAGGAGGGATGCAATACTGCTCATGAATTATACCCAGTAGGTTAAGGCGGGGGAGGGATAAAGCTGTGAGAGTGGTGCAGTGTGTTGGTTGTGTGATGAACATGAATGGTGCTTAATGTCGCACGCCGGAGCTATCACTGCGGACCATCCACAGTGGCAGCTATACAACAGAGACAATCAGCATCGAAAAGAGCTGAGCATCGAAATGCGGCGGTGCTGGGGTGATCTGCGCCTCCTCTTGCCATGAAGGGCACTGAGGAACCCGACATAGTGGTTGGGAGGCGAATAAAAGAAGAGGAGCTGAGGGTGAGAGAGGGCCGAGGGGCTGCAGTTTCTCGTTCACGAAACCCCAAAAAGTTTAAATGAGAGCTGAGATGAGGAGAAAAGGCGAAGAGAAAAAAAGTGAACAACTTGCTGATGATGGTGTGGGTGGACTAATATGTCGCGCGCCAGAGCCGCCACTGCGGACCATCCACAGTAGCAGCTATTCAACAGATAAACAGCATACAACAGAGCTGAGCATCGACGTGCGGCGGTGCTGGGGTGATCTGCGCCTCCTCTTGCCATCAAGGGTACGAACGACCCGACATAGTGGTTGGGAGGCATATTGGAAGAGGGGCCTAAGTAAGAGACGGCTGGGAGGCTGTAGCTGGCCCCAATTATATAGCCAAAAAGGACAAATACGGTATACGGCGTAGAGAAAGGGGAAAGAAGGAAATGGGTGGTTCAGCGATGATGTTGCAGATTGAATAGGATGTCGCGCGCCGGAGCTATCACTGCGGACCATCCACAGTGACAGCTATACAACAGATGATCAGCATAAAACATAGCTGCGCATCGACGTGCGGCGGTGCTGGGGTGATATACGCCTCCTCTTGCCATGAAGGGCACGGAGGGACCCGACATAGTGGTTGGGAGGCGGATGGGGGGCAAGTGCAGCAATCATAATGTTGCTCAATTCTATGACACAATATGCAGATGAAAGGTGAAGGGAGGCTGGAATGAAATGGGGAAGGGTGGTGTGGAAATTGACGAATGAGGGTGGGAGGGTGTGAGAGGAGAGGGGATAAGATCATTGACGTATGAAGCGATGGAACGGAATGTAGCGCGCCGAAGCTGCCAATGTGGACCATCCGCAGTGGCAGCTAAATACAATAGACACGCAGCGCTAACGAAGCTGAGCATCGACGTGCGGCGGAGCCAGGATGATGTGCGCCTCCTCTTGCCATGAAGGATACTAACGACCCGACACAGTGGTTGGGAGGCGGATGTGGGGGAGTCTGAACTGCAGACCTTACTGCTGCAGCCCCTTAACACAGCCAAACAGCACGGAAGCAAGAACATAGACATAGGAATAGAGACAGCAGGGGCAAAATATACTGAGAGAACGATGCGGGATGGGATTGGACCGGATTACTGTCGCGCGCCGGAGCCGCCACTGCGGACCATCCACAGTGGTAGCTATACAACAAAGACAGTCAGCATCGAAAAGAGCTGAGCATCGACGTGCGGCGGTGCTGGGGTGATCTGCGCCTCCTCTTGCCATGAAGGGTACTGAGGGACTCGACATAGTGGTTGGGAGGCGGATACATTTCCGGGATGGGGAGGAACAAGGGGGAGGTTTGATAGAAAGGGAAGATGGGCGATAATGACAGAGCAGCCAGCAACCAACGACATATCTATTGTAAAATCAAATTGAGAAAAGGGTGGAGAGGCAGGAGTGGAGTGCATTGGTACTGTAAGGCGACGGAAATGATAGAGACGAGATGATATGGATTGTAAGTGCATGGGCGACAGTGAGTGCACATGAGGTGGGGATGACTGAAGGGGGGAAATATCTGAGCCAGGGCAGGCAAGAGAAGTACGCACCTTGTGTCCCTAATGTGTGGAAGGTGGATGTGATGAGAAATGAGGATGCTGGATGAGGAGAGGAGGGGTTGGTAAGGCTGAAGAAGGCGCACCTCGAGATTGCGGGAGAGGACGCGGGGAGAGAGGGCGCCAGACTTGAGGAGGCTGGCGATGCGGCCGGGTGTCGCCACCACCACCTGCCCTACGCTAGACAGCTGCTGTCGCTGAGCCGCCGCCCCCTCCGCCGTCAGCGCGGTCGCTTTCAGCACGTGACTGCCGCAGTGCGCCGCCACCGACTGCGCCTCCTCTTTCACCTGAAATGACCCCACATCCAATCCGCAAACCTCAGCGACAATGCCCCCCTTCCAAATGCAGCTAGCTCTCTGCCACCACTTCACCAACGTCACACCGCGCATAGAGATTGGGAAGAGAAGGGGATGAAGACGAGAGATAAGGAACAAATGAGAAACTTTGGCATTTGGACAGCAATAAATATGCATAGAGCGCAAGCAGACACGGCAAGGTGAAGGGAGTGCGGGTGGGCGTTGCTTGAGAAGGAAAGAGAAGCCAGGTGAGTTGAGATACTGAGGATTAGAAATGTTGAAATGGTCGACAAAGCGAAGAACGTGCGACAAGTGATATCGCGACAGAGAGTCTGCGCCGTTTGATGCGGAGCAGACTCGGGACCACGGCGTTGTGTGGGTTTGTACCTGCTGGCATAGCTCTCGGGTAGGGACTAGGATGAGCGCCTGCCAGCCGCCTTTGCCCTTTCCGGAGGTCAGCACGCGGTGTAGTGCGGGTAAAAGGTAGGCCATCGTTTTGCCGCTGCCTGTCCGCGCCGCCGCCACAACGTCGCGCCCCTCCAGCGCAACCGGTAGCACCTCCGCCTGAACGCGGCTCGGTGCGCCGAACCCTTTCTTAGCCACCGCACGCAACAGGCGCGGGTCCAGCCCCAGCTGGTGAAACTCCGTCACGGCAGGCGCTTCCGCTTCGCTTGTCGTTTCGGCCGCCATGACGAAATATCTTCGCTGCCGTCGCCGATACACACGCCGCACGCACGCCGATGACGCTCGAACCTCAAATAACGTACCGGATTGCGACTAACGGGGTGGATTTTTACCCACTCGAGCTGTTGGGAAGTAGCAGATTCGACGCGAAGCTACTTGGAGTTGCGAGGGCTTCCGCGAAGCTGTTGTGGAGGATAGTTGAAGGAGCTGTCGTTGCCAACAGAGCGCCGCCGGCCGCCGACGTCGCGAGGCCGAACGAAAAGTACGGGTACCATCGGGACATTGCGCAGATTATTATTAGCGCTAAATTATTAATTGTTTGTACCAAAGTGGATCTGAATCCAATTGGTTGCTTACAATATAGAGACTATAAGGTCGGCGGTGTAAGCAACTAACAGTCGAGCTGTTCCGACTGTTCGCACCGCCGACACACAGTGAAGTGGCTGAGTGCGCATCCTGCGCAGTCACACCTTCGGCTTGCCCTGCAACGATCCTCGACCCTGCAGTTTGCGCCCGGTCCAGCTTCGCTCGTCATCGCGAGAGCTGAAATAAAGCGGCGCGATGTGGGCTCTCAGGGCGGCTCTAACACGGAGCGGCGCAGTGTCGCAGGTACCAGTACCAGTATACCATACATTCCGAGTGCCGTCTTCTCTGTTGTCGGCGGACTACAAGCAGCGTCTACCTCCCCTCTCGCCGAAATACCTCACCTCCTCACCCATCTTAGATGCTGAAAGTTTGCATGCCTGCGTCTTTGATCTCTCGCAGGCGAGTGGTGGAGTATGCAGGTTGGGCGTGTGCGCGGGCGCTCCAGCGTGGCGCTGCTTCTCGGACGGCTCAGCCGCGCACAGTGCTGCTGTCGCGGAGGGAGGGGTCGTGGGTGGAGGCTCTGAGGGAGAGGGAGAGGGAGAGGGAGAGTTGCATACTGGGGGAGTGTATGGTAGTGCTGACAAAAAGGTATGGCTGAACAACATAACCAGAGGTATCCCATAATCATGCAGGGCAGCGGTGTGCATGATGTGTGTGGGTGGGTGGGTGGGTGGGTGCGTGTTTATGTGTGTCGTGTGTATGTGTGTATGTGTGTGTGTATGTGGGGGGGGGGGCATGTGCGTGTGTATGCATCTGTATGCATGTGTGTGTATGTGTAAATGTGTATGTGTGTTGTGTGTGTGTGTGTGTGTTTGTGTGTGTGTATATGTCTGGGTATGCATGTCTTTATGTATGTGTGCGTGCGTGCGTGTGTGTATATTTTAAGTGTGTGTGTGTGTGTGTGTGTGTGTGTGTGTGTGTGTGTGTGTGTTTATGTGTGTGCGTGTGTGTGTGTTTGTGTTTTGGGTCTGTGGGGGTGACCGAGTGCGAATAACCTCGCCTCTCCCTGTTCCATTCCTTTGCTTGACAGGCCACTGCCAAGGCCGATCAGCCATGGAAAAAGTGCTTGCGAGTAGGCAATATCAGCCGTTACGCCACGCGCAACGACGCGGTGCGATTTTTCCAGAACAGGGTACCACTGGAAAACATCAGGTGCGCCCATGTCACTCATGTTTTATCCCATCCATTGCCATGCCATCCTATCACACCCCCTCAAAATGTACCGCGATCCCAATACCCAGTCCTGATATGGTGAGAAGTGGCATCTTTCCCTACTGGGCGGCTCACATCAGTGAATGATGTCCATCCCCATGCCCTCGGTAGGATTGAGTACAGCGATGACTTGGGCGTGGCGGCCTGGTGGGTGGGCTTTGAGTCTGAGATTGAATGGAAGGCTGCGATGAGGGCAGCCCTTGTCACGCATGTGAGCGGTGGCCTCTCTCATCACATTCATAACTGCGACTGCAATCTAACTGGTCCACTGTCCCCTAATACCCTACTCTACTTCGCTTGATTCTGAGCCCCCCACCTCTCGTTTCCCTGTTTGTTTCAGACTTCGTTCCGGCCGCGCATTGTGGCTGACTACTCAGTTGATGTGATGAGGAGAGAGACGAACAAGACCCTGAACCAGCTACTGTCCCGAGGAAGGGGCGGAGTGGTTCTCGCAGGTAAGGCCGTGCCTCGTCTTTGCTCCGGTGGCAATCTGCCTCCCACATCGGCCCTTCTCTCAGTGCAGCCTCCGCACATCCCTTCCGATGTTCCCACACAAGTTCGGGTCTGGGTGAAATAGCTTATAGGAGATTCACCCCTCTTCCAATCATGCTCGGAGCAGAGATGGGAGGGCAATGCTTTCTCGGTACTCACCTGCGCTTGCTTTACTGTGATTGTGACAGATGGCATCGAAAGTGGCGCCTCCATCGCTGACTGCCTCACCTTCCTGAGTGGGTGAGTGAGGCAAATCCTGTAATTTTTCGACACACCGCTGCCTTGTATTCCATCTTTACACCCACGCTCCTGCATGCCTCTCAGTCTTTCTGCGCTTCATTTCTCGCCGTAGGTACGAGATGTCGCCTTTGCCTGTCACCTTGCTCGTCAATCCGTCCCAAGGCAAGGTCGTCGTCTCTAAAACCAAGGTGGGCTCTCATTCTTTAACCAGTTCTCTCCATATACTCCTCCACTATTTTCCACTGCTGGTTATGCACGCTCCATCTGATGTATCACTGGCTACGTGCGCGCGACAGGATGGCCACCGCCGTGCGCTGTTCAGCATGATGAGTGTGGAGGAGGCGCACCGGCTGGTGCGCGAAAGGAATTTCGCGTTCATTGGCAACCACAGAGTGCACCTACGTGTCCTGCAGTGACTGTCCCCCCCCTTGATCTTTGGTTGCATTGCACTTACTGTTCGCACCCAGATCCTGCCAGCCTATTGCCTTCGCAGACAGCTTCAATCGTTCATCGGCAGCGGTGTAAGCATTTGCCTACCTCCCATCATCCTTGTCGTAGTAACTCAGTGTAATCGCTCCGTGGCAGCAATACCTGTGTATCTCCCGTGCCTCCCTATTGATGCTTTACACATGTTGAATATGTGACACGATCCATTGTGAGCGGGTGTCATTCTGCCAGGATGCATCCATTTTCTTCGCTGAGCAGAGAATTTCCACAGTTACGAGTCTCTTGTGTCGAATGAACATCATGGATTGGTCATTTGTTCAGTGGTGCAGATTGTCGTGTTGTTGCTGCCACCGGCCCAGACTTTATTCTGTTCTCGGCTTTCCAAGCGCCTTCGCAGATCGTTGCCTTTAGCATTCACAGGAGCAGACACTGCTGATTTGGAAAGCGAACAGGTATTGATATTTTAGAGCACCCCGAGAGACAGAGTGAACTTATGCATCTCTCGCATTCCATGCGCCGAGCGGAGCGAACATCATCATGTATGAAACGCCGGGCTCCAGTTTCACAAGAGCAGACGAGTGCATGCACTGGCTGGAGGGTAAGCAGCAGTAACGATGAAGTGGCGTGTTAGGGCGCGCGGTGTGAGGAAGGCGGCGAAGATCAACAACGTCTGCTTTACACTCCTCAATGTGAAGTGCCAATGCCGGGCCAACAGCGTGCATTTAAGAATGTCTAGAGAACGACGCGCGGTGCCAAAGGGCGGGGTAGCAACTGGATGGCCGAGGAGAGCGCTCGCCACTCCTTAAACCCCCCTTCCCTCTTAACTTATCCCCCGCTCCCCTCGTCCCCCCAGCTACCCATCCGATCAGTCAGCGGAGTCGCTCTGGAATGGCCAATCTTGACCCAAAGGTACGCTCCGGCGGCGACAGGTTCCCATTCTTCTACCGCTTCGCGGTCAACAGGAAACAGAGGGGGAGGGGGAGGTCAGGGTATTCCAAACTCGAGTTTATTTTTACTGGACAAGCCTCAGTTTTCTTTGTCCGCGTCCATGTCCTCGTCTCCACTGCTAAATGCCTCCGAGGACGACGTATATGGGGACTTTTCCATACCGAGTACCCACAGCTTTTCTTCCTTAACAAAAAACCGCTTGTTTCGCTTTTCCCTGGTCGGGCCCCGCTGCGCCGCCCACTTGCCGCCCCCCCGCCGCCTCCGCACAAACACATCCTCCGTGCCCAATACGTAAGACACCTTGGAGGTGGCGCAAGCGACTTTTATCTCCAGCCCATTCATGACGCTGCACCCCTCCAACGCAGGCTCACCCACTTCTGACACACCTTTCCTCACGGCACGCTGTAGCCTACACATCAGGGTGCATGACACGTCCTTAATTAACCATTCCATCCAACAAATGTGGGCCTTACTACACTAACTAAACGGTAGAGACACGAATGCGTGTCTATGAGGGCTTGGTCACCAGTAAATGAGTGTCCAATGTGTCCAGATCTATGAATGCCTGTGTATGGACGGGCGGGAGGGGGGAGTCTTTTGCATTCTTTTCTTTCACGTGTATGTGTGTGGGTGGGTGGGTGGGTGTGTGTGCAGTGCGTGTGTCAGTGAGGGATGGAGAAGATGTTGGGAGGGTGTACCCACCCTCGAGAGAGAAAGGAGCGGCCTGCCCTGCTGCTTGTTCGGCTCATCCACAGCTGAAGGTGTTCCTGCAGGAGCACATGCGGGGATCGGGCCTCATATTTGTCCAACCCACCTACTGCACATGGAGTAGCTGCTGTGCGAAAGAACCGCCCACTCCGCTTGTCGAGAGGCGCACCTTGAAGTCGTTGTTGATCATGTTAATGTAGGAGTCCGAACGGGCGAGGGTGGGGTCCATGAGGGTGCAGCGGATGCGCGTGTGCTGCCCTGCCTGCACCTCGATCCGAAAGCATGCCTCTTCCTGCAGCAACACCTGCGCATCGGTGTGGTACGTCGCCTCCAGTAGCGAGCCCGCCTTAGCAAAGCCACTGCCGACCTTGGCGTCCTCGTAGCGCTGCAGCGCCAAGAGGCGGGGCACCAGCGGGTCCTGCGCCATATTTTGCAGCTGCTTCACAAAGCGCTGCAGCAGCTTGTCGAGGGTGAAGGTGACGTAAGCACGCGCGCCCAGCAGCGGCCGCATTTGATCCTCAAATGCGGTGCCGTCCATCTTGTTGCGAACCAGCTGCTCCACCGCATACAGAAACGCCTCGTGGTCCTGTCGCCAAAGACGTAAGTAGCGACCAGAAACAGTAGGCTCGTCAGCGAGCAAATAGAGATGGAGGGAAAAGATAAGCTACGGTGAGCTATCGAGTGTGAAAAGAATATTCTTTCCTGTAGCGATAATTCAAATTGATTGGCTCGGGAGGCAAGTGGTCGAGAGTTGGTTTGTGGGTTACCCTTTCGCCCTTAGCTCGCTCCTGCTCCAGCTGCGCTCCCGTCTTCTCCTGTTCCTTATGGCCGTGCGGGTTGAAGCGGCGCTTCTTCTGCTCGTAGCAACACTTGCGCGCGGTCTTGAG
The DNA here is from genome assembly GCA_026401115.1 of Tetraselmis chui. NCBI lineage: Eukaryota > Viridiplantae > Chlorophyta > Chlorodendrophyceae > Chlorodendrales > Chlorodendraceae > Tetraselmis > Tetraselmis chui. The sequence continues at coordinate 158,881 of JAPMLY010000094.1, forward strand.
GCGGCTGTAGAGCAGATGGTGCAGGCGAAGCGCGATGAAAAGAGAGTCGTGGCAATATAGCGTCCTGCGGTGGTCTCCCTTGACCTCGCTCGCCTACATGCACACAACCCCCAGCAGCGCAAACGCTGTCTCATTTCCAGCACTAGAAAGCCACCGGAAAGACGGTGTGATAATGGGGAGATTCGTGGGCCGCGCACTTCTGGGTAGCCGGTGGCAGCCGAGACAATGGGCTTGCACTTCTGAAAGCAATGATTCTTCTGCGACTCGTCCTCTTCTCCCTCCTCTTCCTCCCTATCCCCTTCCTCCCCATCATCCTCCTCGTCATCCTCGTCCTTGCTTGCTCCGCTGGACGCCTCTGCCGCGCCGTCCACGTCCATACCGCTGGCTTCGGCCGCTGGGGCGCTCCTCATAGCTGCCTTGTTATCCTCTTGCACATCTGAAGCGAACAAAATACTCAGACCATCCATAGGCGCCAGTTGATCAGACAGGCAAGACTCTGTGCACCGGTGGGTAGTCCTTACCTCCCGTTCTGAATGATCCCTCCCTGGAGCCTGCAGACCCCTCCTGCTTGACCCTGGTAACCCCATTGGGCATCACCATCCCAACCGCCCCTTCTTCGCTTCCCTCCTCCGCCTCTTCTTTCACATTTCGCACGCAACACAGCAGCGGCTCCATCACACTGCGCCAGATCTCAAGGACGCGCGCCTGCGCAGTGGGTCCCAGCGCCACGCGCATGGTACACAGGATGAGACGGTAACAATCCTCGTGGATGCCTTCCTCATCGTACTCCATCTCAATGTCAGCGGGTAGGTGGAGCTTGGCCAACGCGGATGCAGTGCCTAGGAGACATAAAGCCGAGTGATTGGTTGCACAGAAAGAGGGATGGTAACAACATTACGAATGAGCTCTGCATTCTTGCGTGAGTAGCGGTAGCGGAAGCGTAGTAGTACCTGATGAAAGGGTGGCGAGGTGCTCAGGCGTGCTGCTTCGCTTCTCCGCCAGTTCCTGCACTTCCGCTAAGAGGCCCTTGGCGCTGATGGTGCGCTTGTCGCTCTGCTTGAAGTAAAAGGAGCGGTGATCGAGGGAGTTGATGTAATTGGCGGTGTACTGCCTTTGCCATTGCGGCTCCATCTCCGCCTTCACCTTAGCAAACTCGGTCGCCTTCTGCTCCAGGCGAGCGCGCAGGGTCTGGAGACAGATGTGCGGGTTGCGCTCCAGCATATCAAACACCTGAGGGGAGGAGTCGCCGTAGAGGCGCTTGATGGAGCGCTGGTGGATAGCGCTGAAGTCCTTCATAGTGACTGGCACCTTGACCCGTTCCTCAGGCACCATGAGCTGTTACAGAGGCAATCGAATAGGTAAGCACGAGACATAACAAGGACGGGCGGAACGGTATAATATGGAGGGGCACGGTTTAGTTTGCAGGGATACTCACCTCGTATTTTTCAAGCAAGCGGTTGACATGCTTCAAGGTAGAGAGGTTAGAGTGGATGACCATGTCGAGCTCAAAGCGGTCGTCCTCGCAGCGAAACATTGTGTCCTCGTACTGATTCTTCCGCATGTGCTTAAACGAGTAATCTTCCGAGCCCGTGATGACACTAACCCAAAAGTCGTTCAGCACGCCCGCTTGCATCGGCGTGCGCCCGCTGGAGTGCAGCTTGGGGTAGTCATGAGGCAGGCGGCGGTAACTGGTGGAGCAGCGCTCGGCCGTGGAGAGGTCAAGCTCGCTAATGGACAACATCATGTACGTCTCCCACCTCGACACAGTCTGCCACAACCCAAACCATACCCGCGCACCATCCTGTCAGCCAACACCCTAACTTCTCCAGACACATATCAACGAGAAAGTACGCCCCGCTCCCCCCCTCTCTCATCCCCAGTCGTCATACCTTGAGCGTCTCTATCTGCTTCTGTGTTAACGTCTGCTGATCCCAGAGAGCGTCACGGCCCTTTTCGTAGTTCAGCTCAATCTGGGGCACGTTCTCCATGAACGTAGTCAACCCCTGCAGGATCTCGGGGTGGTTGGCCAAGAGGCCACTCGCAAAGGCCTATGTTGAGATTCGGGGGGGAAAGAGGGCTCAGGACTGAGTAGTGACACGAGGTAAGCACTCTTGACATAGCGGGGGGAAGATCGCACCTCGAGCTCTGCCTTTGAGATGATATCCTTGGAAAACATTGCGATGACCTTGAGTAGGTCCGCATAGAGGTCCTTGCTACGCAGCGTCTGCTTCATGCGCGCGAAGAAGCTGAGCTCCTTGAGCAGGTCGCCGCCCTTGGAGGTGCTTTGGGCGCCCTTACCAGCGGCGCCATAAAGCGTCGCACCGCGCGTATTGGTGCCTTCCTCTGACGTGGTCCGCCCTCGGCTCCGTGCCGTCTATAATAAACAACACCACAGCTCAGGTCAGCAGTTCACAAGAATTGCCTCACAGACAGGGTGTTGTATTACGTTTAGGGATTAGAAAAGGGGAGGGGGGGCGTACCCCACGGCCTAAGCGACCATAATGGCCCTCGTCCTCCGAGCCCTGAGGTGCGGCTCGGCTCGCGGGGGCTGTAGGTGGTCTGGCTGAGCTGGGGCGAGTGGACCTGGCGGCAGCGCGAGGTGCGGCAGCGAGTCGAACTGGCTGCTTTTGGTTTGTGTCGGGCAGAAAGTAGGTGAACTCCTCCAGCAGGTCGGCTTGGTCGCGAAACAGCAGCGATACCTCCTCATACACCTGCCCAATGCTGCGCTGCCCCTTTCGATACTGATTTAGTATCTCCAGGAACGCCTTATACACTTTTTCATCGCCAGAAAACCTCCTCTTGATCTTGTTCACATAGTTGATTGCCTGGTCGAACTCAACCGGCTGCTTCGGGGCAGCTGGGTCCGCAGGCTTCACAGGGGACTCCTTAGCAGGCTGAACTGCTACTACCTTGGGCTTGGGAGCTGCCTCTACAGCCGGGGCAGCCTTCTTCTTCGACGCTCCGTCGCCTGGACGACGCGCTGCCTGCCCATCCTGTTGCAACATGCATAAATCATGCATACCCATGAGTCACGCATGCCACGAATATTACCACCCGAAACAAGCCACACTCCTGCGTGAATAGGGCGGTAAAAAATCGCATCCATGCGAAAGAGAGGTCTACCTTAGAAGGGAGTCGACTGCGCGGCTTGGAGGGAATAGGTTTACCAAAGGGCCCCGCTCCCGGCACTTGGGAACGCTCTATCTTGTAGCCCGGAGGTAGGAAGAGGTTGAAGCCAATAACAAGTTCCGGATGCCCCGTGAAAAGGCGCTGCACCTTGGCGATGACACCGTTGGTATCAATCGACTGCGCCTTGAACTCCTTCATGACATCGAGAAACTGGTCGTAAACCTCGCGCTGGTTGGCGAAGCGACTCTTCACCTCCCGCAGGTACGACAGCGCGTCGGTGGTCGTCAGGCCCTGCAACAGCCAACGCGCCCAATCAAGACCAACCACACCCTCCCGAATTGTCACCTCCAACCTCCCACCGTTTCAAACCGCCTGTCCCCCAACCCCCGACCCGGTGCTCACATAGCCGTACCCTCCTCGTGCCCGTGCTGTGATGTCAGACGGGAGACGGCGCCGTACCTGGCCATCTTTGCTAGACTCCGTGGCGGGTCGCTTTGCGCTACCTCCCCCACTACTAGGTATCCCGGTGCGCTTCATGGCGGCGCGCCGCTGGAGGTGTTGCGTTTGTGCGGTAGAGAGTGCGGTGCGGCGCTTGCGTATCCTCTGGAATTGCGTCTTCTACGGGGTGAGCAGCCGTCAAGCCGACGCCCCCACCATATCAACCTCCTCGGCAGGTTGCTCCTCCGGCCTCTTCCTACACAGCAGGGTCAAGTAAGCCAATCCTGACATCCGTCGATTCGGAAGATGCAACCCTCGCCTAATTCTCAAACAGCTGTTTCTACGTTGGGGGCTGTAGTCGAACGTCTGGCGACCTGTTGTGTTGATTGCTGATCCGAGTTTAAGCTCAGGTCTCCTTCCTCGCTACCTCTCTATTTGCTTGTCTACATACTACTTGGAACGCCTCTGGCGTCGCGGAGTCTTATGTACTGCAGGGAATGACAGTTGTGACTACGAAGACTTGCATAAGGCGAGATGTACCCTGTACTGGAGGGGCCGAAGACCTAAGCGAAATTTCCTCTAGGCTAGCGTCCCGAAAGGGCCTCCCAGCAGCCCCAGCCGCGAATGTCCCTGCGCCTTGATCTGCAAGCCGATTCAACCGGAAAGGGGCCAGCAAAGCACCCCGTAACGAGCACGCAGGGGGAGCTGCAGGCTGAGGTGCGGCGTGACTAATGTGCAGCGGCCACTGAGGGCCGAAATGGAACAGTCAGCGGTAACAAAGACGTTAGGTACTAAGAGCTTCCGTCGGCGCCGGAGAGGCGGCAAACAATCTGACGCGAACGAAGCAGGTGCAGCCCACGGGGACACGACGTGTTACTAACCCACAAGGCCTTCTCGCCTTAGTATAATCACAGCATTCAAATCATTCGACTCTATCTAAACGATTTCGGTGACGTGAGGACGAAGTTTCTGCTCATGTGCGCCACGAAGAAGGGTTGCAGACAGACGACGGGATGAAGGGGCGCGTCGTCGTATGTATGCCATCCAAGGGGGGCAGGAGAGGGAGGGAGCTTGAAACAGTAGCCTAGAAGAAAGGCTAGAAAAAAATAAAGCGGGCGTAAACATACGTGATAATAGCTTGATCCCCAGAGGTTGGGGCCGCTGTCGTGATGGGTGGGGGAGACTGGGGCTGCACCTGGCAGGCTGCCTCGCGTGTCGGCCTCGGAACGGCACGTGTGAGGGCTGACTGGCCTTACAGGTCTAAGTTCCAGGCACCGACAACGAGTAACTCCGGGAATTGAAAGCAACGAGCAGTGGATGTGCAAATAAGTTTCCTTCGAAACCTCGCTGACGCTTCTTTCGGCTACCGATGCAGGCGAAACTCTGCGGCGTGGAGCAGCGGACTGGTGGGTGACTGCGGCACTGGTGAACGGAATGCCTGAGCGTCGCACAGGCGGGAAGGGGCAAGCAATATAGATAGCCCAACGACAGGGCGACAACACCATCAAAGTACTGGTGATGTACGCGTATTGAAAAGTAAAATATCAAGTTTGTAGCACGGGCACTTTGGAGCCGTCGATTACGTAACGTGTGCGTTGCGAAAGGGGATTCATTATCAATGAACCGTTGGATTAAACCCATGTGGTAGGTGTCTCCGTGATTTTTGACTGTACAGTATATTGTTTGTTAAATTGCATCATCAGTATTTATCGTACCCGTACTGTCAGACGTGTCAACGTGCTGATCAGAAAGATAGCGACGGTACGGTTCTCGTGCAATGGTACGTTGTGCACTCAGGCGAGCGTCGCCTAGCCGGGAGCATGATCGATATAAATAATGGATGAGTTTGATGAGGTCGTTTGTTTTGAACTTCTACTCTCAGTACGAAGTATCACTACACGAAAAAGCAACGGGGGCCACCAAGCAAAAAGAAGAAAATATGGAAAAACCTAAGCCCGAGGAACAAGAAGGAATGCCACACCATCAGCATTGCCCTCATGCAAAGCGTCGCGGAGATGGGAACCCAAAGTACCATGAAGAGCATCCGTTCTTGCCGCACATCCCCCAAACATCGCCGAAAAGGAGCATAAGTAGTTCGACGTACGAAATGTTGCATACTGACGTAACTGAGAGAACGTAAAGAACGAGAGTCAACAGCACCCATACCAGGGCAGCGACGATTTGCCACCAAAATTGCCACGCGATCAACCAACGACTAAGTTGCCATAGGCGCCAACCGGCCCCCATCCTCTAGAGAAAAGGGATAGTAGTGATGGACCGATTGAACCGAAGGCGTGCCAAGCAAAGCGGAAGTGCGGAAATCCGCATCGAGTTTGCCATGTTGAGCTCTCAATGCCGGACTGCCCGGGAGTGGGATACGAGCACCAATACGAGGAACATTGGTGTTTGTGCGAGCACTTGTAGCCGTCACATCAACAACAAGATTACGGTGTGGACGAGCCGTGAAGTATAACCAAACCACATCCCTAGGACGATCTTGAGAAGCTCCCGATCGAATACGGCGTACCTCCAACCGCAAGTCCCGCCCCTTAGTAGCCTCCGCTTCGTTCAAGCATGAACTCTTCAAGCACGTGGACAATCCAATCGTGGAGCTGAGTGACATACTTCTAATCTCATTCGTGCTTGCAAAACGCCGCATGTAGAGGATGTCGGAAGACAAATAGGACGACAATAGCGATATATACATGCTCGTAATAGCTCGATCTTGTGTCGTGGTACGTATGGCATAGCTAGCAGTTGCACTTCGGTGCGTAGCTCATCCGCACGTGACAACGCGAGCAATGCAACGTCGGTTGGGATTGGTATGCGGATGAGCGTCATTGTAAGTGTCGCATGTGACGTTGCTACTCCTTTACGAACTCTCGCAACGAGGTCACCCAACACGACTTGGTCTCGGCCATGGTCCTTGTAGAACTTGCAGACGAGAGATACGGTTGTAGACTTGTAGCCTTGTGGTACTGAGATTTCTTAGCCATATGACGAGTCGGGCCATCTTGGCGGGGTTAGCGGCGAGGAGGGCTAGCTGTTGGTCTTCGCAAAACCCAAAGTACCTCTGAATCGTATTGTCGTACGTCGCCGAGGTGCTCAGCGCCCATGTTGTTGCAAGTTGAGTGTTTGTGCACCGAAAGCGTCTTTCCCCATAATTCGATACTTGTCCGGGTGCATAGAGTCCGTCCAAGGGTTGGTGCATTTCGAGGCTCTACTTTCGTATCGGTGATCGCGTAGCCCGTATGCTCGTTCGCGTTACCGGTGGGCCTTGTCCGCTGGCGACCGCACTTAGCGTGGGGTTGACGGCTCCACTTATTTGATATATCCGGGCCGGTAAGGAACCTGAAATACATGGATGGGCTAGTGAGGCTCGCCTAGCATACCTCGCCTTGCATGCCGTCCTCGCCAAAACAAGTTGTTGTGTGGGGAGATGGCGAGTTATTCCAAATCCATCACGGTAAGTGCTTATTGGTGCCATTCCTTCCATGTCCATTGTGGCGCGATCATTGTAGCAATTGTTCCGCACCGCCGCAACCTGAGGTTGAGCTTGGATAGTTGAGGGCGGGGGAAAGGGGGGGGGGGGGGGGGGCACTATTTGCTTTCGCTAGGCCGTTGTGGGCGTGGGAGGTGTAGAGCGTCGATCGCCTTGCAGGTAAGTCTAGAAAAGCCATCCTGAATTGTGGTGGGGGTAGAAGTTTGTTGAGCGGAAACGTAAAGCGATATCTACTGTGGGGCCCGAAACGTGAGTTGAATCCCGTAAATAGTACCGGGTTGAGCTATAAGTTGTCGCCTTCGAGGCGTATGTTGAGACGGTCGGCCAGACATTGGTTGTAGAATTGATGTAGCGGACTTTAATGTTGATTCCGTTTTCGTCCATCAAATGCCACTGCTTCCGTAGCTTAGTCATCATACTCGGTGAGCGTGACGTGAAACCAGCTAAAGAGAATAGGCTTGGTTGTTCTCATGTAGCATTACACTCATGTTTGTCATCTTGGGAAGAAACGTTTGTACCGCTAGCCTAACAACGGCGTAGCCGGCGGCGCAAGGGCGGCGGCCCCGGAGGGGGTCGCGTTCGCATGCCCGTCGGCACCTAACTCTACCTCCACGCGGTAAGGCTCGGGATCGATGATATCATCCGGACAACATCGACGTATTTCGTGGTGTTTCCGGAGACCCCGAATTCGAAACATACCCGAAATCGTAACGAAATGTGCTTGAAAAATATCGAGAATTCCATGGATCCCTAGCTTTACAACGCGGTACGCGGAGGTTACCATGTTGCCGTGCCATGCATGGCACGGTAGGGACCTTAACGAGGTACCGGCAGCTGCGATCCGTGTGATCAACAGTTATCGGGAAGCCATGTACGGAGGATTTTGGAAATCATAATATCCGCACTTCAACACTAAGATCACCCGCTCGGGCCATCCGATGTTTTTTTCTTGACGGGATACTTTCAAATACTTTCATGATAAAGAGGCGGGGGCGGTGTGCTTGGAATATTTTTTGGCGAGGAGGGTACAGACGGATAAGCGGTGGGACGCGGGCGTTGGAACTCGCGGCGGGCAGCCGGGATGCAGCGCCATGGAAGAGCGCTCGCTCGACGTCGACCAACGCTCCTGAGGTAAAGCATATCCATCTAGGAGGATTGAGCTCGATAGAAGCAGCGATGAGGACAGCCGCGGCGAGAGGGACGACGCGGTCTAGCGGCACTGATTTTAGATCGGCCGCCGCCGGAAAAAACATGTACAAAGGTCGGGTAAAACATACGTACCCGGCACCTTTGAGGTTGGAGCCCCGATCTGACTTTCCCACCCAACCTCTCCTCGTATCGGTACCCACCATCCATAGGAGTGCCGCAGGCGGTGTGCTAGGGTTATCGCGACAACACACCGCCCGTATAAGCGGTCCCTTGGCAGCGTATACCACAAGGGGAGGGTACATGCGATATTTTACGGATCTGCCGGTGCTAGAAGCATGCTGCTTGCAGCCGACCGGGACATTACATACGCGACGGGAAGAGCGACATACGGGAACTAGTTGTGGCTATGGGTTTCTTCCCCTTGCCCCGAAGGGAGGGGGAGGTCTACGCTAAGCGGAAAGCTGCGACGGGAGGAGCGGCTATTACCTCGGACGAGGGTGTGCGTGGATCGAGTCGAGGCCTTCGAACGACCTTAGCGAGGGGGTTTTCGCATGCCTTTCCCGCCCAACTCCGGCACGACCGGAGTCGCACAAGAGCCTAGGTTAGGTAAGCATAACTCGACCAACACATGCTGACCATCGTGGATGATTAGTGCCCTCAAGCGGCGGGAGCGGGTCGCGTATCGTGGAAATAGAGACATTAAAAAAAAAAATTATCGTAGCAATAGACCATGTCTGTCCCTATATGATTTTATTATTTTGTTACTTCCGACGGAGAGGGGTGGACAAGGAGAACTCTTGGCGTAGAGCCCCAGCCCTATTTCTGGATGGCAACAATGGGTACGCCTAGAAGCAACATCCTATTTATCGGTACTTGTTGTAAAAACAAAATTAAATATGCATGATAACCTTTAGTTCCTTCTACGTGATGTGATGTGCCTCGTCGCACTCGCTCCAAAATCCTCGCACCTCCTTGTGGATGTTGAGAACCGCCCTAAAGCCTTAATTGTCGGTGTGTATGTGTGCGGTCTTCATCGGGCACCGGATATGCTCTACGTTGGACTGATCCCGGACGCTTGTCCACCACTGCATGTGGCGCTTGAGCTTTGGCGGCATCCGCACATTGTCACTTCACTTGTCGCGGATGATTGCTTGAGTGAAGTTCTCGCATTCATGAAGAAGCGTGCCCCTTGAATAGCGTGGAGCATGTATTGGGTATATCCTGCATTCGATGGTATCGCAGGGTAGCCATCGCGAGTTTCTGATAGCGCGTCCGATAAGGTGTCTTGCTTGCGTGTTGATCTTCAGCATCTTGTCCACGGGGGCAAATAAGTACCTTGTTGTTGAGTCAATGTTGATGCCCAGAGGGTGCCCGAGCCGCGTTGGATTCCAAAACCCCTGGGTGGGTTGGCGCAAAAGTCCGAGACGGTCGAGCAGCTTGTTGAGGCGGTATCGGACTTGGAGTGCTCCTTGTTCCGAAGAGGCGAAGAATAGAAACTCGTCGACGGAATGCTACATCCGTGCTCCCATCCATCGCTTTTGTCTGATGCCGTGTCGTGTCTACTGGCAATGGGGGGGCGCTCTCTAGGTCCGCCGTCTAAAGGTGACGTACGAAGGTCTTCGTGAGTCGGCAAGAAATGGAAAGGTGGGAGAGATCAGCCCATAGGCGGGCATGCTAAGCGATAGAGCTGTCCACGCACGTTTATTGTAAAATAATCACGAAACTATGGGGCGATCCCCAATGCATAGAACCCGTCGTGCATATCGAAGTTGAACACATAGTTGCCACAGCGTCAGAGGAGTCCAACGCCTAGTAATGTCTCCATTTTTAGGCCCTTTCCGGTAGAGTAGTCTTTCAAGTGTCGTAAATCGTAGATTAGTCTCCACAGGTTCTTGCCGGGTTTTGGGACTAGGAATAGCCTCGAAACGAATATGTTGTTTGTAAAGCGCTCCTACCCTAATGTCTCGACGAAGGTGGCTAGACCCGCGTCAACAAACGCGATTTGCTCCAGTGTGGTGTTCTATAGTGAAACGCCTTGGTTGAATGGTGTGCGTGTGCGTGCGTGTGTGTGTGTGTGTGTGTGTGTGTGTGTGTGTGTGTGTGTGTGTGTGTGTGTGTGTGTGTGTGTGTGTGTGCAATACCCAGTCCTGATATGGTGAGAAGTGGCATCTTTCCCTACTGGGCGGCTCACATCAGTGAATGATGTCCATCCCCATGCCCTCGGTAGGATTGAGTACAGCGATGACTTGGGCGTGGCGGCCTGGTGGGTGGGCTTTGAGTCTGAGATTGAATGGAAGGCTGCGATGAGGGCAGCCCTTGTCACGCATGTGAGCGGTGGCCTCTCTCATCACATTCATAACTGCGACTGCAATCTAACTGGTCCACTGTCCCCTAATACCCTACTCTACTTCGCTTGATTCTGAGCCCCCCACCTCTCGTTTCCCTGTTTGTTTCAGACTTCGTTCCGGCCGCGCATTGTGGCTGACTACTCAGTTGATGTGATGAGGAGAGAGACGAACAAGACCCTGAACCAGCTACTGTCCCGAGGAAGGGGCGGAGTGGTTCTCGCAGGTAAGGCCGTGCCTCGTCTTTGCTCCGGTGGCAATCTGCCTCCCACATCGGCCCTTCTCTCAGTGCAGCCTCCGCACATCCCTTCCGATGTTCCCACACAAGTTCGGGTCTGGGTGAAATAGCTTATAGGAGATTCACCCCTCTTCCAATCATGCTCGGAGCAGAGATGGGAGGGCAATGCTTTCTCGGTACTCACCTGCGCTTGCTTTACTGTGATTGTGACAGATGGCATCGAAAGTGGCGCCTCCATCGCTGACTGCCTCACCTTCCTGAGTGGGTGAGTGAGGCAAATCCTGTAATTTTTCGACACACCGCTGCCTTGTATTCCATCTTTACACCCACGCTCCTGCATGCCTCTCAGTCTTTCTGCGCTTCATTTCTCGCCGTAGGTACGAGATGTCGCCTTTGCCTGTCACCTTGCTCGTCAATCCGTCCCAAGGCAAGGTCGTCGTCTCTAAAACCAAGGTGGGCTCTCATTCTTTAACCAGTTCTCTCCATATACTCCTCCACTATTTTCCACTGCTGGTTATGCACGCTCCATCTGATGTATCACTGGCTACGTGCGCGCGACAGGATGGCCACCGCCGTGCGCTGTTCAGCATGATGAGTGTGGAGGAGGCGCACCGGCTGGTGCGCGAAAGGAATTTCGCGTTCATTGGCAACCACAGAGTGCACCTACGTGTCCTGCAGTGACTGTCCCCCCCCCTTGATCTTTGGTTGCATTGCACTTACTGTTCGCACCCAGATCCTGCCAGCCTATTGCCTTCGCAGACAGCTTCAATCGTTCATCGGCAGCGGTGTAAGCATTTGCCTACCTCCCATCATCCTTGTCGTAGTAACTCAGTGTAATCGCTCCGTGGCAGCAATACCTGTGTATCTCCCGTGCCTCCCTATTGATGCTTTACACATGTTGAATATGTGACACGATCCATTGTGAGCGGGTGTCATTCTGCCAGGATGCATCCATTTTCTTCGCTGAGCAGAGAATTTCCACAGTTACGAGTCTCTTGTGTCGAATGAACATCATGGATTGGTCATTTGTTCAGTGGTGCAGATTGTCGTGTTGTTGCTGCCACCGGCCCAGACTTTATTCTGTTCTCGGCTTTCCAAGCGCCTTCGCAGATCGTTGCCTTTAGCATTCACAGGAGCAGACACTGCTGATTTGGAAAGCGAACAGGTATTGATATTTTAGAGCACCCCGAGAGACAGAGTGAACTTATGCATCTCTCGCATTCCATGCGCCGAGCGGAGCGAACATCATCATGTATGAAACGCCGGGCTCCAGTTTCACAAGAGCAGACGAGTGCATGCACTGGCTGGAGGGTAAGCAGCAGTAACGATGAAGTGGCGTGTTAGGGCGCGCGGTGTGAGGAAGGCGGCGAAGATCAACAACGTCTGCTTTACACTCCTCAATGTGAAGTGCCAATGCCGGGCCAACAGCGTGCATTTAAGAATGTCTAGAGAACGACGCGCGGTGCCAAAGGGCGGGGCAGCAACTGGATGGCCGAGGAGAGCGCTCGCCACTCCTTAAACCCCCCTTCCCTCTTAACTTATCCCCCGCTCCCCTCGTCCCCCCAGCTACCCATCCGATCAGTCAGCGGAGTCGCTCTGGAATGGCCAATCTTGACCCAAAGGTACGCTCCGGCGGCGACAGGTTCCCATTCTTCTACCGCTTCGCGGTCAACAGGAAAGAGAGGGGGAGGGGGAGGTCAGGGTATTCCAAACTCGAGTTTATTTTTACTGGACAAGCCTCAGTTTTCTTTGTCCGCGTCCATGTCCTCGTCTCCACTGCTAAAGGCCTCCGAGGACGACGTATATGGGGACTTTTCCATACCGAGTACCCACAGCTTTTCCTCCTTAACAAAAAACCGCTTGTTTCGCTTTTCCCTGGTCGAGCCCCGCTGCGCCGCCCACTTGCCGCCCCCCCGTCGCCTCCGCACAAACACATCCTCCGTGCCCAATACGTAAGACACCTTGGAGGTGGCGCAAGCGACTTTTATCTCCAGCCCATTCATGACGCTGCACCCCTCCAACGCAGGCTCACCCACTTCTGACACACCTTTCCTCACGGCACGCTGTAGCCTACACATCAGGGTGCATGACACGTCCTTAATTAACCATCCCATCCAACAAATGTGGGCCTTACTACACTCACTAAACGGTAGAGACACGAATGCGTGTCTATGAGGGCTTGGTCACCAGTAAATGAGTGTCCAATGTGTCCAGATCTATGAATGCCTGTGTATGGACGGGCGGGAGGGGGGAGTCTTTTGCATTCTTTTCTTTCACGTGTATGTGTGTGGGTGGGTGTGTGTGCAGTGCGTGTGTCAGTGAGGGATGGAGAAGATGTTGGGAGGGTGTACCCACCCTCGAGAGAGAAAGGAGCGGCCTGCCCTGCTGCTTGTTCGGCTCATCCACAGCTGAAGGTGTTCCTGCAGGAGCACATGCGGGGATCGGGCCTCATATTTGTCCAACCCACCTACTGCACATGGAGTAGCTGCTGTGCGAAAGAACCGCCCACTCCGCTTGTCGAGAGGCGCACCTTGAAGTCGTTGTTGATCATGTTAATGTAGGAGTCCGAACGGGCGAGGGTGGGGTCCATGAGGGTGCAGCGGATGCGCGTGTGCTGCCCTGCCTGCACCTCGATCCGAAAGCATGCCTCTTCCTGCAGCAACACCTGCGCATCGGTGTGGTACGTCGCCTCCAGTAGCGAGCCCGCCTTAGCAAAGCCACTGCCGACCTTGGCGTCCTCGTAGCGCTGCAGCGCCAAGAGGCGGGGCACCAGCGGGTCCTGCGCCATATTTTGCAGCTGCTTCACAAAGCGCTGCAGCAGCTTGTCGAGGGTGAAGGTGACGTAAGCACGCGCGCCCAGCAGCGGCCGCATTTGATCCTCAAATGCGGTGCCGTCCATCTTGTTGCGAACCAGCTGCTCCACCGCATACAGAAACGCCTCGTGGTCCTGTTGCCAAAGACGTAAGTAGCGACCAGAAACAGTAGGCTCGTCAGCGAGCAAATAGAGATGGAGGGAAAAGATAAGCTACGGTGAGCTATCGAGTGTGAAAAGAATGTTCTTTCCTGTAGCGATAATTCAAATTGATTGCCTCGGGAGGCAAGTGGTCGAGAGTTGGTTTGTGGGTTACCCTTTCACCCTTGGCTCGCTCCTGCTCCAGCTGCGCTCCCGTCTTCTCCTGTTCCTTATGGCCGTGCGGGTTGAAGCGGCGCTTCTTCTGCTCGTAGCAACACTTGCGCGCGGTCTTGAGGCGGCTGTAGAGCAGATGGTGCAGGCGAAGCGCGATGAAGAGAGAGTCGTGGCAATATAGCGTCTTGCGGTGGTCCCCCTTGACCTCGCTCGCCTACATGCACACCACCCCCAGCAGCGCAAACGCTGTCTCATTTCCAGCACTAGAAAGCCACCGGAAAGACGGTGTGATAATGGGGAGATTCGTGGGCCGCGCACCTCTGGGTAGCCGGTGGCAGCCGAGACAATGGGCTTGCACTTCTGAAAGCAATGATTCTTCTGCGACTCGTCCTCTTCTCCCTCCTCTTCCTCCCCATCCCCTTCCTCGAGATCTGGCGCAGTGTGATGGAGCCGCTGCTGTGTTGCGTGCGAAATGTGAAAGAAGAGGCGGAGGATGGAAGCGAAGAAGGGGCGGTTGGGATGGCGATGCCCAATGGGGTTACCAGGGTCAAGCAGGAGGGGTCTGCAGGCTCCAGGGAGGGATCATTCAGGACGGGAGGTAAGGACTACCCACCGGTGTACAGAGTCTTGCATGTCTGATCAACTGGCGCCTATGGATGGTCTGAGTATTTTGTTCGCTTCAGATGTGCAAGAGGATAACAAGGCAGCTATGAGGAGCGCCCCAGCGGCCGAAGCCAGCGGTATGGACGTGGACGGCGCGGCAGAGGCGTCCAGCGGAGCAAGCAAGGACGAGGATGACGAGGAGGATGATGGGGAGGAAGGGGATGGGGAGGAAGAGGAGGGAGAAGAGGACGAGTCGCAGAAGAATCATTGCTTTCAGAAGTGCAAGCCCATTGTCTCGGCTGCCACCGGCTACCCAGAGGTGCGCGGCCCACGAATCTCCCCATTATCACACCGTCTTTCCGGTGGCTTTCTAGTGCTGGAAATGAGACAGCGTTTGCGCTGCTGGGGGTGGTGTGCATGTAGGCGAGCGAGGTCAAGGGGGACCACCGCAAGACGCTATATTGCCACGACTCTCTCTTCATCGCGCTTCGCCTGCACCATCTGCTCTACAGCCGCCTCAAGACCGCGCGCAAGTGTTGCTACGAGCAGAAGAAGCGCCGCTTCAACCCGCACGGCCATAAGGAACAGGAGAAGACGGGAGCGCAGCTGGAGCAGGAGCGAGCCAAGGGTGAAAGGGTAACCCACAAACCAACTCTCGACCACTTGCCTCCCGAGGCAATCAATTTGAATTATCGCTACAGGAAAGAACATTCTTTTCACACTCGATAGCTCACCGTAGCTTATCTTTTCCCTCCATCTCTATTTGCTCGCTGACGAGCCTACTGTTTCTGGTCGCTACTTACGTCTTTGGCAACAGGACCACGAGGCGTTTCTGTATGCGGTGGAGCAGCTGGTTCGCAACAAGATGGACGGCACCGCATTTGAGGATCAAATGCGGCCGCTGCTGGGCGCGCGTGCTTACGTCACCTTCACCCTCGACAAGCTGCTGCAGCGCTTTGTGAAGCAGCTGCAAAATATGGCGCAGGACCCGCTGGTGCCCCGCCTCTTGGCGCTGCAGCGCTACGAGGACGCCAAGGTCGGCAGTGGCTTTGCTAAGGCGGGCTCGCTACTGGAGGCGACGTACCACACCGATGCGCAGGTGTTGCTGCAGGAAGAGGCATGCTTTCGGATCGAGGTGCAGGCAGGGCAGCACACGCGCATCCGCTGCACCCTCATGGACCCCACCCTCGCCCGTTCGGACTCCTACATTAACATGATCAACAACGACTTCAAGGTGCGCCTCTCGACAAGCGGAGTGGGCGGTTCTTTCGCACAGCAGCTACTCCATGTGCAGTAGGTGGGTTGGACAAATATGAGGCCCGATCCCCGCATGTGCTCCTGCAGGAACACCTTCAGCTGTGGATGAGCCGAACAAGCAGCAGGGCAGGCCGCTCCTTTCTCTCTCGAGGGTGGGTACACCCTCCCAACATCTTCTCCATCCCTCACTGACACACGCACTGCACACACACCCACCCACACACATACACGTGAAAGAAAAGAATGCAAAAGACTCCCCCCTCCCGCCCGTCCATACACAGGCATTCATAGATCTGGACACATTGGACACTCATTTACTGGTGACCAAGCCCTCATAGACACGCATTCGTGTCTCTACCGTTTAGTGAGTGTAGTAAGGCCCACATTTGTTGGATGGGATGGTTAATTAAGGACGTGTCATGCACCCTGATGTGTAGGCTACAGCGTGCCGTGAGGAAAGGTGTGTCAGAAGTGGGTGAGCCTGCGTTGGAGGGGTGCAGCGTCATGAATGGGCTGGAGATAAAAGTCGCTTGCGCCACCTCCAAGGTGTCTTACGTATTGGGCACGGAGGATGTGTTTGTGCGGAGGCGACGGGGGGGCGGCAAGTGGGCGGCGCAGCGGGGCTCGACCAGGGAAAAGCGAAACAAGCGGTTTTTTGTTAAGGAGGAAAAGCTGTGGGTACTCGGTATGGAAAAGTCCCCATATACGTCGTCCTCGGAGGCCTTTAGCAGTGGAGACGAGGACATGGACGCGGACAAAGAAAACTGAGGCTTGTCCAGTAAAAATAAACTCGAGTTTGGAATACCCTGACCTCCCCCTCCCCCTCTCTTTCCTGTTGACCGCGAAGCGGTAGAAGAATGGGAACCTGTCGCCGCCGGAGCGTACCTTTGGGTCAAGATTGGCCATTCCAGAGCGACTCCGCTGACTGATCGGATGGGTAGCTGGGGGGACGAGGGGAGCGGGGGATAAGTTAAGAGGGAAGGGGGGTTTAAGGAGTGGCGAGCGCTCTCCTCGGCCATCCAGTTGCTGCCCCGCCCTTTGGCACCGCGCGTCGTTCTCTAGACATTCTTAAATGCACGCTGTTGGCCCGGCATTGGCACTTCACATTGAGGAGTGTAAAGCAGACGTTGTTGATCTTCGCCGCCTTCCTCACACCGCGCGCCCTAACACGCCACTTCATCGTTACTGCTGCTTACCCTCCAGCCAGTGCATGCACTCGTCTGCTCTTGTGAAACTGGAGCCCGGCGTTTCATACATGATGATGTTCGCTCCGCTCGGCGCATGGAATGCGAGAGATGCATAAGTTCACTCTGTCTCTCGGGGTGCTCTAAAATATCAATACCTGTTCGCTTTCCAAATCAGCAGTGTCTGCTCCTGTGAATGCTAAAGGCAACGATCTGCGAAGGCGCTTGGAAAGCCGAGAACAGAATAAAGTCTGGGCCGGTGGCAGCAACAACACGACAATCTGCACCACTGAACAAATGACCAATCCATGATGTTCATTCGACACAAGAGACTCGTAACTGTGGAAATTCTCTGCTCAGCGAAGAAAATGGATGCATCCTGGCAGAATGACACCCGCTCACAATGGATCGTGTCACATATTCAACATGTGTAAAGCATCAATAGGGAGGCACGGGAGATACACAGGTATTGCTGCCACGGAGCGATTACACTGAGTTACTACGACAAGGATGATGGGAGGTAGGCAAATGCTTACACCGCTGCCGATGAACGATTGAAGCTGTCTGCGAAGGCAATAGGCTGGCAGGATCTGGGTGCGAACAGTAAGTGCAATGCAACCAAAGATCAAGGGGGGGGACAGTCACTGCAGGACACGTAGGTGCACTCTGTGGTTGCCAATGAACGCGAAATTCCTTTCGCGCACCAGCCGGTGCGCCTCCTCCACACTCATCATGCTGAACAGCGCACGGCGGTGGCCATCCTGTCGCGCGCACGTAGCCAGTGATACATCAGATGGAGCGTGCATAACCAGCAGTGGAAAATAGTGGAGGAGTATATGGAGAGAACTGGTTAAAGAATGAGAGCCCACCTTGGTTTTAGAGACGACGACCTTGCCTTGGGACGGATTGACGAGCAAGGTGACAGGCAAAGGCGACATCTCGTACCTACGGCGAGAAATGAAGCGCAGAAAGACTGAGAGGCATGCAGGAGCGTGGGTGTAAAGATGGAATACAAGGCAGCGGTGTGTCGAAAAATTACAGGATTTGCCTCACTCACCCACTCAGGAAGGTGAGGCAGTCAGCGATGGAGGCGCCACTTTCGATGCCATCTGTCACAATCACAGTAAAGCAAGCGCAGGTGAGTACCGAGAAAGCATTGCCCTCCCATCTCTGCTCCGAGCATGATTGGAAGAGGGGTGAATCTCCTATAAGCTATTTCACCCAGACCCGAACTTGTGTGGGAACATCGGAAGGGATGTGCGGAGGCTGCACTGAGAGAAGGGCCGATGTGGGAGGCAGATTGCCACCGGAGCAAAGACGAGGCACGGCCTTACCTGCGAGAACCACTCCGCCCCTTCCTCGGGACAGTAGCTGGTTCAGGGTCTTGTTCGTCTCTCTCCTCATCACATCAACTGAGTAGTCAGCCACAATGCGCGGCCGGAACGAAGTCTGAAACAAACAGGGAAACGAGAGGTGGGGGGCTCAGAATCAAGCGAAGTAGAGTAGGGTATTAGGGGACAGTGGACCAGTTAGATTGCAGTCGCAGTTATGAATGTGATGAGAGAGGCCACCGCTCACATGCGTGACAAGGGCTGCCCTCATCGCAGCCTTCCATTCAATCTCAGACTCAAAGCCCACCCACCAGGCCGCCACGCCCAAGTCATCGCTGTACTCAATCCTACCGAGGGCATGGGGATGGACATCATTCACTGATGTGAGCCGCCCAGTAGGGAAAGATGCCACTTCTCACCATATCAGGACTGGGTATTGGGATCGCGGTACATTTTGAGGGGGTGTGATAGGATGGCATGGCAATGGATGGGATAAAACATGAGTGACATGGGCGCACCTGATGTTTTCCAGTGGTACCCTGTTCTGGAAAAATCGCACCGCGTCGTTGCGCGTGGCGTAACGGCTGATATTGCCTACTCGCAAGCACTTTTTCCATGGCTGATCGGCCTTGGCAGTGGCCTGTCAAGCAAAGGAATGGAACAGGGAGAGGCGAGGTTATTCGCACTCGGTCACCCCCACAGACCCAAAACACACACACACACACACACACACACACACACACACACACACACACACACACACACGCACACACATAAACACACACACACACACACACACACACACTTAAAATACACACACAAGCACGCACACACACATAAGTACATGCATACCCAGACATATACACACACACACACACACACACACACATATAAACACACATACGCACACACACACACACACACACAAACGCACACACACACACACACACAGACACTTGAAATACGCACACACACACACATTTACACATACACACACATGCATACACATGCATACACACGCACATGCCCCCCCCCCCCCCCCCCCCCCCCACACACACATACACACATAACACGACACATATACACACGCACGCACCCACCCACTCACACACATCATGCACACCGCTGCCCTGCATGACTATGGGATACCTCTGGTTATGTTGTTGAGCCCTACCTTTTTGTCAGCACTACCATGCTCTCCCCCATTATGCAACTCTCCCTCTCCCTCTCCCTCTCCCTCAGAGCCTCCACCCACGACCCCTCCCTCCGCGACAGCAGCACTGGGCGCGGCTGAGCCGTCCGAGAAGCAGCGCCACGCTGGAGCGCCCGCGCACACGCCCAACCTGCAAACGTCACCACTCGCCTGCGAGAGATCAAAGACGCAGGCGTGCAAACTTTCAGCATCTAAGGAGGTGAGGTATTTCGGCGAGAGGGGAGGTAGATGCTGTTTGCAGTCCGCCGACAACAGAGACGTCACCCGGAATGTACTGGTACTGGTACCTGCGACCGCGCGCCGTTCCGTGTTAGAGCCGCCCTGAGAGCCCACATCGCGCCTCTTTATTTCAGCTCTCGCGATGACGAGCAAAGCTGGACCGGGCGCAAACTGCAGGGTCGAGGATCGTTGCAGGGCAAGCCGAAGGTGTGACTGCGCAGGATGCGCACTCAGCCACTTCACTGTGTGTCAGCGGTGCGAACAGTCGGAACAGCTCGACTGTTAGTTGCTTACACCGCCGACCTTATAGTCTCTATATTGTAAGCAACCAATTGGATTCAGATCCACTTGGGTGCGAACAAGTAATAATTTAGCGCTAATAATAATCTGCGCAATGTCCCGATGGTACCCGTACTTTTCGTTCGGCCTCGCGACGTCGGCGGCCGGCGGCGCTCTGTTGGCAACGACAGCTCCTTCAACTATCCTCCACAACAGCTTCGCGGAAGCCCTCGCAACTCCAAGTAGCTTCGCGTCGAATCTGCTACTTCCCAACAGCTCGAGTGGGTAAAAATCCACCCCGTTAGTCGCAATCCGGTACGTTATTTGAGGTTCGAGCGTCATCGGCGTGCGTGCGGGGTGTGTATCGGCGACGGCAGCGAAGATATTTCGTCATGGCGGCCGAAACGACAAGCGAAGCGGAAGCGCCTGCCGTGACGGAGTTTCACCAGCTGGGGCTGGACCCGCGCCTGTTGCGTGCTGTGGCTAAGAAAGGGTTCGGCGCACCGAGCCGCGTGCAGGCGGAGGTGCTACCGGTTGCGCTGGAGGGGCGCGACGTGGTGGCGGCGGCGCGGACCGGCAGCGGCAAAACGATGGCCTACCTTTTACCCGCACTACACCGCGTGCTGACCTCCGGAAAGGGCAAAGGCGGCTGGCAGGCGCTCATCCTAGTCCCTACCCGAGAGCTATGCCAGCAGGTACAAACCCACACAACGCCGTGATCCCGAGTCTGCTCCGCATCAAACGGCGCAGACTCTCTGTCGCGATATCACTTGTCGCACGTTCTTCGCTTTGTCGACCATTTCACCATTTCTAATCGTTTCAACATTTCTAATCCTCAGTATCTCAACTCACCTGGCTTCTCTTTCCTTCTCAAGCAACGCCCACCCGCACTCCCTTCACCTTGCCGTGTCTGCTTGCGCTCTATGCATATTTATTGCTGTCTAAATGCCAAAGTGTCTCATTTGTTCCTTATCTCTCGTCTTCATCCCCTTCTCTTCCCAATCTCTAATCGCGGTGTGACGTTGGTGAAGTGGTGGCAGAGAGCTAGCTGCATTTGGAAGGTGGGCATTGTCGCTGAGGTTTGCGGATTGGATGTGGGGTCATTTCAGGTGAAAGAGGAGGCGCAGTCGGTGGCGGCGCACTGCGGCAGTCACGTGCTAAAAGCGACCGCGCTGACGGCGGAGGGGGCGGCGGCTCAACGACAGCAGCTGTCTAGCGTAGGGCAGGTGGTGGTTGCGACACCCGGCCGCATCGCCAGCCTCCTCAAGTCTGGCGCCCTCTCTCCCCGCGTCCTCTCCCGCAATCTCGAGGTGCGCCTTCTTCAACATTACCAACCCCTCCTCTCCTCATCCAGCATCCTCACTTCTCATCACATCCACCTTCCACACATTAGGGACACAAGGTGCGTACTTCTCTTGCCTGCCCTGGCTCAGATATTTCCCCCCTTCAGTCATCCCCACCTCATGTGCACTCACTGTCGCCCATGCACTTACAATCCATATCATCTCGTCTCTATCATTTCCGTCGCCTTACACTACCAATGCACTCCATTCCTGCCTCTCCACTCTTTTCTCAACTTGATTTTACAATAGATATGTCGTTGGTTGCTGGCTGCTCTGTCATTATCGCCCATCTTCCCTTTCTATCAAACCTCCCCCTTGTTCCTCCCCCATCTCGGAAATGTATCCGCCTCCCAACCACTATGTCGAGTCCCTCAGTACCCTTCATGGCAAGAGGAGGCGCAGATCACCCCAGCACCGCCGCATTTCGATGCTCAGCTCTTTTCGATGCTGATTGTCTTTGTTGTATAACTACCACTGTGGATGGTCCGCAGTGGCGGCTCCGGCGCGCGACAATAATCCGGTCCAATCCCATACCGCATCGTTCTCTCAGTATATCTTGCCCCTGCTGTCTCTATTCCTATGTCTATGTTCTTGCTTTCCTGCAGTTTGGCTGTGTTAAGGGGCTGCAGCAGTAAGGTCTACAGTTCAGACTCCCCCCAATCCGCCTCCCAACCACTGTGCCGGGTCGTTAGTATCCTTCATAGCAAGAGGAGGCGCACATCATCCTGGCTCCGCCGCACGTCGATGCTCAGCTTCGTTAGCGCTGCGTGTCTATTGTATTTAGCTGCCACTGTGGATGGTCCACATTGGCAGCTTCGGCGCGCTACATTCCGTTCCATCACTTCATATGTCAATGATCTTATCCCCTCTCCTCTCTCACCCTCCCACCCTCATTCGTCAATTTCCACACCACCCTTCCCCATTTCATTCCAGCCTCCCTTCACCTTTCATCTGCATATTGTGTCATAGAATTGAGCAACATTATGATTGCTGCACTTGCCCCCCATCCGCCTCCCAACCACTATGTCGGGTCCCTCCGTGCCCTTCATGGCAAGAGGAGGCGTATATCACCCCAGCACCGCTGCACGTCGATGCGCAGCTATGTTTTATGCTGATCATCTGTTGTATAGCTGTCACTGTGGATGGTCCGCAGTGATAGCTCCGGCGCGCGACATCCTATTCAATCTGCAACATCATCGCTGAACCACCCATTTCCTTCTTTCCCCTTTCTCTACGCCGTATACCGTATTTGTCCTTTTTTATTTGGCTATATAGTGGGGGCAGCTACAGCCTCCCAGCCTTCTCTTACTTTGGCCCCTCTTCCAATATGCCTCCCAACCACTATGTCGGGTCGTTCGTACCCTTGATGGCAAGAGGAGGCGAACATCACCCCAGCACCGCCGCACGTCGATGCTCAGCTCTGTTGTATGCTGTTTATCTGTTGAATAGCTGCTACTGTGGATGGTCCGCAGTGGCGGCTCTGGCGCGCGACATATTAGTCCACCCACACCATCATCAGCAAGTTGTTCACTTTTTTCTCTTCGCCTTTTCTCCTCATCTCAGCTCTCATTTAAACTTTTTGGGGTTTCGTGAACGAGAAACTGCAGCCCCTCGGCCCTCTCTCACCCTCACCTCCTCTTCTTTTATTCGCCTCCCAACCACTATGTCGGGTTCCTCAGTGCCCTTCATGGCAAGAGGAGGCGCAGATCACCCCAGCACCGCCGCACGTCGATGCTCAGCTCTTTTCGATGCTGATTGTCTCTGTTGTATAGCTGCCACTGTGGATGGTCCGCAGTGATAGCTCCGGCGTGCGACATTAAGCACCATTCATGTTCATCACACAACCAACACACTGCACCACTCTCACAGCTTTATCCCTCCCCCGCCTTAACCTACTGGGTATAATTCATGAGCAGTATTGCATCCCTCCTATCCGCCTCCCAACCACTATGTCAGGTCCCTTTATACCCTTCGTGGCAAGAGGAGGCGCACATTACCCCAGCACCGCCGCTCGTCGATGCCCATCTCCTTTCATGCTGCGCATCTGTTGTAAATAGCTGCCACTGTGGATGGTCCACATTGGTAGCTTCGGCGCGCTACATATAATCCGGTGACACAACATGGTTATGTCTATCACAGAGCCAACACACTGCACCACCCTCTTACCTGTAACCTCCCCATCTATAATTGGTATTTTTTTTCCAAATGAGAACCATCGTGTTCCCGTTATCCGCCTCCCAACCTCTATGTCGGGTCTCCAATACCTCTCATGGCAAGAGGAGGCGCATATCACCCCAGCATTGCCGCTCGTCCATGCTCAGCTCTTCTCAATGCTGATTATCTGTTGTACATAGCTGCCACTGTGGATGGTCCGCAGCGGCGGCTCCGGCACGCGACATTTCTTACTCCCATCCGCACCTCTCTAGTTCGACGTCTGCGGGAGGAAAAGGATAAATGTGATCCCTGTCTCACCGCCTCTACGCTGTCCCCCGTGCAGATGTTGGTTCTTGACGAGGCGGACCTGCTGCTGTCCTTTGGCTACGAGGACGATGTGAAAGAGATCGTGCCTCACATTCAGCGCTCCGTGCAGTGCATGCTGATGAGCGCCACCACGAGTGAGGACGTCAAGCGGCTGCAGGCGCTGGTTCTGCACAACCCCGTGGCGCTCTCGCTGCTGGACGCGCCCAAAGACGGCGCAGGGGGCGGCAACGGCGCGAGCGCGTCGACCGAGATACAACACTTTCGCTTTGACTGCGCCGCCCCCGACCGCTTCCTGGTCACCATGGCGATGCTCAAGCTGGGAGCCATCAAACGCAAGGTGCTCATCTTCGTCAACAGCATCGACACCGGCTTTCAGCTACGACTGTTCCTAGAACGCTTCGGCATTCGGACCGCACTGCTCAACGCGGAGTTGCCGCTCAACTCGCGGCATCACATCCTGCAGGTTAGCTACGCCCCCACTCCCGGTTCCCTGCTGCCTCCCATGGTTGTTATGAGCATTCTGTTTCATGAACAGGAGATGGTAGCTTCGTTTTACTGTGAGCAAACCAGAGATGTACCCGTTGTCGCCTCTGCGGGAGAAATAGTCAATTACGTACCCATTCTCCGCGAGGGACATTATAATGCATGGTGATTCTGCATCTGTGTCACATGCACATGCGTTTGATAGCGAGGATACAGTCATGCTACTACGTATATACACAATACATGCTATGACCTATACTACACCGATATGCAACGCTTTCCGCTTGAACTGATATCATTTCAGTCTGTCTTTGAAATAGATTTGAATAGTTGAGGTGAATATCGGCTGCAGTGTTGCAGTTAGTAGTGTGTTAATGTGATTATGTCGTGATGTGTGTGGTGATGTGATTTGCTTGGTTTGTTGGCGTCGCAGGAGTTCAATAAGGGGCTTTTTGATTACCTAATCGCCACGGACAACATCTACGGCGCGCACAAGGCGCAGGTCGCTGCAGAGAAGGCGGGCAAGAAGGCGGGCAAGGGGAAAGGGAGGGGCGCGGGTGGGAAGGCGGTAGAGAAGGACGGCGAGTTTGGTGTCACGCGCGGTGTGGACTTTAGGGGCGTCGCCACAGTCCTGAACTTTGACATGCCGGACAGCGTGGAGGGATATGTGCACCGGTGCGTCCACCAGAACACCCCACCCATATATTCTCCCTACCCATCATCCCTCCCCCCTATAGAACCCCTGAACGCCCCGACCCATGAAACCCCGCATGTGTCACTGAGCGGAATCATTCCGATGGCGCGCTTCATTTTGCTGATGCACGGCTTCTCTTTTACCCTCTATAGTTTGGGTGTGTTTTGTTTTGGGGTTTGGCGGTGAGTTGACTGTGCGATGATGGGTGGTGTAGGGTTGGCCGAACAGGCAGGGCGGGGCAGAAGGGTGTCGCGCTGGCGTTGGTGACGCCACAGACGCGCGAAATTGCGGACAAAGTGGAGGACGCACTGGCGACGGACGCGCCTGCTGTGCCCACCACTGTGAGTGCCCCCCTTCCAAAAATAGTAGTAAGAACATATTACCTTATTCAAATACATACACACACATACACACACACACAAGAAAAACATTCCGTATACATCGAAATGCATGATTTCGTAGTCGATGCATATGACTATGAGTGCCCTAATTTCCTATCGCTTGATTTCTCCGCATGTTTTTTGTCTCAATTTCATCCGTTACACGCGTGTCTGCGTATGGTGTAAGGTAGAGGAGAGGGGTGATAATGAGGTTTTACAGCAAGATTCGCACGTTACTTCTTTTTGAAGAAGGAAGCGATGCTGGACATGCCGCGCGTCTCGCGCTTAACTTGCGCCGCTTTCGCCTCCTCTTTCACCATCTTGGCTCGTTCCTTTGCACGTTGCTGCGCCACCAAATACCGTCCCAATCAAGTCAGTCCCCTCTCCATCTCCCTTCTCCTCTCTCTCTCTCTCTCTCTCTCTCTCTCTCTCTCTCTCTCTCTCTCTCTCTCTCTCTCTCTCTCTCTCTCTCTCTCTCTCTCTCCCCCCCCCCCCCCCCCCCCTCTCTACCCAAAGCAACCCTTCTCCGCTCTTGATGGCAATTACTTTTGCGTTTATGACATGTGCATGTCATTCCCTTTCTTACCTTTGCCATTTCTTCTCGGTCAAATCGAGGCCGTTTGTTGCTCTCGTTCTCCTTCCCCTCCACCTCTGCCGCCACCTCCGCCATCCTCACCCACTTGCTCCCACTGCCCGGCTCCTCCTCCGCTCGCTGCGCCGCGACCGCAACCCCCCGCCTCGCCGCCAGCGCCGCCGCCATCGCGGGCGGTAGGTACTCACTGAGCAGGCCCACCGCATAGCCCTCGAGGTCGGACCCTTCCAAGCACGACATGGACCGGGCTGAGCTACCCTTTATGGCTCCCTTAGCGACCTCCACCTGATCACCGGTCGCAGAGTAAGAAAGCATTAGTGTGTAGGAGCACGATTAGATGCTGAGGGTAGGGGGTTAATTGGTGGATGGGGATGGAGAGGACGGAAGGGGGGAGAGGTGAGGATAGGTCGGCTGGCTGGCCACCCCGCCCACCTTGAGGTCCAGCCACGCGGCAAGTCGTGCATCGTGCAGGCGGTAGTAGCACTGCCCGCTCAGCTCTTTCTTCTCGCACACACAATCCAACTGGCCTGCAGCCACACAGTGCCAGCTCTTCCCTGAGTAATCTCCTCTGCCACCCCCACCAGCTCATAAACTAGCACAGCCTCTGCCTCTGCCTCAAGAAGGCAGAGGCGACGTTCTCCCCTGACCCTCTCCTCGTTTTTTTTTATTTGTGTATCATAAAGGTCAGATGAGGGGTTTGGTTGGGTTGGAGGTCTTAGGGATGCTGGAAGCTTGTCTGGGGGAGGGTTGGGGTAGCTGTGAAGAGGTTATCATGTGGATGAGTGAAGGAGGTGTGCTTACCGTTTGAGAGGACGAGAGGGAGGAGGCGATGGAGGGCGGGGCAGGTTGGGTCGTCGAGCAGCGCGTTTGCGAGGTCCACGAAAACGCCCTCCGGTCTGCCGGGCGTCGCGGCCCGGGCTCGCTCTAGCGCCGGAATTAAAAGCAAAAGCGGGTCGACGGGGGTCGCTACCCACAGGCCGCCGTCGCCCACCGCCGCCTCGCCCGTTAACCACGCGGCGAAGGCGGGTCGGAACACGTTCAGCTCCGTCACCGCTCCGCCGTCGCCAGCTTTCGGAAGTAAAAAGGCGGCCGGTGTTCCGGTAGAGGGGTGCGTCAGCTGGACGCTCGTCACCGGGCCACCTCCGCACGGCAATACCACCACGCGCGGCGCGAGTGTCTCTTCTCGTGGAGCCATCGTCGCTGGGTGTCGCGTATTCGGTGTCTCTTGGCTTTTCCAATACTTTATAGGGTGTTGCTGGTGCTCGAATATTGTATGTTACGTATTGTTCGTCGGTAGATCGTCTGCTTCGCCTCGTTCGCAGTTAATAATGCTTCATAGGATATAGGTTGGAATTTATCCTGGCTCGAGTCTGTTCGCTGGTTGACTGGGTCTGTGCGCGACGCCGGTGTCTCTCCAGCCCAACTCAACTCGCAAACGCAAGCAGCACCGCGCCTAACCAACGGGGGCTGCCCGAACAGCAGATTTGAATTTGAACGATTGGTATGTGGCGCGCTGATTACATACAAGTACAAGTATTCGTACGGTACCGATCATGACGTGTACCGCTTAGTAATTTTATTACAAGTAATATTTTGACTTGTTTGATAAGTGGATTGTTTCATTATAGTATATCCTACAGCGGAGTCACGGCACCATCTTTTTGCCTACCGCCATCCATGCTGTACTATCATCGCAAACCCTAAATCAGTTATCACGCGATATATCCGTGATATATGCGGCTATATGTCGCCTCTTTTTCCTCTTTTCAATAGTTCAGTTGTAGTAAATACCATATATTCCTCAATTCCTGTCATCCGTCGCACCGTCATTGTCCAGCCATCCCGGTATGGTATAACTTGTACCCGTACCTGTACCTGGCCCGCGGCCTGAACTAAAGGCCTTTCGGCACATCTGAAGCAATCCGCATTCCACCCAACCTCAACTCGCGCCACCCACCAGCGACTCTCAGTCGGCCTGGCACGGTACCAGTCCACTCTGCGTCATCCTGTTGGAAAGAAGCTTCAAGCTTTCTCTGTGAACGTTCGTTTCTGGGATCTGCGGTCGCTGTTGCCGCGTTTTCAGCTCCCGAGTCGGATCCTGAAGCAGCTCAGTGGCGAGCTGCGCGCGGTGCCCTTTTTTCCCGCGGCCCGCGGCCCCGCCGAACCACCTCTACGCCACGCCTCCCGTAGGACATCCGCACCGCATTGCGACCATCTGGATTGTTGGTATATCTGTGACTGGCGCCTGTGTGTGATCTGGTGTTTTGAGTGGCAAGGGGCACAGCCTGGGGCGGGTGCCGCACCCCCACCGGCGGCGCTACGACGTACCGCTGTCCGCTTTGCGGGCTTAGATTTTGCAACGAGAGTCATCGCGCTCCTAGACGGCCGGGATGAGGCTGAAGCTGGGCGGCAACAGCGGCGGCCGCGTGCACAAAGACTTTTGCACGGCGGTGGCATGGAGCGGCAGCGAGCTGCTATCAGCTAGCGACGATCAGACGGTGCACAAATGGGACATGCGCGGCGAGAGTACTGGGCGCGTCGCGTCTCTCGAAGCTTTTGTCACTGACATGGCTGTTCTTCCGGGGCGGGAGGCGGAGGTGGTGGCGCTGGGCTGCACCGACGGCGGCTTCAAGCTGCTAACCAAGAGCGGACGAATCGAAAAAGCGGTGGAGAAGGCGCATACGGGGGCCTGTATAACAGTGCGGTGGAATTATGAGGGCACGGCGCTCGCTACCGGCGGCGAGGACGGCGAGGTTAAGGTGTGGAGCCGCGCCGGCATGCTCCGCAGCAGTCTCGTAAAATCTGGCGAACCGATTTACGGCCTGGCGTGGGGTCCCGATAACGACGCCGTACTTTACGCCACCGGACGCACCCTGTCTATTAAGCCGCTACAGAGCAGTAACCGGTCAGCGAGCTGGAAAGCCGGTGACGCGCTGGTGCTGAAAGTGGACTGGAACCCGGTGAGCGGCCTGATTGTGTCCGGCGGCGAGGACTGTCGCTATAAAGTGTGGGACGCCTACGGCCGGCTGCTGTTTTCGTCCGCTCCGCTGGAGTCAGCGGTGACGGCGCTGGGGTGGAGCCCTAGCGGCGACCTGCTTGCAGTGGGCGCCTTCAACACGCTCCACCTCTGCGACCGCACGGGCTGGGCGTACAGTAAGGCGAAACCAGGGTGCGGCGGCGTCCTGGCGCTCGCGTGGACTGGCGATAGCACGATGCTGGCTGCGGGTGGGGGCGACGGGAGCGTGGTGTTTGGGCAGTTAGTGGACGTGGAACTGGAGCACGGGCGGCTTTTGGTGCGGCTGGACGAGAGCAACAGGATCTCGGTGCACGATGCGCTGAACGAGACGAGCGAGGAACTGCTCGACTTCCGGGACCGCGTGATAAAGATGAGCCTGGGGTACGATCACCTGGTGGTGACGACGGCGAGCCAGTGCCTGATCTACAACACCACCAACTGGACCTCCCCCGACCGCTTCGACCTCACCTCCACCCCGCACCTCCTCCTCCAGGCGCCCGCCTGCTTTCTCATCGCCGACGCCGGCGGCTTGCGCGTGTTTAGCTACGAGGGCCGCCAACTGAGCGCGCCAAAGCTGGCGGGCCTCCAGCCCGAGTTTCTCAACCGCTCCTGCCTCACCCTGTCCAACGACGTCCTCGCGCTCGTGGACCGCACCGACGGTCGCACCGTCCGCCTCTTTGAGACAGCGAGCGGGAGGCCACTCGGCGACCCGCTCGCGCACCACCTTGAGGTGGTGGAGGTGGCGCTGAACCAGGGGGGCGGCCTCCCCGACCGCCGCCTCGCCCTCATCGACCGCAACCGCGACCTCTACATCACCCCCGCTGCTGGCGCGGGCGGTGGCGTGGGACCCATGAAGCTTGGCGCGATGGTGGACAGCGCGCGCTGGCACGACGCGAGCGACATGCTGGCCGCGATGGCGGACGGACGACTCACCACCTGGTACTACCCAGAAGCGGTGTTCACTGACGCGGAGCTGCTGCCTGCGACGCGGACCGCACGGGAGCTGCCCGAGGTAGGGCGCCTCGCGAGCGTGGAGAGCTTCACGGGTAACTGGGTGGTGCTACGTCGCAGCGACGGCGCGCGCGCCACCATCGCCGTCCCCCCTCACCCTCTGCTCCTCTACCGTCACACCGCGGCGGGGGAGTGGGACAAGGCCATCCGGCTGTGCCGGTTCGTGAAGGACCGGCCGCTGTGGGGCTGCCTCGCCGCTATGGCGCTCAACGGCTCGGAGCTCAACACGGCGGAGGTTGCTTACAGCGCGCTGGATGAGGTGGACAAGCTGCAGTATGTGTTGTATATCAAGGACATACCCACGGAGGAGGGGCGCGCGGCGGAGCTGGCGCTGTTCAAGCGGCAGCCGCAGCTTGCGGAGCGCATCCTGCTGCAGGCGGGCCTCCACTACCGCGCGATCCAGATGGCGATCAACCTGTTTCAGTGGGAGCACGCGCTGGAGCTGGCGGTGGCGCACAAAACGCACGTGGACACGGTGCTGCACTTTCGCGCCAAGTACCTCGGGGCGGCGGGGCAGCCGGAGCGCAGCAAGCGCTTCCTGCAGTACGCGGAGCAGGTTAGCGTGAGCGAAGCCTCGGTGCTGGCCAAGATCCAGCACGAGCTAGAAAACGAGGCCGCACGCCCCGGAGCCCGCCGCTACGTCGGTGCCTAGCCCGCACACCACCACACCCCTCGTCCCTTTGCCGACCTGACAACAACAGCGGCAGCCGCAGACACCTCCAACAGGAACTGGCCAGCTGTCAGCGTGCTTCAATGGGCAGCGGCGTGATCATGCATCCCACTGCACATTCAGCCCTCAGTCGTTAGATTGCGCTGTGCCGCGCGGTTGGCGTGGCGCTTTGTTCGGTGCCTGTAGGGTGGGTGGTTGGGTTCGGAGGTCGCTGACGTGAACGAGTTTAAGGTGGTCAAAGGAAGGAAAGAGGCGATGCTTGGGGGAGTATTAGTACATAGATCATGCTCACCCCACCACGCGACGTCTCCCTTACGTTCCCGACCATTCTTTGCTCCATTTGTCATGTGTTGTCCATGCTGCGAATCTGTCTCCACTTTTGGGGGCTGCCTACAAAGTGAATCTCCGGTTTGTAAAATACAAAATAGCGACTCGGCTCATTTTGTAACATCGCCGCGTATCTCGTTGGCATTGAGCAGCCGCAGTCTAACGACACTGCGTGCCATGTGATCATGAGCGCTGATACGTTACACATTGAGTGTTACCCTATTATGAGCGCTATTGGATGATACATTGTTTCTTAGTCAAATTACTTTCAGATCCAACATTCGTGCTTGCGACGGTCGATGGCGGATGATGCCGCTCCGCATCAACTTTGCGTTTCGTGTTTGAGCAGAGCGAAGCGCCGTTTATTCTCAGTGGGTGGCTCTGCTCTGTCGAATGTCGGTATTGATTGGATGACAAATCATTTCTGTCTACGCATTAAAGTTTGTAAATGAGTTTGTTTCTGCATTCTTTCACTGTGAATTTTTTTTTACCGATCAAAAGGTGACATATTCTGCTATGTGAAAATATTTTGACACGACATGAAATTGAGTGCAACCAACCAGCGATGTGTTTGGCTGAGCGTTTCTTTCTTTTGCTCATTTATTTTGATGTAAACTGCTCTCCCATTGGGAATTTATGTATGGAACGCGTACACCAAACCAAAGATTACATTTTTTTGAGTTTGCATTGTATTTTCCGCGAAAGAGAACAAATTAATTGTTTTTTGGGGGAATGAACGGCGTCAAATGAAAGTGTTTGAGTGTTTGCTTGCATATGTTTGAGTTAGCTTCCATCAGGCGATATTGTGGTTTAGATAGAATGCGCAAACGAGCGACCTCTCACCGCCTCGTCAAAACAGAGGCCCAGCTATTGAATTGATCGCTATTTGTTCCCCATTATTTCCGAATTCGGAAAGTCGGAGGAAACGCAGACAATCTTGATAGACGGGGAAATTACCCACCTTGACCCGAACAGTCGTCGTCCACCCTCGCGAGCGGCATTCGCACCTTTTTTGACAATGTATGGGGCAGGTGCTTTTTCATTTCGGTGCGGTGGCTGTTTCTGAGTGGTGTGATGGTCGCGCCGTCCGCAGCCTCTGGAGGGCGGCGAGGGCGGCGAGGGCGCGTCGGAGGCGCAGGGGTTGCGGCCGTTCACTGCGCTCACGAAAAAGGCGATGGATGCGCTGCGGTATCGAGCGGAGGATGTGATGCGCTCCATCACCAGATCCTCCATCAAAGAGGTGCGCCTCCCCGTCGGCCACCAAGCAACACACAACATATGTCGTGATATCCTTTCTTCTATTTTTCGCCTCCACCACTTTATTATTAATTAAGCAAGTCTTATATACCGCCATGGCCCTTCGTCGCGTGCCTCTGTCCGGACTTTGCACCGTATCGACCGTCAGCACGCTCCGATGCACGACTGATAACTTTGGTGTCTGCGGAATCAGGCGAGGGCGAAGGAGCTGCGGCTGGAGATGCTCAATTCGGAGCGGCTGAAGGAGCACTTTGAGGAGCGCCCAGGTGCGACACGACTACAGCTCCCGCAACCACCGTCCCCTCGACCTTGGCCCGTCCCCGTCACCTCGGCCTAGCTTGGCTCTAATAATCGCCCCGCTTATGTTTCTTGCGTCTCGTCTACTCGATTGGCCGAGTCATAAGAATGACATTGTGTTTACGATTCGGCGCCGCGTCTGCAGGCGACCTCGCGATCCTGAAGCACGACAAACTGCTCCACAAGACGCAAGAGCTGACGCACCTGAAGCACATCCCGCAGTACCTCAGAGACGCGGAGATGCAGACGGGGCGCTCCAACACCGGCGGCGGAAAGGTGCATCCCCGTTTTACCTCTATGGGCCCACGCGCGTGCTGCTTGACAATGAATTTACGAATCAGCGGTGAAGTTCAACCCGTAGCGCCGCCGTCGACTGTGGTAACGAGTGCCGACAAATAACTGAAAATTAATACGTACATGTGATTGATCTTATGCTCATTTCGATGAACGAGCTTGTCTTTGTGTGCGCCGCTTTTGTATGGTTTTGCACGATAGTAGTCCTTTTGCGCTGACATTCTGGGTTTGATGCCGGTGTGCTGTGTTGTTAGGGCGTGCTACCGCGTCGGAAGCAGATGAAGCAAAAGTCGAAGCAGTTGGACCCGCTGAAGGCTCTCGGGGGCTTTAAGACGACGAAGGGGGAGGAGGAGCCGACGGAGTTGGAGAAGCGCGCTGAGGGGTGGGCCAAGAAGAACGCGCCGAAGAAGAAGAAGCACATGGAGCCGATTTTGAAGGGCAACGTAAACAAAAGACGCAAGTTTTAGTCGATCACGCTGATCATAGGTGTATGGGTGATGGTCGTCATTTTTGTAAGGATTATTATACATCGAGCACGAAACTCTACTTTGCCTGCCCTCGTCGCGGAAGACGGGCGGTGGGCTCGCCGCCACGGCTTTGTGACAACACGGCTCCACCGTCGTCGTTTGTCGAATGTAATATACAGTTGCAGTCGACGGCCTGCCTTGTTAGACGTGCCCTCGCGGTGGTCGTTTCGGATACTCCTGTTCTTTTTATTCCGACGTAGATAGCGCGCTGCGCGTAAACTCAAATACTGTAAATCAAAGTACGACACCAGCTTCGTTGTCTGGTTCGACTTGCATTGTGGCAGTCGCTTCGCCGTCAGACAGTGTTCTTTTTAAAACAAACAGCAAACCCGCACTGAGATTTTTGGGAGCAAGAGAGCCATTCCAAATTCCATATAGGTGCGTGGTCACACGTATGCACCTTGCTCGTCCGGCTCTGACAAAGACGCACGGCGGCGAATTTCGCATCTCAATCAGCTCATGACAAATAGGCATACAGGAGACAACGGCGACGGTGTTGGAGCCTCGGTTGCCTTCGCCTGGGAGGGGTGTTGCCCTGATGGCGGGACATCGAATAGGTCGTATGATAAATTAACTTCCTGCGTGGCGCAGCATATGCGTTGCTTATGTGTACCACAGGGAATGTCACATCGCTAAGGCTTTATACTGCTGGGTGGATGGCAGGTAATACCGCGCGTCCACGGAATACGACGTGGACGCTAATATCCAAAAATCTCTACTTGTGTCAGGCAGCCATTGCGAATTCGCAACGCCTCGCCGTGACGGCTGCCAAGCAGCAATAATATCATATATACGTCATAAACCCACTGACATTACTACATTCCTCCCAAATGATGTATCAAAGTCAGAGCGGCAGGGGTGTCTGCCAGCCGTAGGCGTTCACACACTGCTCCCATGCAACGTGCCCGCTGCCGGCGATCACCCCCTCATCATTTCGCGGCTGACAGTCCGGGCTATAGTCGTATGGCCGACCATCGGAATCGACGCAGAAGCCGCCGACCGCGCGCAAGAGCGCCTCCGGCGCTGCAGTGTCCCATCGCTTGGTGCCCTGCGCGCCACCAGTACCGTCATATATGGGGACGACCAATTGTCGGACGACGCGAGACTTACCCGTGAAAGTAATCGAAGGAAACAGCATTTGGAGCCAGACAAACCTTTCGAGGGTACACCCAGTGGGACAGCTTCCCCTCGATGATCATCACCACCTGCCGTCGTCGCAATGACGGCCACTTCGTTAATTGGAAATCGACATCACCGCGATTCGATGATCCCGACGCGCCCGTTGCAGCGTCAGCTCGCAAGGGGCACAAAAAGTGCACGAGAACAAAACCACTTCCTTTGCAATCTCCCGACATTTCATTGAGCTGGTATCCGTCGGACATTATTTAATCAACAAATGATATTGGGATGATAATAGAGGGGGGCATTTATTCTTGGACAGGCTGCCAATCTGCAACGGCATCGTATATAGCCTTCATGGCAGGGAAGGACGATAAACTTATCAACGAGGTTATCAACTTTATCGACGAATTGATGAACTTGCCTTGCTTCCAGCTCCTCCGAGCTGTAGTATCTGTTGAGGTTTTAGCGCGGCTGCTGCCTCTGCGACTACCGGGGATGGGTGCGAGCGGGAGGTGGCCACGACTGGTCGCCCTTCACACGGGTCGTTCCGGACTCGCGTCGCGCCAGCGATGCCATCCGCGCCGCCGTCCCACACGCCGAGCCCCAGTCCGCCCCACAGCAGTCGCCCTTTTCCGCCTGCGGCCGAGCCTATAGCCACAAAACAAAACGCACAGAGAATCGTTGGAAGTACGTCACACCGAAGAGTATGTAGCAGTCGGCGGCACCAGCTGTCAAAATATACAGTATATTGTGCAAACAATTTTAAATGAGAAAAACTACTGAGTTTCACAGCAGTCGTAGCCGTTTCACAGATTTTTTCACAGTTCATTCGCCACAATATAGAGAGCTTCACAGCAGTCGTAGCCGCAATACAGGATGAGATATAAGATAGCTTGTTCGCCAGGGAATAATGGACATGAGGGTGTCGGTCGGTCGGACCTGATTGCACGAACGGTTGAAGAATGGCACCGGCCACCGGCTTCCCGCGCACCGTGATCCCAATGAGGACGGTGACCCGCTCAAAGTTGCCGTCCACAAACTCCTGCGAGGCGCATGACACAAAATCAACAGGTAAAACACATGGACGAGAGGCTTAACAATTCATAAACGAGCGAGGATTTCCCTAACTGCCGCGATAGAACGGGCGTTGTCGAAAATACAAAATAGACGTCGACGAGCCGCACAAAACAGCGTATCATACACATATGACGACGGCATGAGAAGACTGGCGGCTATTGAAAACCTGCGTGCCGTCGAGAGGGTCCACCCATACGCAGACATCCTCCAGCTGGATACTCATATCGAGCAAGTCTGCCGGAACCATTCCGTCTTCGAACTGCTCACGACAAAGAAAACAACGACAATGCCGAGATTAGCGAGTATTCACTGCGTGATAGAACCGTCCTACAGTTTGGAACTCATCCGTCAGCACGGACGAAATATAGTATCCCACGTAACCCCTTTGGTGATCGTGGTGAGCATGTAGCAGCATATCGTTACAAGTAAAACAGGGCAGTCGTACCAGTGTAGGGATGAACTTCAGCGTAGTAGGTCCACTGCCCTCGTCCACAGCGTCTTCAGCGCCACTGTCCGACGCTGAATGCATGCACACGACACAACCACGCAATGCCAGTCAACAACATTCTCACATTCGGAGCTTTGCTCATCCGTGCGGCGATCCTCGACCAACGTCGTTGCTTGAAAGCAAAGAGCAGGAATATTTTCGCTGTGGAAAGGAAGCTACAGAAGGGCGGCAGCTGGAACGACACTACTCACTCGCCAGTCCCTCCTCCCCGACCACTGTCAGTCCGGGGAAGGCGCGCGCCAGGCCGTTGATGATACACTTCTCAGCTGCTAGGTCAGCCTGTCGCGCAGGCACATGCACCGAGAGCAGCGGCCCGGGCACAGAGTGAGCACAAGATCGAGGCAGTGAAGGTTATTCAGACGGGCTGGTACGCCAACATTCTCACAGCAGAACTCAAATAGATGCATACCAGCGTCTGAGGGTCAGCCTCGCCAAAGCCAAAATCGCCCTTATCAGTGGAGGCAGCCATCCGCCCGCCCGCATCGTCCAACATTTCGCGGATGACTATTCCCGCCTCACATGCCAGCATCGCGGCCGTGTCAAGGATCCTTGGGGAGGCCAAGACATGGATGCCGTTTTAAAAGCAGGCAAGATGGAGACGCGGCGACGGTGAAAGACGAATGCGCGCGCGCTCGTGTCGGAGTACATGCCCATGTGTGCCTCCAGTGTGCAAGCTTTTTTTATGTGTGTGTGCGTGTGTGTGTGTGTGTGTGTGTGTGTGTGTGTGTGTGTGTGTGCGTGTGTGTGCGTGTGTGAGTGTGGTGGTGAGTGGATGGGTGTGTGGAGGTGGTGGTGGTGATGAGTGTGTGTGCGTGCGTGCGTGTGTGTGTGTTTGGTGGTTTGTGTGTGTGTGTGCGCGCGTGTGCGCGATGTGTGTTTGAGTGTGTGTGTGTGTGTGTGTGTGCGTGGCTTTATATATGTGTGGTGATGAATGTGTGCATTTGGTGATGCGTGTGTGAGTGCGAGTCTTTGAGTGTGTGTATGTGTATGGTGGTGGTGGTGCGAGAGTGAGTGTGTGTGTGTGTGTGTGTGTGTGTGTGTGTGTGTGTGTGTGTGTGCGTGTGTGTTTCTCCACCTCAGCATAAGAGGTGCGCCAGTTGCTGCCAACTGCATGTCGACAGTCTGCGGCCACCCGCGTGCCTCTAGCTCCGCCATCAGACAGTCCGCCCTGCGTGTCATGTGCACCAAGTGGCAGGCAAACCTGGACAGCACAGCAATGGCACACAAAAGGGCAGTCTTCAGACGAGGGCGCAGAGCACAGCAATCACGACAGACTGTGTGATGTAAGAGCAAGGCGGCTTGACAGAGAAGAGGGGGGGCGCGTACCGCTTGTGGGTGCCGTGATTGAGCGCAGTGGTGAGACTCTTACACGACTCGGGTGAGACTGAGCCCCACATGCGGCCAATCAGGAACCGCACGTAATCGAGATACGCCACCTGCAATGGGGTGAAACCGTCAGAAAGGACACAACCACTGCATGGCCATGGGAGACAATGCATCAGACGGGAGGGGTGCCTTTGACCGAGAGAGTGGAGGGTAGTGGAGAGAGTGGAGAGTGGAGAGAGTAGAGAGATGTGGAGGGTCTGACCTGGTAGTGGCGATGAAAGACTTTGCGCGTGTAAGAGGCAGCGGAAGGCTGCGCCACATTGCCGGCTGCCACTTCGCGGTCGAGGTGGGTATGAAGGCGGGTGAAGTAGTACTCCAGCAGCGCGGCCTCCTGACTCTCCACCAGCGCGGGGTCGCTGGAGGTGTTAAGCACGTACAGCACGTCCAGCACGCCCAGCCCGCGGCCTGTGTGTGTGGCAGCAGAGAGAATGGTGAGTCAGTTGAGACGGCGTGGTAAGGATTTGAATACCGCAACAGTCGACAAGCCCAATCCACCTGCGCCTCCAAACTGTGTTGGCACCGTGATTTTACACAGCCTGTGCAATATGTGTCTACATGGCACATATATATGCACTTCATGGAGCGTCAGTGGGTAGAACATTATTCAAGCGTGGCTGCTGCCTGTGATGTCGGATACTGAACACTCGCAGCAAATCGCACCGCGCACAATTGTTGGACGCGGCAATTTGACATCCTAGTTTAAGCTTGATTTACTTTCTGCGCATTGAGGGAAGCTTAGCAGACACATACCTATACTACAGCGGACCTTAGAAGCAACAGAGGTTGGTGCGGACAGCAGTGACGGGAAATGACCGTGTTAGCGAACAGCTCTGTCAAACAGATACCAACCCGCTATAACGACGCTATCTAAAACAACCTGATTCTATGCATACCACATGGAAAATGAAAAGTGAATGCAAATATCGAAAATGAACACAACAGTAGTTTCAGACTTATCAAGCCCGGGGGGCACTTGAGAGAACAAGAACTATGGCGGATAGCATGTGCGGAGGCCACACTGTGAGATATGACGACAACATCATGTGCGGGCATGAAAGACAAGGTACACAACATTCGAAATAAAGGCAAGGGCCACTGCATGCGGCTGCAGATGTAGAGTTAGAGTAGGGCGTGGCGCCTAGAGGAATGTTAACAGTAACAGGAGGGTGTGAGGCTGGAGATGCGAAAAGGGAAAGCGCCGTTGTCACCTGTCCATTGAAAGTCGCAGACCGACAGCCTTTGCTCTCCTGTTTTGTCGTGCGCGTGTGAGAAGAACATGTTGGCCGTCTGCACCGTCACCACGCCCCCCCTCGTCAGTGTGTGGTTCAGGCACAGTGGGGCAGGAAAGGAAGTGATCAGAGGCTAAGATGTTGGGCTGCACCTTGAAGTCGCCGTGCACAACGGTGGACCACTCTGATTGCCGCCAGGGGTCGCTGACGTCCAGCGCATTGGCTAACGGGGTGGCAGCGCGGCGCAGGCGAGAGGCCAGCTGCTGAACACTTGGCCGTCCAAAGACGTCAGGGTACTCCACCTTCCGCCCACACAACCAAAGACGCACAACATCCCTCAGCACTACTCTCCACAGCATCCCCCACCCCGGAGCATGTAAGGTCTGGCATGCGAGGGAATGAATGGGCAGGCTGACGGATAGGCTATGGAGTGGACAGAGGCCGTTCGGAATCGGTGAAGGGTTGTGTTGACAGGAAGCTGGAAAGGTGAGTGTGATGGTGGTTGGATGGGCTGTGCTGGTGACCTGCAATGCGCGAGTCGATATTGGGGAGGTTTGTTTGCTAAGGGTGAGGTCGACTTCAGGAGGCCCACCTCGAAATTAGCAACCGTCTTCGCCCATTCCTCCTCCATGCCCGTCAGCTCTTTCTGCCGCTTCTCCAGCGACCAGTATGAACCAACGGGCCATAAGCTCTCGGATCGCCCAAGTGAAGAGCGTCCCCAGAAATGGGCGTGCAAGCGCGCCACCCAGTCCAAGGCCAGCTTGGTCTGCACACACACAAAGCCCACACCAGTGCCCTCTCAGTTGAAGGTAGACCCACCGCTCTTGCACGCAGCATCGAACGAGGCGCTCGTTCCCCACCTGTGCCTCGTTAAGTGTCAGCAGCTGTTCCTGGCTACGACCTGTCACCTCGTGCCACAGCGCACCCTCGTGCGTGAGGTCCTCCAGTACCAGCAGCTGCTCCACGTCGCTGCACTCGCAGCACAATGCGCTGGGCACCACCGCCCCCACCTGCTCGCGAATCAGCAACCACCCCATCCCTCCATTTAACACAAGCTCTCTCTCTCTCTCACACACACACACACACACACACACACACACACACACACATACCACGCCTGCCCCTGTCATCTAGCTTTCGGCATGATTCGGCTATCTATCATGCCTTACCTGCTTCACATCAACCGAGCAGTCTCGATAGAATGCAGCCTCAACGTTGTATGATATCGCTCTGTAGCCAGAGCAGCGGTCAACGGTGAGGCTCAACTCAAAGGGAGTCCACTTGATGTGTGGAGGGGGAGAGTTGGAGGGATAGGGGAGGCACTAACCTGTTGGAGGCGCTGCTCTGCTTTGCGCTCTTTCCGCTGGCGGTTGGCGAGGAGAGCCCCTCTGGCGCGAGGAGGACGTGCTTCAGCACCACCCGCTCCCACCCCACCTCGACCTCGCCCTCCGTCAGCCTGCTCCCCACCAATAAGCACCGCATCAGCCCCTTGATCTCGAGCAATCCTCTCAGGCTTTTCGAGATGTGGACAGCCTTGCTCAACGGATGAGTAACACTAAGCGGCGGTTGGAAGGCGGACCTTATCGCGAAGGGGACGACGCTACTGTTGACCTGACGAATCGCTTTCGGTAGGTCCGCCTTCACTTCAGCGATCATTTTCCCGTCCAGTCGAGCACCGCAGCGACGGTTCCACCACGCCACGTCCGTCCATTCCTCTGCTTCGAAAGGAAGCGACCGCAATAAGTGTTACGGTGTCCGGATGCGTCAGCCAGCGGCTTAATATGCACTTTCATATTTTGTAGTTTGTACAGACTACGCGGCGCTGACGTGTTAGTGGGACGCATACACTGCCTGTGCTGCATCAAGCGCATTTATGATGGGAGCCGTTACCGTTCAGCTCCGCCATGGCACTTGTGACGCGCCGTGAACACTGCGTGACGGAAGCTGGAGACTGACTTGTTGGGCTGCGTCTGCGAAGCGGCGCGACTGCGAAGTGGCGAGTGCTGAGCTTGGGGAAGATGCAGCGAGGGTGACGAGAGGGCGGGAAACTCGGCATGAGGGGCTGAAAGCGCGCAAACAAGCTTAGCGCCAGCAGTAGTCGCCCTTCAGGTTTTCGCCTCAAGATTCAAGTTTGGAGTGAGTGCTACTAGAAAAATGGCGAACAGTGCTACAGGTACGGGCCAAGGATTACAGGCTGTCTTGGCACCTTGTCTGAGTGGGAACCAGATTGCCAGTGATGCGACGACTACTACTCCGTCGTCAAACCTGTTATCAATTTACATCAGTACCCGTATATGTTAGTCACTCTTATTATTATGTTTTGGCGTTTCGATTATCCACCCCGGGCCGAACCGGAGCTTAAGCCGATATTCACATTAGACATGCGGTACACGGCTCGCGAGCCCTGTACCG
>JAPMLY010000094.1:202500-247500 GCA_026401115.1 Tetraselmis chui
GCGAGGAACACGGCTCGTGTTTTTTTTGTCCCGCGAGCCGTGTACCGGCCGAGCCGTGTTCCTACGAGCCGTGTACTTTTTTCTAATGTGAATATAGGCTTTACCCCCCTCACTCCCCCCCCTACACATGATGGACCCCCGATACCTCATGGACAACCTTTTATGCCCTCATATGCAGCTGCACTCCGCCGAGAGGCTGCTCTCCGATCCCCCCCTCGGGCCGCTACTCCTGCCTCATGGTGCTCCGACAACGACCCGGTCGCTTGTCTACTTGAGTTCAGACCTGTCACTGCGGCCCGAGGGGTTTGTGCGACAGCGAGAGACGACCTACGTTTTGCCCTACAAGACACCCTCGAATATGCGACCTCCCTTCCCTCAACGGACTCTCGGGCTGCTGGAGCTTTTTTGGCAATTCACCTCTTTGGCGGCCTCCTCCTCCGACCGTTCCCGGCGGCGACCGGTGCTCGCATCCGCTCCCTGGTTCAACGTCGAGTCCGTCTCTGGTTCTCTACGTCCGGAGAGGACGGACTCACGGGCATTGACACCCTTCTACGTGATATTCGAGATGGAGGTGAGCTTGCACGTGCGTGCCCGGGAGCTTCTGCGCCTAGACGCCCTGGCGGTCGGGGCCGGGGTGGGGGGGGGCTCTCGCCGTCGCCGGGCCCGCAACACTCAACGGGAGCAGCACCACCCACCGACTCGCCTTTCTGAAAGTGACCTCCGACGCCGTGCTGCCTTCCGTCGGGCCCGTGAGCTAGTGGAAGTTGGCCAGTTGCGACGGGCCCGGATGGCCCTAGACGGAGCCGACTTCGGAATGGTGGAGGACGCGGACGCGGCTTTGGCCGCTCTTCAGCGGTTGCATCCTCCTCCCGGTACTCCCCATCCAGACTGTGATCTCCCCGACCCTCTGCCCCCCCCGGCGCGCCCACCCCTCACGTATTTAGATGATAGTGACAGCCTCAAAATATGGGAGGAGTCTATGCTCCTTGTCTTGAGAAAAGCACCTCGCTTGTCAGCCCCCCACGTTGATGGTTGGCGATGGGAACATGTCCGTGACTTGAATGTTCCGGCATGGCGTAAGTGGGTTAACCGCTACTCGGCGGGAAACATTCCCGAGGCTGCGGCGGACTTTCTGGCGAGTGCGACCGGGT
This sequence comes from Tetraselmis chui, assembly GCA_026401115.1. Taxonomy (NCBI): domain Eukaryota; kingdom Viridiplantae; phylum Chlorophyta; class Chlorodendrophyceae; order Chlorodendrales; family Chlorodendraceae; genus Tetraselmis; species Tetraselmis chui. The sequence continues at coordinate 203,652 of JAPMLY010000094.1, forward strand.
GGGCTCTTCACAAGCAAACTGGGGTTGACCGCGACGCCACTCGCCTTCGAGGTGAGGCTCCTAAAGTCCGGCCGTTGGCTGCTGGCAGCGTTTTGTCGCGGGTAGCTCATTGTCACGCCATAGCGCGGATAGCGACTGTCGCGGCCGACCACCTGGGCCCTGTACAACGATCGGTTTTCACCAAAGCGGGTATCGAGCGAGCCATTCATACCACTCGCATTGGCCTACAAGCTATACCTGATTGCAGCCTTCTAAGCTTGGACCTAGAAAACGCCTTCAACACCATCTCCCGCCGGAGTTTCCTTGCGGAGCTGTACAAGAACCCTGACTTGCATCCCATTATCCCGTTGGTTGAGATGATATATTCACGGGACTCCACGGTGTATTACTTCGACCCCAACGATGCTTCGCTCCTACACGGCACGGTTCAATCTCGTACGGGTGTCCGTCAAGGAGATCCTCTTGGCCCGCTTTTGTTCAACCTGGCGATAAGCACTCCCCTCCGGAATATTGGAGAACGGTGCAAGGATTCAGCGGCGATCCAAGCCTTTTCTGATGATGGCAAGTATTTGATCAAAACGCCTTTCGTCCCGACTGTGATTACGGTGGCTACGGAGGAAATGGGGAAAGTCTGCTCGAATGTTCAACCAATCAAATCTTCGTGCATGGTACCTCCGGATACGGCCCTTGAACTTGTCGAGGTGATACGGGCGATGGTCCCCGTTGTTACGGGTACTAGTAACCTTGGAGCCCCTTTGGCGATGGATTTCTCGATGGCAGACGGCCCTCCAGCGTCTCATAACGAGAACTTTGTTCACTCTTGGCTGCAAGACACCGTTGAGGCTCATCAACTCCTCTTGGACAAGATTGTATGCTTTGCTATGTCGGACTTCGGAGGGACTCACGCCGCTTTCCGCTTGATGATCACGTGTGCGGTACGCCGCTATGGTTTCTTGCTCCGCACCCTCCCCCCAGATATCTGCCGACCGTACCTTGCTATTGCAGATAGGGCCGTTCGTGCGGCAGTTTATCGAATCTTGGGCGTTTCTTTGGACGCACAAACACTCGATCAACTGAATTGTGCTAAACGACAGCTCTCCCTCCCGGCGGAGTTTGGGGGGCTTAATGTACCGTCCCTCGAGCTCGACGCCGAACCTGCTCACTATGCTTCATTCACTGCGACCCTCGCCAACCTGATTACTGATTACGAGTCCGAGTCGCTAGGTCCTTTGTACGGTCTCATCCGACAGGAACTACTGAATGTTGCCACTTCTACTTTACCGTGGGCGGTCCAATTGCGCAACTCGTACGACTCTATCTCCACTATGGGCGGGTTTTCGGAATCGGAGCTTGTGGTTTTGACTAACACACTGAACCAAAACCTTTCTGATTATGCCGGGCCCGATGTCGAGTTGGTGGTATCTACGGTCAACAATGCGGTGGCACCCGCTACCCAAGTGACTAGCCTACAACTTCCGACTCCCGATGCACTTACTCGCTTGGGAGATTCTGGGGGCCACATCCAACGGGGCATTTCGCGCATTCTTCGTGCCCGGGCCTACCTTGACCTCTTGGCGTTCTGCAGACCTTCCCCACCGGACTATATGAGGGTGACTTCGGGTACGGGTCGCGGGGCTTTGGCTCTTTTTTTCGCTTCACATGAGTCCAGTTTCAAGGTGCCATCCGATTGCTATATGATGGCAGCCCACCGGGTGCTTGGCTTGACTGCGGAGCGCGCCGCTCATGTTCGAAAATGCCCTCGGTGCAATGAGGCCCCTTCAGAATCTCGCGGGTATGGATCTTCGTCGACGGTATCGGGCATCTTTGTGTCGGGTGAGCGCTCAACAGCCGCTATGCTCATGGACCATATCCCCCGGTGCCCGTGCTCTTGGTATATCATTCAACTCCATGACCGCATTGTCCACGTGCTTGAAGAGTTCATGCTTGAAGCGGGGGCTACTAAGGGCCGGGACTTGCGGTTGGAGGTCCGCCGTATTCGGTCGGGAGCTTCACGTGATCGTCCTGGGGATGTGGTTTGGTTGGACTTCATGGCTCCGCACCGCCATCTTGTTGTTGATGTGACGGTTACAAGTGCTCCGTTCCTCGAATAGGTGCTCGCCTTCCACTCCCTGGCAACCTTGCATTGGGAGCTCAGCAAGGCAAACTTGATGCGGACCTCCGCACTTCCGCTTTGCTTGGCACGCCTTCGGTTCAGTCGGTCCATGACTACTACCCCTTCGCCATGGAGGATGGGGGCCGGTTGGCGCCGATGGCGGCTGAGTTGGTCGATCGCTTGGCTATTTTGGTGGCTGTACGTCGCTTCCCTGGCATGGGGGCCGCTGACTCTCGTTCCTTGCGCTCTGACAGTTATATCCGTATGCAGCATTTTGTTCGTCGATTTACTTCTCTTCCGTTTCGGCGTTTTTGGGGGGATGTGCGACGAGAATTCATGCAACGTCTTTCTGCTGCTCTTCATGGCACTCTGGGTTCTTATCTCCGCGACGCTTTTCAGGAGGGCAGTGCTGGTGCTGTGGCATGCCTTCCTGTTCCTCGGGCTTAGGTTTTTTCTTCCTTTCTTTCTTTTTCTTGCTTGGTGGCCTCCACTGCTTTTTCTTGTAAGAAAATTTTTAAAAATTATGCATCAGAATCGGCGTCTTTCCATCTGGGTCTCAACGGATATGCACTCTTCCCACAAAGTCCGTTACTAGCGGCACACATTTAATTACCCGCCACGCACAGCCGCGATGGCCATGCAATTCGATTGGGGGGTAGAGTAATGACTTTCGAACAACACACCACGGCGCGCTGTTCACTGACGTGAGCACCTCTATCGGCACGCTCCGATTACTGTGGGCACACACGTTGGATTTGCGGCCGAAGTTTTGCATGCCGAAATTTATGGATGTGCAGGTTATGCACGCCTCTATGCGTGGCTCGGTGCACGTAGTGTCGCGATAAGCCGGGAGACTACTCGGCATTGGGCTTTCAGCATGTTTGCACAATTGCACGAGTATCCGCCGAGTGTGTTGCGCCCGGCCGCCTACAGAGCGGCAATACATGGAATGGCATATCGTGTTCACTAGGTTTTCTTGCCAAGTGCCCGAAAATACAGCCAAGGAGCACGGGCTAGGGACCTATTGGATTTGAGGGACGGTTTGACTTGGAGTGTAAGCACCCTAGCGCGCGGATCGCTGGCCTTTCAAGCTTTCGCATCGCCGGGTGTGAAATATGGCGGGGAGCTTTCAAAGTACCCTAGCACGGGCCTTGGTTTGGCATGCGGCAAATGGCACGGCACCATGCCAACATGGGCATGAAATGGGTGACGCCGTGAATAGACGAAATATAGAGCGCTGATTCTTGAGCGTATTGGCGGAGCGGGTGTGCGGGTACCACATGTCCAAGGGTTGCTAGCCCCGCGCGAATGTGGCAGATTTTGTAACCCTAAAAACTTTAGTTGGCTGTACGAGGGGCTGGATGGCATCGGACGGCGGATTTGACGCGAAAACCGGCCGGTAGGCGTAAATAAAGTTTAAAACTTATATACGTCGAAAACGTATATTTGCTTGGGGGAAGGGCTTCCATTTGCAACTTGGTTTGCTCGAATCGGACACCGTACGGCAAAGTTAGGCTTTTTTAAGCCTCCCAAGCTGTAGGTTTCCGGCCCCAATCCCACCCACGTCAAGCATCTTAACGGCACATGCCATCACACCCACATGCTCCCATGTTTGCGGACAGCATGCTGGGATCATAAAAACCGCGTGTTGTGTCGCCGATTTCGGGAGTTTTCATTAGCCAAATGGCGGAAAATCCGAATTCCGGGGCGCCCGAATCAGGGTACGCCCCGAAATCGGGGTTGACCCGCAAACCCTAATACGTCAGTTCGTAGCCGTGACGGGCCCCATTTGTGCCCTGCTTCCCCCTTTACTTCACCGTCAACACAAGTTTCCGTCCGCCTTTTCAACGAGCTAAAGTACAGTTAAACCCTAGAAACCCTACATGATAAACACCCGCTCTACCCGAAAGGCCCTATTTAACTAGTGACGAACTTTACGGGAGGAGTGTAATCCGTACAGCAACGGCTGCGGGTGTGCAGCCGACACTTCTGTAACCATCACCAACCTCTTTCCTCGGTTGCACACATGGTGCTGTCGGTTCCATGCACACATATGACTGCTCTCCGACAATAGGTTATTATGGCCCTAGCGCGTGTAGGCAGGGCAAGAGCATGCTTGAGCTTGGACACGATGTAAGGTTCACATGCAAGAAGATAGGGGAACATGGTTGTCATAGCGAGCGCATGTGATGGCGGAGGGTGACCGGAGGACAAGAGTAATGGTTTCCTTGCCAAGGTGGCCAAGGCGGTTGTGCCATAGTAGGATAACGTCTATCGAGGTTGGACCATAGCCATTATGGCCGATGGCAGCGGAGGGAGGATTACGTGGTATGGGTGACGTCATGTTCGAGGGGGGGCCATGAATCCATATGTAGTTGGAAAATTGGTCGATTACAAAAGCCATTTGACACCATCATAACTTTTATGATGAATGGGTCCGAATAAACTAAATGTTTGAAAGCAAGCTATATGTGTATATCCCGCGTTGGTGGTGTCCGGTATATACTTGTGCACGACTTGAAAGCTGATATCTCACATTCTCACACCTCTAAAATTTTGGTTGCTCCGCCTAATTGCATACCAATGACGCTCAAACGAGAAGCGAAAAGCACAAAAAGCGCAACGCCGCATGTTTGTTGGCTAATATGATGACCGTCCTAGCTGTTGGGTCCAAAATCTCGCCACTGGTCGCCTCGTCCGCAATGTCCTTGCCGCCTTCGTCGAAACTGTCCCCGCCCATTCGGCCCCTTCCTCCGCCATGGCCGCTGCCGCCGTGGTCTTAGTCCCTCCCGCCATCCCAACCACCTTCTCCCTCCTCAACAACAGCCCATTTGCTCCACTCTCAACACACCCACATAATGACAACTCATACTACTTTGTCACACCTCCCGTCCTTGGCGTCCCCTCCCCACCTCCGAAGCATTCAAGTAGCGGGGTGTTGAGGTTAATGAGGTGTAGTGGTTGGAAGGTTTGGTGGGAGGGGGGGGGGGGGGGGGAGCGGGTGGGGGCGTGTGCGGGGGGACGGGGTGGAGTACATGTGGGAGAGTGGTTCAGTGGGGGCGGTGTAGGGGGTGGTGAGGATTCGGGGGGTGTGGACATACGGGTAATTAGAGCTGGGACGGGTGATCGGGAAGGGGAGGGAAATGGGTAACGAGCTGCTTGGAGAGCGAAACGGCTTACTACGGGGAGGGTGGTGGAGAAGTAGGCGAAGTGCCATAGGAGGGAGTGGAATTTGTAGACAATGGAGCGAGGGCAAAAGGGGGGCGAGGGGAGAGTAGGGTTGGGTGGGAGGTGCGGTGAGGATGTAGTAGGTGTGTACCGCATGACCATTCGTATGCGGAATCATGTTGGCGGGGGGGGGGGGGGGTTAAGATGATGAAGGGATGGGGTTGGGTGGAAAGGTGTGTGATTCCACGCTTTGAGTAGGTTGATAGAGCGGGCCTATAAGTCGCGGGGAAGGGAGGGGGGGTGATGGAGGGTGTCCATCCATGTGGCCGATGTGTGGGTGATGTGTAGTAGATCGAAGTGAGAGTGTTGCCATGTGAGGATCAGGAGAGGGTAGTTAGGGTGTCCGGGTCGAGGGGGGTGTCCGCGGTTCGCGCGATTAATCTATTGGCTAGAGAATGTCCCCTGGCAGTGGTGGGTATGTACCACAATATCGGTTGTAATGTAGTATGTGCATGTGGGTTGGATTGCGACTTTCTCCAAGCGAGGGATTGGGCTCTAGTGTATGTATTTGCGAGTTATTGATAACGTCCCCATTATAATGAGAGTAATGCACCTATGTCGAGGTCGCCAACGGGGTTGGGGAGCGAGGCCGTGTGCAAGGTTTAAGTCGAAGAGGCAGCTATGTATGGTTTCAGTGCATGTGTGGGGAGTAAAGTGAGGCGGGAGGGAGGCAGGTAGGTCGGCGTTTATAGTGTGTTGGCGTATGTCACTTAATATTGGGCATGGGGTTGAGGTAGTGCGTCGGACCTCTAGGGGCGGAGCTCCCGTATGTAATGCAGTGTATTCCATCTTCCGGTATGTACAATTTTACTTAGTCCCTAGGATTATCTAGGAATAGAGAGACGAGCCTAAATATTGCATTCTAATCTCCACTTAAATGGTTGATGCAAAAGGCCCTTAGACAGGAGCCGCACAGCGAAGAAGCGGTCCATGCTGTAAATAATTTTCATTTTCTAGTGATAAGTGCAAGTACAAAATGCAGGAGTTTTGCAAATTGATTGTAGGAGCAAGCTGAATATACACTCCTCCAAAAAGTCCGGGCATATATTATGTTGAACATGTAAGTTTGTCAAGAACACGCTCCCCTCTCACCACGTCAAGCATGATGACACCCAGGTACCACCCGAGTGTAGAAAAGCCGGGAAGCAAGCAGTTTGCCGTCATTAGGTATGGTTAGATCCGAGCTTAAAACGCGCGTTTTCGGTGGAGTTTGTCGAATTAAGCCCATGAATTCCCGCCAAAAATGGTTGAACTACACAGTACACACGTCGTTCTAAGCGCCACGCTTGTACATTGCGCAAGCGCTCATGCCAAGGTGCATATTACTCAGTGTTCCATATAACCGTATTTTAGGGACTTGTTGGAGGAGGTTTGGAGGCGTGGATGCCGTGTTCAATACGCGAGGTTTGGTTTGGGGGCGTGTGAATGGAGCATGGAAGTTCGCGCCGCATGCACGGGTGATGTATTTGGAAAACAAACGAGTAAAAGCCCACATTACGCAGGTTTGGATGAACACTGCACGCTGAGAAGGGCGAGGGCGACAAGCTTTGGTAATGGGCGAGGCCCAACTTGGCCATTTGGGACGCGTAACGTTGACGGTAGGTGGCGTTTGGAATGCTTGGATATGTGCGTGTGTCAACCACACCCGCCCCATGCGTGGCACACGTCGGAAAATTGGCTTATAAATCAGTAGGAATGAAGAATTGGTAAGCATACATCGACAACCCCCGCAAAAATCGCCTCATGAGGTGAGCCAAATTCCACGGGTGTTGTGGCACTACGATTCAGCTTTGCCGGAACATTGTGGATTTTAGAATAATTCGCCAAAAACTCATTTGTGAGTGTTTGAACTCAAAAGTATATGCGTTCCACGCGCATTGAACATGCTCGTTCAACGGTACCTGTTTGAACCGAGTTTAAATTTTCTGAGCAAGTTATAATCGTTTGATCATTGTAAATCATTTACGTTTTTATTTTCATTAATCGTTTGAACGTTGTGGCCGAACACACCTTGCCCGTACTTGGGTTGTGCGCATATCGGTGGTAAATCTGCAAACGCAATTTCGTGCGTTTCCCCCACAGCGGCCTGCCCAACACCTCCTCCTTCCGTCGCATGTGCACCCTATTTGCGCGACCACCGCATAAGCATTCACATTGCGGCGCTATGCGCCCGTCACTTTTTTCGTCTAACCGTCACGGCGACTGTTTGAAAGCGCGTGCCGCACAGGTGCGGGCGCTATAACCCCAGTTCACACAAGCCCGGTCGTGCTCGAATTCACCCCCCGTATTTGTCGGCGCAATATGTCTTGGGCGCCAAAGCATTGACTAGCAGGATTTCAGGACATTTGTAAATAATGGACGCATGATTACATTTTTGCTTGCGAAGGATTCGAAATCTTGTCCGGACTTTTTATGGAGGAGTGTAACTACTTGGGCTGGCTCTTTTTATGGTCTCTTGGGCATATCAATGCTAGACTTGCAAGAAGGCTTAGGATAGGCGAAGAACTTTAGGCATTGGCGGCTAATCATGTTAGGGCAGCTTGATGTTCCCTTGGGCATCGTTAGGCATATTGACATAATCATTAGCATCGGTCGAGGTAGGGTTGGAGCAATTGTTGATAACACTCGCACGTGGTCGGGAAATGATCTCGATTTTGTTATCGGTACATGCACAATACACACGGTTTGGGTCAGTGATACGGGCTATGGGTTAGGTCTTGATGTAGACCTAACACGCTCGGTAGGTGACAAACTGTTCAATCGATATCGGTTCATTGGGCCGGTTGTCTCAATGTGATGATCTTGTTGGCTTTCAAGCGGTGAGTCCACATGTTGTAACAACTCCGGGAAGTCGTCGTAAAATAGCATCCGGATGCCTTCACGTTGTTCTACAATTGGTTCGTCTCCTATGTGAAACTCAATTGGTTGTGTAGCCACTCGCGCAATGTTAATTACGTAGAAATCAACATTACGCCCCTTTCTACGGCGCGTCTTGCGCATGAGCTTTTGAGCCTTGGTCGATGAGACTAAAACACTCATGACGGTGTTTCTTTGTCTATGTATCGACCTTTGTTCCGTCCATCAAGGTAAAGCCACGCCTCGTGCCGAATTGGAGTGAAGTACGTTTGCTCGTCGTCCAACCATATTAAACTGAGCATCATGATATTGGATAAAGAACGCGTAAATCACTTACAACGTTAATCGTTCGTTAGAACTCGTGTCGAATTAGTTCGAAATTTATCTCGCACACGGTCGAAGACGTTACACGTTGTCCGTTAGCAAGTCGAACTAGAGTCTTGACTTTGGATTTGCGTGTAGATAGCGAGAAGTGTTGTACAAAGTCATGTGACACGAAGTCAAGTGTCGTAGCACAGTAGACTACTAAGCTATAAATTTGTTGTCCACCATTAGAAGTTTTCACGGTCAACTCGGTTTGAAATAACGGGCGAGCTGCGGTGAGATCGGTTAACATGACAATATCTTCCGGGAAAATATGTCGAATCGTAGCGATGGACTTTGAAGGCTTTGTCCTAGTACAAGTACCGATGGGGGTTGAGCATATGATGTCGGCGTTGAGTATGGAAACTCACAATCAGCGTCAACTAACATTAAATGCACATGCGGTGTAGAAGGCGCCACGACCTCTTGCGTGATCAGGTCGTCCACAAATTGGCGAGTAAATAAATGCGTTCTCGTAGAAAACTATTGGTACAACTTCTAGTGTCGAGTGAGCATGTCGTACTTTTCCCACTTCGGTAAAACGACCATTGCTATCGTAGATATCGGTGTTGTACAACGACAATTCTCAAAGTGTTGTGCAATGTTTTCAGCCAGCTCCTATTGTGCATTGACGAACACTCTCTCTCACTAATTTAGGCTATGTCTACAATATAATCACTCGGCGAACTGAGAGGTAAGTCACCATGCGAGTTGAGACCTTCGTCGTCTGCACATCCCTCTAATACGAAGACAAACCGAGCGTGCAAATGGTCAAAGCCAGATTCAAATAGCTTCCAATCGATTGAACGTGTGGTTGTTACAGGTCTACGACAGTCTCTTTGCTTACTATGCTGACGACATCCCGCAAATCGCTTCTCAAATGTCGCAACGGCAGTCGACTGAGGTGTCGGGGTTGAACCTTGCGCCTCCGTCGTTAACAATGTCATAGGATGGCAAGAATATGTAGCCAACTGCTCAAGCTCATCCAAAGAGCAGCCATGTCATCAACCATCATTTCTACTTGTTCGAGGGATCCTCCCGCCCCTTAGACTTGAGCTCTCGGCAATTCAAGACTCGGCGCCCCTTCTAATGACACTTGTAGCAGAGCCCCGCTCTTGATAACATTGCAACTCTTTGGGAGTGAAAGCTTCATCGATGGCGCTCAAATCGATTCGGCCAGTGTTCCGAGAAGGTCGGCCCCTTCCTCCACAATTGCCTCGACCACGACCTTGACCAGCTCCCTCACCACGAAGTCTTTTGGTAGCATCAACGACATGACCGTCAAAGCTCGCTGCTTAGTAAACTTAATGCGAGTTGGGTTGTCAAACGGGGTAGATGCAGTCCTTGCACGGCCGAGATGAGGAAATCAGTCGCGAGGTCATTGAGTTTGCAGCTCCGCTAGAGGCATGTTGTAACCTTTCCGCGATTAAGGGTGGGACTTGGGCTCATTGTGAAATTCGGAATTAGCCAGCAGCCCGCTCATGAACCGAACACACAAAAAACACACTGACAACGTAGGTAAGAGGTTGTCAATAGCTTCGTAAAAACTCGTTGAACTGTTCGGTGTGCCGCATAGCTCATCGAACCTTGAGACACGTCGATAATTTAGTTAATCGCGTCGTCTTTGATGTTGGGAAACATGGACGTCTTGAGGATCTCAAAGACCAAAACCTCAAACGTGTCACGTAACGTATCCTTCGTCTTGCGGTTGAGTCACTAAATATTCAAGAGTCCATAGAACTAGGTAGAAGCCCACACGACGGCGTTGCACGAGTCGTAGTTGATGCCCAACATAAAAAAATGTTGTGACTAAGTCTCGATCCAATCTGTCGAGCGTCTTGACTAGTCTTTGGTGGTGACGTGATTGCCGCTTTACACTGCGTCACTATTGAAGTTACACTAAATCCATCGAAGGTCGTTATTGGAGGTGGAACGCGCATGTTTAAGTCCACGGGCGTTTCAACATGCAGCTGGTTAAAAGCGAAACACAAAGAAAAAGTCCTTCGGTAAAAAGGTGTCACGGTGAAGGTGAATTTGACGAGAAATTACGGGCGACCGAAAGCTTGCCATTGAGCCGCAAAGCCATGATATTAGAGTACATCATTGACAACATGTACGTTCACATTCGTAAACATTATCATTTTATCACTCGATACAGGTCAACAATAGATGAGCAACAGTCCACGTTGCCGCTATTCAGTTTTTCTATAACCATTACATAACGCATCAGCGCTCGCACATGTCGACTCACCACATCATCACTCACGGGCACCTCCAATAACATGGTATAGACGCTCTCAGCCTTACGGAATCTCACACGCCTCCGCTACGCACACGTCAAGTGCCTAGACCGCTCGTGGTCAACACATGATTGAGTATTGCTAACACCATGGCTGGCAACTCGCCGTCGGCGCCGCCATCGCGAGACAACACCAACGGTCACGCACCATACTATGATCTCCTTAGCAACAGCGAGCACACAATAGTCGCTCGCCACTAGTCCAACGGTCATGAACGAGACGATGACCCCCTTAGCACTAGCGGCCACACCACAGTCGCTCTCCACCAGTCTAGAAGTCATGCACACGGCGATAACCCCCTCAGCAACAACGGCCACACAACAATCGCTCTCCACCATTCCAGCGGTCACGCTGTTGAACCATGCATACACTTTCAATGTGGAAGATAACTAACACATACGTAGTTACAATAACAATCACATAAAGGACATTCACAAAGACAATGAGCATGAGGCCTAGTGTCGGGACGAAGGAAGTGGAGAGTTGTTACCTAGCGACAACTTAGTATCGACTCACTAGAACCGTGTCCGTTGTACAATTGTGTTTGGTCCAGACATGGGCTAAACATATATGTAATAGCTTACAATAGCTATTTGTAACTAAGAACTAGTAAAAAATACTTAAGAAACTCCCTTTAGAAATACGGGACGAAGCGTTGCATTGGGCTTAATCTTCCCAATATAGAACTTCGATATCTTGAGAGTGGTTGTCATGGCATTGATTTAGTGAACATGTCCGCCACCATTTGGTCAGCGGGAAAGTATCTCATCATGAGTGTTCCGTATTCCACGTGGTCCTTAAGGAAGTGCCGCTTCATGCCGATGTGTCTGGTCTTCTCGTTGACCAGTGCGTTATGAGTGTAAGCGGTCGCGCTTTGGTTGTCCTCCCATATGGTGGTTGTTCCGCTGATAGGTTCGTTGAAGGTCTCCCCAATGAGACGGGAAGGTAGATTCCCTCCTTGGTGGCGTATGTTATAGTGTAGTACCCGGCCTCGCATGTGGAATGGGTGACGCATGTCTCATGTTTGGACTTGTAGTTGACATGACCTCGGCCGAGTGTAAACAAATAGACCGAACGTGACTTGTGCGTATTGCTTTCTTTAGCCGAGTCTACATCCGCGAAGTTTGTAAGTTGGAGGTTGTGGTCCGCACCCCCCCCCCCCCCCCCCCGCCAACGTTTGGCGGAGGGCGATAGCCCCTCGAACCGCTTGCTATTTCGCATTGCAAATTCCCGTGCGCCACCACCAATACCGCTCCCATCTATTTACACTCATCGCTTTTATTTACCTTCGCAAGGATTCCAACGTGCACGCTCTTTGAGTTCCAACGGGGGGTGGCATTTTATAACTTATGTATACATGTAAGAGGCGGAAAAGCCGAAAATTGACCGATGCATACAATGGTGGTACATGCAGAAGATCTATTTAAATATTTATGTTTATTCATTATATGTTGAGTGCGATGCTCGTCCAATTCAAATGATGACAACACACACACACACCCACACACACACACACACACACACGCGCGCGCGCGCGCGCGAAGTGTTGTCTAGCGGCGACGCGGCGGACTTTGTCTGACTCAAAATTATGATTTGCAAATTTGCAAACAGCCGTTCATGTGATTTATTTATTAGCGATATGGAATTCGGTTGTCCCCCCGGCCCGTGCTGCGAGGCCGACCGCGATACGATCGGAATACCTGTACCTCAGCGCTAAAGTACAACATAACGTACACTCGTCAAAATCGACCGCCGATGGCGATGACGAGATGCTGCTACTATCTCTACTACCCGTACCCGTATTGTTTCCCCCTTGTAGTAGTCCAGCAGGGTCGACATAAGGAGTCAACGCCAAGTCAACGGAGCAGAGGGATGTACCTGGTACATGTACCATCTCCGCCTGCGCAACCTGGCGCGCGCTATCGTTTTGACTTCGACCTGCCCTTCGCCTGGCCTGCTCTTCCGCGCACTTGAAGGCGGCACAGACCCCGACCGTGCCAGAACAGAGGTATACTTCGCTACCAACGCCCACCGTCCCCCGTAGCAAGCAGAGACCAGGTGTTTACCCACACGCACCCTCACCTGTGTTGCTGTTATCGCGCCTATCGCACGGCACGGCTGCAGCTTGTGGTCGGTCATTCATCCACGAGCGGCCGTCCTCAATAGTAGCGGCCCCGCCCTTCGACCTTTCCACGAACAGGAACCACCTGTTAGTGGTGGCCAGCAGACACAACCGGTCCAGTAGCTTTCACCGGGGTAATTGCATTTTAAACGGTTCGTCGCGCACAAGTCCCACTGCTCATATATCTGCGTATACCTCTGTGTCGAGCCGTCTGATACAGCGCCCTGCTCCCTCCGCTTGCCGCAGTTGACCAGACGTTGACCACGCCGTCACGTCGAAAAGTAACAACCGTGGCTTACAATACCTAGCTACGACACAGCCGCGCTTAGTAACATTTTTCGCCCCCCTAGAATCAACTTGCTCCTAAGTTTGGACTTCGTAGCCTCCAATAAACTGTAGTGTGATCACTTTAGTCGTACTTCCCGCACGCTATCCTATCCTCATCTTGAACTCAGCGACTGTCGACCCCATTTTCCCGCCCGCCCGCAGCAGCAACACCGTCATGGAGAACATTCCTCACACTACTGGGCGCATGACCCGCAGCCGCGCTCGTCAGTCAAGCCAGACACGTAAGCCAGCCCCACGCGCTATGATCCTGCCCGTCGTTGCGTCTCGACACGCTACTCCATTCCACCACTAACGATAATAATTGCTCGCCGATGCCGCAGCTCATTTTGGGCGCAACGCCAACACACCCGCCACCGGGAAACCAGCAAAGACGGCATTCTTCTCTGGCGGTGATGCCAAACCCATTACACCCCGGAGGGCCCTTTTCGACATATCCAATCAGGTAATCGACTGCGCACCACCGTATTGTTTTCATGACCCGCCAGCTTTTTGAGTTTTCGATGCTGACCCGACTCTGTGACTCGCCCTGTAAACGTTTTAATGAACCGCGTGGTATTACTGTCATAATCAGCACTCCCCCGCTCCCAAGACTAATGAGAAAGCAACACCGAAGCCCGCTGAGGCTACCGTCCAAGAGGCAAAGTCGTCTCCTGTCAAAGAGGCCGCTGTCTGTGAGCCTGCCGTCCCGGAGCCCCAGGCAGCCGTTGTCGAGGAGGTGCTTACCAGTGCAGTCCCAGAAACAGAGCCATCACCTGTAGAGGCGGTTAATGACTGCGCGGTCCCTAAAACTGAAGAGTCGCCTATAGAGGAGGTTCATAACTTCGCGGTTTCAGAAGCTGAGCCAACTCCCATTGAGGAGGTACCTGTCTGTGCCGCCCCGGCGGAGGAGGTGATTCCTGTGGAGGAGGGGCTTGATTGTGCAGCTTCAGAGGAGGTGGCCACTGCTGCGGTCGACGATGTCTCTGCAACTGTGGAAGATGACGAGAACATCGAGCTACCCGTAGAACGGGATATCACCCATATCCCTGAGGTAGATTGTGTGGAGGAGGATGCTATGCTGTGCGAGGAGGCGGCCCCGGCGCCAGAGCGGCCAGCCACAGAGTCTTTCTCTGAGCTGGAGGACGAGATCGTATTGGACTTTGCCGCTATGGGCACCCCCGCTGTTATCGATCTGCAGAAGAGGACTCACAATATTCAGGCTGCACCCGAAATGCTGTCATATGCGAGGGGACAGCCCCGCGCAGATGATTCTGCTGCCGAGGCATTTCAGGTGAGAGAGCTGGCACACTTCATCGCCTGCCAAGTTCAGTTGTTGCCAGTGCCAATGCCTGCCAAGTTCTTTTTGAGGCTGATGCGTGTTGCATGTGTTCCAATTACGGCAGGAGGCCGATTTCTATTCTGCCCCCACACCCAGCGCACAGCAGGACCGATGGGCGATGGAGTCGCCGTATGAGAGGACCACCCCCGGCACATGGGCAGCTGGTTTCGCCGCAGAGGAGGATGTAGACACCACGTGCATGCCCGCCTCCTCGGTCGTGCCCACCCCGAATTTTGACCCGCGGTCTCTGAAGAGCCTCCGCAACGCCATTAAGGAGGCTGCTGCAGCAAAAGCTGTAAGTCCTACGTTTGCCGCGCGTTCATTTCTTGCGAGTTGGGTTTGACTGTGGCGTGTCCTGACGTTATGAATTGCTCATGGAATGGCAGGGCGACTCTGAGATTAGGCACAACGAGTGGGCTGATGGAGACTGGGAGGATGGCGAAGAGGAGGACGAGGCTGAGGAATACGATGAGGATGGGGAGTGGGATGAGTATGGCTACGAGGACGCGGCAGAGGACGTGGAGGACATTTGCCAGATCCTCGGCGCCATGGGGCTGGCGGGTGAGCAGCTGCGTTCCGTGCCCGTGCCCCAGGGTCACCATATTCGCTTTGAGGAGGAGAAGGCGGTTGTGAGCCCAGGCCGCAGCCGCGTGGTGCTTCGGGGCGTGCCGGAGCCGGAGGGGACACACGTTGTGTTTAACTAAGAGCTGAGGTGGTATTAAGTTGTTAGCGGTGGCTATACATGAAGGAACCAACAAGGAGTATTGACAAGCTGACTTGCAAGTGAAGGCAGGTGGGAGGTACAGTCACATAATTGAACCCGTCCAGGCTTGTGAGTCTGCCTGTCAGCACTTCTATGGTTGTAAACAATTGACTCAACATGACAGACTGGCGGCCTCATTGCCAAGGAGAAAAGGGCGTTGGCAGCATTAGTTCAGTTGTAAAGGTTTGGGTCAGCTCAGCGGCGCCCCCGATGCATTCCCGCCACTTTTTTGCATTGCGCGATGCCTGACACAGCCGAGGCACACGCGCATGTCAGCATATGTCCGCTCATACAAACTAGCTTCATCCCTTGATAGCCGAGACGAAGTTACTTACCTGCCGCGCCTTCAACGACGCCTCCATGCTGTCATACCTCCATAGCTCGATCACGTTGTTCAAAACGCCCACATCGCTGCGCACACAGCGCCAGTCATGGATATCAGCACTGGAATCTGAGGTAACAGTTGACATCGTCTAATAAAGCACATGTGCGCGATTGATCGCACCTTGCCGCAAATGCAACAAGCTTCCCGTGCTGGTCAGCTGCAATCTTGTCCGGCAGACCCTCGCAAAAGAGCTCGCGTAGCTTGGGCACTGTTGGGTAGCCTGGGATGAGCTGGTAGCGGCGAAGCTCGTACACGCCCCTCGATAGTTTGCTGTCACTGTTAGGAATGGAGGGGCGCAGGTCTGTGATGGGAGTGGAGCCCGCAGCCTATGCAAGAGCAAGGTAGAGGGGCTGAGGGTGCCTTCACTACATGTATGAAAGTCTTCAATGGATACACCTAAGATACTGCAATACAACAACATCTCTCAAAGACTCTGGTGAGCATCATGACGTCCACCCACCTCCATGACATCCGCACAAGGAACATAGATCCAAGACTCCTGGTGATGCACACCACAGCAGAGAGATAAGTTTAGGCACGCTAAGCACCCACATGAGAATGCCCTAGGCACATGGTCAGCTGATGGGCAATACAGCATTTGGGACATGATTCAGGTCATACGGAGGGGGAGGAGGGGGTACTTGGGACTCCAGGTGGGCCTTGCTATCCGCCAAGAAGTTACGCCAGTCCAGGTTGTCCGGCATTTTGGAGCGTACGGCCTGCCTGTGCTCCATGTCCTATACCACACGCAGCGCCGCCAGGTGGACGGTAACAGGAATGATAAGAAGCAAACAAGTAGCCATTTGCGCGTTAGTTTCCGAGTCAGTTTGCCAAGAAGGCCGTTTAGCACCGCCGTGGAGCACGACGCACCTTGTACCCGTAAAAGTGTCGCACCACATTCAGCCGCCCGCCTGTCTCCACCGAAAACATCCTGCGTCGGCCGAAACGGCAGCGTCGATATGACACGGCCTCCCAAAATACGTATAAACCCTAAACGAGAAGAATATGCCTGTGATACGATAGGCATAAACACCACTCGTTCACTTCCGAAACTACAGGTACAGGTACAGTTGTTGTCATATTATTTGTCTCGCGCCAGATGAAAAAATGAGTACCATACGCCGTCGGGGCCTTCCACAGTTTCATCTGCGCGAGCCACACTAAAGGAGTTGATCGTACCCAAGGAAACCTGGCGCAACTTCCGCTCGCACATTGGCCGTATCAGCACACATTGCCATGTAAGCAGCGGACCCTTCGGGCTTCAACGTGTAAGTTCGCATCTCGAGGATGCCCGGCGCCGCGCTACTCGATGCGAAGCGTCTGAGATGCTGCCCAAGCGCAGCGTACTCCGCCCGCCCGCGGCGGAAGCAACGCGCCAGTGTGTTCATATTTCTCCCGCCGGCACTGAAACTTCTACCAATAATCTAACGTTGTCGTGAATTTCCCGGACTAAGGGCATAGGACGTTACCTAAGATTGCCATTCCCGGAGTTGGCACGGCCCTCCTCGACGATCGGCGATATCAGTGGTCACTCGTGTTAGCTCTGTGTCAGACGTGTCCACGGGTAGCCTCTTGGTTCGGGTACCGTACCTGTACCGGTAGGTATATTTGAACCGAGTAATTGAGCCCGGGCTATCTAGAAATAAAATTCTTACAAGAAAAAGCAGCGGAGGCCACCAACCGAACCTTGCGCCTGGATTGATTGGGCTCCTTCCAAAACCCGACGATACCGGCGGCATATGCGGCGTGTAGATGCGTAGAGATCCAGCGCACATCCGACTCCCACCGCCGCTTCCAATCCTTTGGGGCGATTGTATTCTCTTGCGCATCATGCACTTCCTCGTTGTCGGAGCTCGTGTCTGACATAGCGGGACCAGACACACGGTGTGGAGGGGAGAATGGCTATGTCCGTGGTGAAGGCAACATGAACGATTGCCCACGTGGTAGCATTGTCGTGTCCGTAGCTATACAATTTGCAGTACATGAGAGTCAGGTCACCTTTCTTGTGTAGTAAGCAAGTGGTGTTGTGGCAACATTCGAGGGGAGTAAAAGCCTTGTGGGCGAGGAGGGACAGAGGGGAGAAGAGTGCGGAGCGGGTCGCTTTGGGTAGGAACTTTATGATTTCGTTGGGGATGCCGTATGGGCCGGGGGCTTTGCAAGTGCCTAGCGAGTTTACCGTTTTATCGAATGTATCTCGAGTAATCATGCCGGCGAGGGTGAGGGAGGGGTCCCCGCGGGATTCGATGACGAATGGGTCGGGGTTGTCGGGGTGTTCCCACAGAGGGATGGGAAGCTCGGGCGGGGTGGCGCGGGTTAGATCTTTGTCGAAGTGTGAGTGGACAATGGCTATAACTTCGTGGGGAGAGGCTGCCATGATTGTGTCGGGACGAGTGATTTTATGGAGGTTCGAGGTAGCACTGCTAAGGGGGAGGAGGCCGCATTTTGAGAAGGCGGTGGTAAGATTTTGGGTTACCGTCGTAAGCACTGTTGGCGCGGATTCTACTTTGTTCAATTTATCCGTGGTGGCAGCGTGGAGGAGGTGACGGATGCGTTCTTGACATTTGATGGTATCGGGCGTCATATAATCGGTCGTATGAAGGAGAGACTAGGCGAGGGGAAGTGGGCCGTGTTTAGTGCTGCAAGTACGGAAGGTTTTAGCGAGTTTACGGGATTTTAAAGAGAGCCAAGTGGTGTCGGGGGAGGTGTTTGGGGGTCGCGGTTTTTCCGGGGGGAGTTGGGGCCAGATGGTGGCTGCATGGTCCATGTGGTTTGAGAGGAGAGTAGTAAATTGCGAGGCTAGGGTGGTGTCTAGGTCATTTGTGGAGGCTGTGGATGAAAGTGTATTGAGTATTGCAGCATGGAGACATGCGATTTCGTTGATAAGGTAGGGTGTGCTGTTTTGATATTCATTTATATGGTTTTGTGTGAGAGGGAGTTTGAAGTTGTATTTGCGGGTGGAATGTGGTTTGTGTGAGGGGTTCTCGGGCGAGGGGGGTCGACCGATGAGGGAGGAGGGAGATGGGATAACGAGGTGGGAGGCCGAGTGGTCGATGAAGTGTCTAGGGGCAGGGAACACCGAGATGGCGGACGGGAAGGGGGTGAGGGGGGTGCGGAGAGCCAATGGTCTATGCAGCCGCCGCTACGGGGGAAGGTAGGGATAGGGGGGTGGAGTGGACGAAGGTGGAAACATAGGAGGGAGACGAGGGCGGGGTGTCCAATACCTTGATATGTGGTGATTTGGAAGTCTCCTCCCCAAAGGACGCGGTGAGTTGGGTGGTCATCGGCGAGTCTGAGTCACCATGCGTCAATTTCTGCGTACACGCGGTTTAGTTGTGTGGTGTGGAGTTGGGGCATGTAGACCCCGATGAGAAGGTACGGGGTGCCGGAGTAAGGAATGAGAGTCAAGCCAATTATGTGGGGGGCAAGGTGAAAAAGCGGGGGTATGACAGTGGTGGAGTGGAAGGACGATTTGCGAACTGAGAAGAGGAAGGTTGCATGGGGTTGGGACACATGTAATTGATTCGGACGAGCGCTCTTAAGGAGGTATTGGGGTAGGGCAAGGTGGTGAGTGGTGGCAAGGTGGTCGACATCCATTATGGAGGTGTGGAGGCCTCGGGTGTTGAGGTTGATGAGGTGAAGTGGTTGGGCGATGTGGTGAGAGAGGGCCGGTTGTGGGTTGTGAGTGGGGGGGGTGGAGTGGGTTGTCTAGGAGGATGCGGGTGGGTTGAGGCGGGGCGGTTGGTGGTGGGGGCTGTGGGGGTATGAGTTGATAGTGGGGGCGGGTCTGAAGGGGGGTTTGCGAGGGGGGGGTGTTTTGTGTGTGGCGGGAATTTTAGGGGGGGGGGGGAGTGAGGGCTTCCGAGAGTTGTAAGCGGCCGATGGGGAGAGGGGCTGAGCAAAATACGTGGTGTTGTGGGACTACTCGCCCTCTAGCAAGACGAGCGGCATCGAGGGCCCATTCTCCTGAATATTTTCCTAGTGGAAGGAATAATAGAGCGGATGATTGGTTCTTCTTACAATTCTACCGATAAACTGTAACCCGAGTGACTCCCTGGCAAATGTGCCGGTCGCTAAATTTATAGGCGTCCGGTCGAAGGTACCAGAAAGCCACCAATTCCAATTTGGTGTGCTGTGCTGCTTCTAATCTAAACTACTAAATATTACTTAAGACTATTATCCTCTCGCAGCACAACGACACTGCAGAGGTCTCTAGAGACTTCACCTCTAGCTAATTCTAGAACCGGTGCGGGTATAATTATTCATCATCCCACGCTTCCAGTACTGGTACTAAATACAATATGTACAATATGACGAGCTCGCTCCTTTCGTCGCTATACTCGTCATGTGACCCTATCGCTATATACAATTAATTATCATTATTCCAATCATGTATCAAAAGATACGTAGCTGCTATTTAGAGGAAATACCACTATTAATCAGCTTCAGCAGATGATATTACTCGCTAATACTAATAATCTTCCAGCGTCATTGTCGTAAACTATGACACGTGGTGCCATAGAAGGGAGTGGAGTGTGTAGACTGTGGTGCATGGGTCGAAGAGAGGGGGGGCGTAGGGTTGGTAAGGGGGTGTTGTGAGTATGAAATAGGTGTGGAGGACGACGTGGGTGCCGCATGACCATGCGAGGCCGGCGTAAAGTTGTCGGATAGGGTGGAGAATGTGTAGTGACGGAAAGGGAAGTGTGGGGCTGGGGTTCCACGCGGAGAGTAATGATATGGAGCGGGTGAGGATGTCTAGTGGGGGTGGATGGTGGAGGGAGTCAATCCAAATTGCAAAAGTGTTGGTGATATGTAGGAGGCCGAAGTGCGAGTGTTGCCATGTGAGGATGAGAAGAGGTTGGTTAGGGTGTCCGGGTGGAGGGGGTGCCTGTTAGCACTAGCATCCCGTTGCCTAATACTTATGTACATGGTAGCTATTTGTTATCCTAGTACAAGTCTAACAAGTTATGGGCCCTCCACCAAATTGCACTAGAGAAGAGCGTGTGTAAAGCGCTCGGCGCCACGCTAGTCCTACCTACTCCCACGTAAAAAATAGTAGAGCGTGTGTAAAGCGCTCGGCGCCACGCTAGTAATTCATCGTCCGACCGACACCACGCTTCGACTTCGAGCTGGTTGTCCGCGACTAACCCACCATCTCCCACGTAAAAAGGAGAAGAGCGTGTGTAAAGCGCTCGGCGCCACGCTCGCCCCACCCAGCTTCTAGTCTTACCTAGCCTTCAGCCTGCCGATGCTCTCAACCGGATATGGTTTTTTTAGACCGACCCGCGAAAATTCGGCCCGTGCGTACTTTAATTAGTACTGTTATTGTTTTTTCCCGAAGCAACGCCGCAACGCTCACCTAACTTAGCGAGGAGCTTTACTTTCCCACGGCGAAAGGGGGGAGTCAACACGAGCGCCCGTCTATGTTTTTGCGTGCCTACACGCTCCTAACGGCCTTGTTGGCTTTGCTTCTTCCTCGCCGGTCGCTCTCATGCGTCGGCTAATTCGCCCGTGGACAGTTTTTCCTGCTACATGTCAGAATAGTACATTACGCAGTACATTTGGAACCCCTTTTATCGGTAACTCGCCTGCAGCGGAACATGTCGCTACACCTACCCGGCCTGAGACACACGCTACAAGCACTACACCTTCGACCAACATGGCACCGTCCTCGACGCAAGCTAGGACGACGTCAAGACCTCGGCTAAGGTACCTTGAGGGGGGGTGTTAGCACTAGCATCCCGTTGCCTAATACTTATATACAAGGTAGCTATTTGTTATCCTAGTACTTAGTGTTATGCTTTAAGCGGAACTATATTCCCTATTAGTGGCGATCGGCCGGCCATGCCGGTGCCTTTGCCGGCCGCCCTCTCTCCCCACACTTCTCTAGTCACCACAGCCGGCCCCCTTGTGGGGCCGGCACGACCTCCGTGTAACTATCCGTTCCCAACTCTTTTAGTGCCCACGGTTCGCGCGGTGAATCCACTGGCTCGGGAATGTCCCATAGCAGTGGTGGGTATCTACCTCATTATTGGTTATTATTGTGTATGTGCATGTGGGGTTCGAGTGTGATTTGGCGAGAGATTGGGCTATGGTGTAGAGATTTGCGAGTTCTTGATAACGTCCCCACTAGAAGGAGAGTACTGCGCGTCTGTCTAGGTTACCGAGGGGGGTGGGGAGGCCATGGGCGAGGTTTAAGTCGTAGAGGTAGTTATACACGGTGTCCGTGCATGTGCGGGGTGTAAAGTGTGGCGGGAGGGTGGCTGGTAAGTCTGTGTTGATAGTGTGTTGGTGTATGTCATTTGAGGTTGTGCATGGGGTGGGAGCGGGGCGTCGGACCTTCAGGGGGCGGAGCTCCCCGTCCGATGTGGAGTTAGGGAGGATTTGCGGCCTTGCCGGCCGAGGCTTGCGTAGGGCGAGGGTGGAATGCTCCGGGGGGGTCCGTCCGTCGAGGTCTTGCGCATGCCGGCGAGTGTTAGCTTCTTGGAACGGGTGGCCGTTCGAAGCTATAGAGAGAGTGGTGAGTGTAGGGATGGCGGTGAGAGTAGAAAAAGGTAATGGAGGGGGGGAGAAGGGTTGAAAGCAAGGTGTTGTAGGGATTAGGAAGAGGACGACAAGGGGGGAGCAGCCGTGAGAGAGGGGGCTGTCGACATCGTTTCAAGTATGCTTCGCGGCTTCCGAGAGAAGCATCGGAGCAAGCCTGTGGGGACTGTGAGGGCGGGGGGATACGTGTATCGCTTAGGATGTTGGGGTTACTGATACGTGACTGCCATACTATGTCAGGAAGGGAGGGGCGATAGTCCCGAGGCATGTAGATATGCGGGGGAGCGGACGATCGGATAATTATTCGGGTAGAGCAATTCGTGCATGCTAGTCTCATCAGATGAAATGTTGTTAGTAACTTAGCGATGACCAAGGTGGGTTGTGCGTGATGAGAAAAGAGGGGGGAGGGAAAAGGATTGCGCTAGGGTCTATTGTAAGGTAAGCGAGGGTAAGCGCAAGTGTCCGGTGATTAAGGCGGGTTAGGTGGGGCATCACAAAAATAAAAAAGCGGAGGGCCACAGCGACTCGAGCGAGCGATGGATATAGCGATGGAGTAGGGGGAGGACGGCCGACGAAAGGAGGGTTAGGTAGAAGGTGAGAGGTGGGCGGAGTAGTGGTGTCTGTTGTTGGCATCGGGCTTTGAGAGCGGGATTCGTCGGCGTACGGCGCGTGCCGGTCGGCGAGCGGCGAGTTCGGGCGAGAGGGAGCGTACAAGGCACGGGCCGGCTCGACAGGCCATGCAACACGTGTAGTTGCAAATGAATTAGTGCTTGTGCGGGGTAAGATGGTAGCATGAGGGGGAGGGGGTCGTGGGGTGCTGATTAGGACGGTGGTTAGTGCAAGGAGAAAAAACATGCATGTAGTATGACTTGCTCGAAAAAAGAACGACTTTCGGATTACAATATGTTGCATGATGCTTCGAACTTTACAATATTATTGCGGGAAAGCACTGAAACGGGAAAATAAAAAGTATCAAAACGAATGCGATGAGGACGAGTGTAGCACCGTAGGCTATCAGGAGGGGACGTATGTTAATCCATGTACACACGGAATGGCATGAACGGGTATAGAACCGCCGCTTCCCGGAACGGAGCTGAACGCCTTATCCAAGTACCGCCAAGAGTCGATACCCGATAGGAACATATTGTGTATATGAACCCATCGCATCGCATCGCGACTGAGCGGCGAACACCTATAGTGAACACCTATAGGTGGAGGGCCAAGACTCCCCCGGAGTCTAGCGTATAGATGTGTCCATTAGTAATCATACGGAGGGATATGTAAACACTCCCCCTTAATGGACAAACTCCGGCCAATGCCCTAGTAAACCCCGCGTAAACGCGGAGGGCCCATAACCTGTTAATCCATGTACACACGGAATGGCATGAAGGGGGATAGAACCACCGCTTCCCGGAACGGAGGTGTACGCCTTATCCAAGTACCGCCAAAAGTCGGTACCAGATAGGAACATATTGTGTATATAAACGCATCGCATCGCGAATGAGCTGCGAGTACCTATTGCGAACACCTATAGGTGGAGGGCCATGACTCCCCCGGAGTCTAGCGTACACATGTGTCCATTAGTAGCCCTACGGAGGGATATGTAAACAACGTTGGGTGCTAGATTGGGCCTCGTTGTGTGACGGAGCGGGTCGATCGCAGCTGTACCGGTCCTGCGGCGTAGGAGCGCTCCGTGTGGGGTGGTCAGTGTCGTAGCATGCGTCGGGTAATCTGGGAGGATGGATGGGAGGGGATGCTTTGGACGGGATGGTTAGTGCATGTGTGGAGAGCTGAGTGAGGGCAACGGGCGGAGGGGTTGCGGATTGTATGCATGCGGCGCCGTGTTGGCCCATTCGCGGCGGGTAACCTTTTTTGTCCGGATGTCCGGACGCGCCGAGGGACTTGTGAGGGGGAGGAAAGCAGTGTCGAGACAAGGATCGACGTGTAGTGTGCGGTTTGGTGTACATAGCGGGTGATTGTTAGTGGGTTTGTGTTTGGATTTGTAGTGGGGTACACGAGTTGGCAGCTCGCGACCATGCCATTGTTGTTTTTTTGTTGACCCGGGTTTGGTAAGCGGCGGACGGGAACGTCCGGACGCTGATACGGGCGCGAGGGATTGCGCGTAGCTGGTTGTTGTTTGTTTTTTGGAATCGTTGTTGTTCCGGAGAGTGTTGTAGTACTTTCGGTGTAATTTGTATCGGGTTTGAATGTGTGGGCGCGGAATCTGTCATTGTGAAGATCTTGAATATAATAAGGATAGCGCCTTTGAGTGGTTACGTCATGTTGTGTCTACGGATCCACTAACCAAGGTGAGCTTGGCTCGGTTGGGAAGTGGTGGACGGTGCCTTTTGTTCAACGGGCCTTGTGACCACCAGCATGTCGCTCATGGGGAGTCCAAGCCCGGAGCGAAGACGGTCGGCGTTGCTCATTCGAGCTACGGACCCATCCTTATGTTGTGGTTTGGTAGTACTTTATGAGAACTTTGGATATTTTTATGGTTATATTGGTAATGTAGAGGTTTGAATTACAGGGCTAAATTACCAAGTAACCGGCGTCACCTCCGTCACAAGCGTTACCTCCGACGCTACATCTCCCTAACGGTTCAAGCGCCCACGCGCGCACGGACAATAAAATGTCCGCACACTATATAACGCACCAACATCGATTGTGTGTCCACCTTCTGCCTTTTGCGAGAGCTATCGCTCACGCAAACGGCATCGTGGCTCTTGCTAGCCACGAAAGGTGTTGATCACTTAAGTCTCCTGCACGACGCACGAAAACACACTCCTTGAGTTCCAATGGCAGACCGCATGGTATTGCCTACTGACCTCTACCCCGTTCCGCCCGGTGACGCGCCGGAACAGAAGCCAGACAAGCTGCAATTGCTGACACAGATTGTAAAGCAGTTAGCAGCCCAGGTCGAAACTTTATCCGTCGCAGCCGCGTCAACAAAACACACTACTTCAGCCATCCCCACAGCCGATTCCGAGAGCGCTGCGGGTGGACGACTCGAGCTCGACGCTCTACCAGTTAATAGTAAAAACACCCCTCTAGAGTACATCGACCCTAGAGAGTGGTCAGATTTCGCGTCTCGTACGTTCGCGGACTGCCTACCCCCCTTTGGCATAACAATCCCGTGCCTGTCGAACCCTCGACACGACGAGGCCGACAATTTTTTTACGGACAACTCGAGAATTTCCTCCCGCGACGAGTATCGACACCTGCTCTGCTATGGTGTATTTACGGCCGCCGCTAACGCGGCACTCGAAACTGCTATGGAAACGCTTCGCACGGTCACCTCTACCCCCGACGAAACAACCTACGCCTACTCCCTCGTCGACGCAGCGCTATTTGAAATTTGAAATTGTTTACAACAATACCAGTAAGAACCGGCTGCTGTCTCTGGCCCCCCCCTTTTGCTATGCTCAACTTGTTGTTGGACTTCTAAGCGTGAGGTAGACCGTGAACCACTAATCCCAACCTCTCCAATGGCAGTAACGATACCGTCTAAAACATACCCGTATCCATGTATTTATAGTTTTCTGATCTATACGTATTGTTTTTTGGATACAATATGAAAAATAAAATGTCGCTAATCTCCACGTTACGCGGCCTGCTCCAGCCGCTGTGGGGTCGCTGATCAGCAAGGCTGTCCAGCTTGAGCTGGTTGAGGCGAACCTGCCTGACCTCGGCTCCCGTGCGACTCCGGTCGTGCCGGAGCTTGGGGGGAAAGGCAGGTGAAAAACCCCCCTCGCATAGGTCGTCGTCGGTCCCGCCTCGATCCGTGCTCAACCCCGCCCGAGGTATTAGCCGCTCCTCCCGACGCAGCTCGCCACCTAGCCGAGTCTTCTCTCCTCCTTCGGGGGCTGAGAGGAGAAAATAACTAGGCTGCAGACGGTGTCCGGCTGGCTCTCCTGCCCCGAGCCAGATTTTCTCATGTCCCCTGTCCTTTCCCCGTCTGTTTCCAACACCTATCTGATCGCGCTGTGGCCGTCCGTACCCTCCCCCGGTGGTTTACGTTGTTAGGGGGCCGCCAACAGGAGCTGCAGCGGTAGCAGCAGACAAGGCCGACTGTGCGTCCGGTGGGGCGTAGCCAGGCTGGGGATGCACAAGCATGGGGAGGGTGTGCACGACGTGGCTGTCCCGAAAGTGTCCGAGCTGAGCATCGTGGCGGCGCTGAGGGACAGGGGGGTGCGGAGTAGCACCCGCAGCAGGAAGAGCAGCAATGGCGGCCGACCGCGAGTCGAGGTACGCTTCAAGGCGCGTCGGTTGCTCAAGGAGCAGCGCGAAAATACCCTGGGTGGTATCGACATTGCTCTGCTGAGAGCCTGGGTGAGGGGAATCAGGAGGTGAACCAGGCGGAGTTTTCGGCGCCATTTCGACAGAGGGCGAAAAAGAAAGAGCTGAATAAAAAACAGGCAGCGATAAAAACCGCTAGCCGGACTCGTGCCTAACAGCGGTTTCAAAGAGACGGCTTGATGCCCGCCGACCCCTCGGCCTGTAGCCCCGGGGTGTCTCAGAGCACCTTCTCTGTATCCTCTACCCAGTGTGGGGCACAAGTCGAGGCCAAGGCCAAGACATGTGGAGCGCTGTGCTGGCGGCTGAGTCGCTAAGATAATATAAAAATAAAAAGGTAAGCTACGGCTGGCGTGCAACCTGTGGATGCGTATTCACCCGATGGTGCGCCCCCCCGTTCTCCAGCTTGGACCTGTGTGCACCCTGTCCACACACGACGAGTGCGTCGGTGTGGGTGGCTGGCTATCGCCGTCGAGTGGCTGACTTAAGAGGGGTGGTGGCGGGTTTTAAAATCGCAGTTTATACTGGCGATACCGCCGACTACAAGTTGAAAGTACTAGTTGTCTATAGAAACTTGCCTTCTGCGGGAGAGCTGTCGATCGCAGCTCGCCGAACCAGGTTGTCGCGCGTGAGTGACGTGAGGCGGGGGCCCATAACCTATCGAACCATGCAAACACAGTTAGTGCGGAAGATAACTTACGCAAACGTAGTTACAGTCACAGTCCCGCAAACGGAACAGTTACGGCGACAACCAGCCTACAAGCGTGGTGTCGGGACAACATAAGTGTGAGAGTTGTAGCCTAGCGACAGCTATGTACCGAGTCAAACAGTTTATCGGTATGTCCGATCTAGACATGTACTAATCATATCTAGAGTAGCTTACAGTAGCTATCTGCAACTAATACGTGTGCGGTATTACTTACAACAGTGTGCCGTTACGATAACCCTAGGCACACTGCCTGAGGCAGCCTATCGATAACCGGGTACCGACTAGGGAAGGGGTTGGAAGAACACAGGGATCGAGTCGCCGGTCCTCAAAAGATGGTGGGTACGGGAATTTTTCCAAAAACCCCCCGTACCGGGCTTTTCCGGCGGCGGGCGATCCTAAGGACCGCCGCCGCCAGACCGTGCCGCTCCTCCGGCTGCGACCAGCCTCCGTCCTGCGTAGCATCAGGCCTCGCCCCCAGGGGAGACCTAAGGCTCCCGCAGGGCTGGCGACTGCTAGCGAGCGCTGTCCCAAGCGCTGCTTCCCAGCTGTCCGCCGCCCGCTCCAACACCCTCGTCCCTCCGATGATCCGTCCGTACCCCTTTTCGCCAAAAAATATTTCGCAAACGCCGCCCCCGCCCCATCGTCGGGAGAGTATCTGCGAGTATTTAGTCGCGAAAAAGACATATCGGACTGGCCGAGCGGGAGATCCCTGTGCCGGTGTACGGATATTATGTTTTTCCAAAACCCTCCGTACATGGCTTCCCGACAGCTGCTGATCCCGCGGATCGCAGCTGCCGGTACCTCGTTCAGCCCCCTATCGTGCCAGGCCTGGCACGGCTATGGGGTTACCAGCGCCCACCGCGTGGAGGTAGAGGTAGGTGCCGACGGGCCTGCGAGCGCACCCCTCTCCGGGGCCGCCGCCGCTGCGCCGCCGGCGGGCGCCACGCAGCGCTACGTGCTAATCAAGCAGTGGCCTCATCGGGGGAAGCGAGACTCACCTATATCAGGCGCTTCAAGGCCAAGAAGATTCTCACCGGAGAAGAACGCGTCGCGGAGCGTCTCGTCTACACACGTTGCTTCGACACTGTCGCCTCTGACCGTGGAGGCAACGTCGTCTACGGACTCCTGTCAGCCCTGGAGGACAAACGACTCGAAGTCAGCATCACAGCAACTGCAAAAGCGCAAGCAGCTGCCTAGCTAGTTCAAGGCCGACAAGCCTAGACCAGACAGACTGGACAGGCCGAACGACAAGCCGGACAAGCCGGACAAACCCAAGGCCAGGCCTAAGGACCGCACGGGCGGCCGCCCCCTCCCCTCTACCGACATGGCACACAAGAAGACCGAGGCTGACAAGGAGGAATGACGGAGTGAACCGCCGCGCCGATTCCTGCACACCAGATTCAAGCTACATGCGTCATCGTGTGCGGCGAAACTGGCAAGCTTGGAAAGATATCGGCGCGAGCGGGCAAGTCTTACGGTGGATCCGGGAGGGCGTTTTTATTCCCTTCCTAAACAACCGACCCCCACCCCCGTTCAACCAAGGCATCTCACTACTAGACGCTACCCCCGAGCAACTCACCTTTGTCGAGGCCGAGCTCGCGCGCTTCGTGGAGACGGGAGCCTGGGAACGCACCACCTGCAGCAAGTACGTATCCAGACTCTTCTTAGTCGCCAAGCCCGGCAACAGTCAGTGGCGACTCATCGTCGACCTGCGACATTTGAACAGCTTGTGCGTCAGAAAGCGACTACGGATGCAGTATCTTCTAGGCGTACGCCATCGTACGCGAAAGGGCTACTACATGTTCTGCTTCGACCTCAAGGACGGGTTCTACGCGCTGGGCATCGTGCCAGAGCAGCGCGACTTCCTAACAGTAAACGTTCGCGGCCAACTATACCGACTAGCTAGCCTCCCGATGGGCTGGTCGCTCAGCCCTTACCACTTCTGCGCGTTTACGGACACATTCGTAGGACACCTCCGACAACCAGACCCCGGTGGTTTTACGACACAGCAGGGGAAGCCTACACAACCCGACAGCGACAGACCGAGCAAGCGCTTCCTACGACACACGCGGTGGCGAGGAGCAAAACTCTTACCTTACGTGGACGACTTCCTCCTCTTCGCCGCCACTCGTGCGCTCGCTCTAGCGCTCCGTCATCGCGTCGACCGCCTCCTCACCAGTCCCGGCCTTCTCCGCCACCCCTCCAAGGGTTTTTGGGAGCCGACGCAATACGGCCACCACCTGGGCATTGACATCGACACAACTACAAGTTACTTCTTCGCCCCAGCGGAAAAGCTTCAGAAGCTCGCCAAACAAGCTCGACACCTACTACAACGTGCAACAAGAAACAGCAAATGGCTACCTGTCATGGAACTCCACTCATTCGCTGGTCAGAGGTTTACCTTTTTCTTGCTATTCCGGCGACAAGATTCTTCCTACGCGAACTTCACTCCGTACTTGGCGACAAATGGGGAGGCCGCGTCCGCCTCACCCCGCAGCTCAGTCGCGATCTGCAGTGGTGGACACATGTACCAAGTCACGCCAACGGCGAGAACATACACCGCCCGGTCGAGTCAGCGTACATACACTGCGACAGTTCGGGATATGGTTGGGGGCAGTACTGAACGGCAGACTCGAAGCGCGCGGGTTCTGGGGAATAGAGGACGAAAAACAATACATTACATGGAAGGAACTAAAGGCCGTCCGTCTTGCCGTCCTCAGCTTCTTGCGACACCTGGCTGGCCGCAACGTCCTCCTCCACGAAGATAACTAGGCGGTCTGCCACGTCCTGGCCGGCCTGACGTCCCGGTCCCCGGAGATGATGACCGAGTTACGCCGCATGTGGTACTTGCTGGACACCAACAACATCCACATCAGGCCCATGTACATCCGTTCTGCGGCAAACACGTGGGCAGACAAGCTTAGCCGCCACCTCGACAGCGACGACTGGCAACTCGACCCCTCTGTGTTCCACGAAATGGACACACAATTCGGCCCGCACACAATCGACCGGTTTGCGTCGGCCCTCAACACGCTACTGCCCCGCTACAACGCGAACTGGCTAGACCCATCGTGCGAAGCCGTGGACGCCCTTCACCTCGCCGATGCGGCTTGGAAAGAAGAAAACAACTTGTGCAACCCGCCACGGCCCCTGCTACCCGACCTTGCCTAGAAACTACAGCGGAGCGGCGCAGCAGCTACGGTGGTCGCCCCCCGTTGGCAAGGAAAAGCGTGGCATCAGGCCCTTACCGAATTGGCTTGCCACGAGACGGTCCTGCCGGCCCAAGCTCACTTGTTCCGTCCCGGGCGGCGGCACGGACGCGGTACATTCGGCAAGCCTCACTGGCCCGTCACTGTCTTCTAGATTCCCTCCCGGCCTAGTTGTACCTCCGCCGGGGCGCTGTCAGTGCTACCCTGACCATGTTCAACACACGGCACATCAGGCCAGCAGTCCAAGCGTACCCTACCCGAGCGGCAAAGGTCCGCTACAAGGTGGAGGTGGCAGGCTGCAACAACCCCTGGGCCGCCTCGACGCGCCCCTACATGCAATGCCTACTGGGCACTGACAGCCTTGGAGCTAAAATGCTCGACTTACTGACCGCCGCTTGGGCGAAAAGCACGTCCGACACGTACAACAACGCGATAAAACCTTACTTCCAGTTCTGCGAGGAGCAAGGCCTACCGCCGCTAGCCGCAACAGCCGCTATAATGGCCCGCTACACCACATGGATCGGGGAACGTGGCACCATCAAGGCTACTAGTCTACAACCTTACCTCTAAGCAGTGAACGGTTTTGTCAAAGACCACGGCGCAGAACCAGTCGCACAAGGCGATTTGGTAGCCAAGGTCCGGCGGGGTCTCGCAGCGTCCCAAGTTTCCATCCAGCCCAGCCGCACACGCATGTACCTCCAAGCCCGGATTCTTGTATCATCGCTACGCATGGCCAAGGACCTCCGCACACAGGTGACAGACACGTGGACTCAGGCTCAAACGGACCTCATTCGGCTATTCAAAGCGTGTCTAGCGACGGTGGTACATTTTTTTGTCGCGGTGGAGCGGGAGTTGAGTGCCGGTCTGGAGACCTGTTGTGTACTCTAACCGGTGGAATCCTCCTCTACCACGGAACGAGAAAAGGTCAACGGGGTACTTCCACGGAGCGAAAACTCCTATGTGAACTACCGGACTCGGCGCACCCTGACATCGCGGAACTACTAAAGTGCTTCGACGCTGCCCGTATCAAGTTCTCCTCCGGAAAGGTACCGGACAGACGCTGGGCCATTAGTCTACGCGAACCTACGACAAATTGGACTGCGGACACCTTGACAACTTGGCTACAACGAGTACTTCATGCAGTACACGAGCAACCTCCGGACGGTTTCGCGTGGACTTCGCACTCCCTACGAAAGGGTGCTGCACCGTACAATATCGGTACCCCAATGCAAAAGATCAAGTTCTTCGGCGGTTGGGCGCGAGAATCGGACGTAGTCCTCGACTACATCGACCCAACATTGCTCCCGTGCCCGGGAGCTTGGCAACTCTTTGGGTGGATGACCCCTCGGGGTGCCCCACCCAACGTTACACGCCAGTCGGCGACAGATGGCATAAGTGAGCCCCAACACATCTTAAATGGTCATATTGGTAATATAGAGGTTTGAATTACATGGCTGAATTACGAAGTTACCGGCGTTACCTCCGTTACAAGCGTTACCTCCGACGCTACATCTCCCTAACGGTTCAAGCGCCCACGCGCGCACGGACAATAAAATGTCCGCACACTATATAACGCGCCAACAGCGATTGTGTGTCCACCTTCTGCCTTTTGCGAGAGCTATCGCTCACGCAAACCCACCCACCCGATTCCCTCTCACATTGCGTGTAGGGTGGCCCAAGGGCCACCAATTCCAAATTCTGTAAGTGATCCACATCTTTGGCATAAGTGCGCCCCAACACAGCTTAAACGGTGTATAGTGACGGTAGGATACTTTTTTTGGCGGACATGAGTAAAACCAAGTTGAGCGGGATGCGGTACTTTTTTACCGCATGATTGTTTGTCATTAGTGTTTTTAACTCGCTTGTTCTAA
Source organism: Tetraselmis chui (assembly GCA_026401115.1). Taxonomy (NCBI): domain Eukaryota; kingdom Viridiplantae; phylum Chlorophyta; class Chlorodendrophyceae; order Chlorodendrales; family Chlorodendraceae; genus Tetraselmis; species Tetraselmis chui. Next base: position 236,073 of record JAPMLY010000094.1, read on the forward strand.
TAACGCACTCTCCATAACTGCAATGGGAATTTGCACCGCTGGGCGGGGGGGTCGAAAGGGCATTCGCACTACAGCGCGTTGTGCGTTGCTCGTTGATGTTGGTGTTGGGGTTAAACGGCCTGCGTTGTCGGGCTCGACGCGTAGAGCGCGAGCCGACTCGTGTTTCGGGCGCATGCCACCTCAATTTACCACCCACATGTCTTCACGATAGACTCGCCGACTGTCCCGAAGGTTCGGTCACGTTGATGTCGTTGTGCACCATCTTTTAGGGGCTGAAGCGGGCCTCTAAGGGCGGAGACGCGCGCTCCAGTCCTTACGGTCCTCATGGTGATGGTGGTGGGTCGCAGACATGTGATCTCGGTAAATTGCACATTTGAACCGCTTCCGCATCATCCCAGGTTTTGAGTCAACGGAATTAAAGAGAGAACACCCTAAGGTACACGCTCCCAAAAAATTATAAAGTACTAAATTTTCCTCGCGTGGGGCTAAACCATTTTTTACGAGTCTCTGGTGTGTGGTTGGTCAATGCGATGAAGGAAGTGCGGCAAACGGATGGGAGTAGGCAACTCTTTAGCAAGTGGGCAACTTGTGTGGACGCTATGAAAAATGCGCCCTCTCTCGTGGTATACGTACGTGCACCACCCATCCTCCTAGGGCGGAACTTTAGTTTTCCTTTATATCCCGCCGAGATGTGTCTTCGTGTATTGGGTAAATAGTTAATTCGGTGAGCGGTCAACATCCGCTATTCTCATGGACCATATCCCCCGGTGCCCGTGCTCTTGGTATATCATTGAACTCCACGACCGTATTGTCCACGTGCTTGAAGAGCTCATGCTTGAAGCGGGGGCTACTAAGAGCCGGGACTTACGGTCGGAGGTCCGCCGTATTCGGTCGGGAGCTTCACGAGATCGCCCTAGGATGTGGTTTGGGTAGACTTCATAGCTCCGCACCGTCATCTTGTTGTTGATGTGACGGTTACAAGTGCTCGCACGAACACCAATGTTCCTCGTATAGGTGCTCGCCTCCCACTCCTTGGCAACCTTGCATTGGGAGCTCAGCATGGCAAACTTGATGCGGACCTCCGCACTTCCGCTTTGCTTGGCACGCCTTCGGTTCAATCGGTCCATGACTACTATCCCTTCGCCATGGAGGATGGGGGCCGGTTGGCGCCGATGGCGGCTGAGTTGGTTGATCGCTTGGCTATTTTGGTGGCTATTCGTCGCTTCCTTGGCATGGGTGCCGCTGACTCTCGTTCCTTGCGTTTTGACAGTTATGTCCGTATGCAACATTTTGTTCGTCGATCTGCTTCTATTCCGTTTCGGCGTTTTTTGGGGGATGTGCGACGTGAATTCATGCATCGTCTTTCAACTGCTCTTCATGGCACTCTGGGTGCCTATCTCCGCGACGCTTTTCAGGAGGGCAGTGCTGATGCTGTGGCGTGCCTTCCTGTTCCTCGGGCTTAGGTTTTTTTTCTCTTTTCGTCTTTTTGCTTGGTGGCCTTCACTGCTTTTTCTTGTAATCATTTTTATCTTGTTGTGCTGGTTAATACGGCACAGGTACTTTTGGGTAACATTTTCACCGCCTGCTGTGCAACATTTTAAAATATTCATTCACGAATCGCGCGATGACGTTTCCGCATCCGTACATGTAGTCGTATATCGCTTGTGGTTCTGCAATGGCAAAATAATATAACAACAATAATAGCGACACACAAGCGATATGTACTACTTTATATTACCGACCTTCCGTGGCGATGGATGCAGTACTTTAGTATCTGCCTCGTACAAAGGAGGGGAAGTTCGACAGCCCCAGGTCAGCCGTGACAGGGCCTCCCCGCCCTTTCCTGCAACCGCCAGCGTAACACGCGCTCCACTTTGATGGCGGCCGCCGACGCCTCTTCAGCAGACGCGACTAAGTTGGATACCTTCCCCGGCACAATAACACCCCGAATATTAACTATGGCAGAAATAGAGGACTACAATGGGAGGAACTCCTCTCGCCGAACAACCTGGACGCCCGAGGTGACGATCACGCCCGCTGGTGGTTGTATTGACGAGCTTGCCAGCTTGTGTCGCTGTAGCACATACTACTGGCGCTCCCGCGCAAATAATAAACGCCTTATTTCAACCCTGCCCGTATAAATGGTATTTGGGTAGTTAGCAGCACTTCGCCAGCTGGAACCGCGACGAATAGCGAGGTTCGCTAGGTTCGGGTGACAAAGCCTCGATATGCCTCCCACGAGGAAACGCTGGCGACAGTGGGGAGGCAGGGGCTGGGGCCACTCACTGCTGCGACGTATTGAGGCAGGTGAACACGTGGAGTGGGTTACCTCAGCCACACTGAAACGGCAGAAACGGTATATAGTAATATATTTAATGCATCAGGCGTTACTTCGCGGATCGCCACGTACCACCTGTACATGTTCAGTTGCATTCTATCCGTAATATTTTGGCTTCCTGCGTCTTTCATGTTTCCGTTGTTCCTTTTTTCGGTGAAAATTCGTTTTGTAGTTGTTGACAAGGCCGCACCGAAAGGCCACAGGCACGGCCGCGGCGGGCGCTGTCGCCGCCTCCCGTTCATTCCATGTATGCCTAGCGACTGCTACGGGATCGTTTGCATCTGCTTTTCAGGCCACATAGGGGTGATTGGGTTAGGTGCGCCAATGCCTTCTTAGTTACGTATGACCTAACTTTGAAATGTGTACAGGTCAGAGGATGTACGGGTGTCGACGACATTTAGTTGTGCGCGCGCTAGCGGCGCCGCCCTGCCTGTTCCTTTGCATTAACCGTCTTCTCAAACCCACGATACACCCTTTTGGTTGGTGCTGTACCTTCGTGGTATGGGCTGTGCATTGAATGCCCTTACTTACCGCACCGACTGCGACTGCTACATTCGCAGGAGGACGCTAAGCTGGTGCAGCTAGTACAAACTTACGGGCCGTGCAACTGGTCGATGATCGCGCATGTGAGGCTGAGCTATGTCGAGCGTGAGGCGTTTACCTCACTTATCTTTCCTTTTGCTTTCACAGTGTCCATTTGTGACTGCCGTCAAGCTGCAAAGTCATCGATAACTATGACCACTCGCTACTTGAGCGTTGCGAGATAATATACTATTTTTCCATTTATTAACTTATCTTTTGGTGTGATACACAATTATTTGCTGATAGTCGCTGTCTCTGTTTGCCTTTGTTTCAGTCCCTTGGAAGCGATCCCAACCGCAATGGCAAGAGCTGTCGGCTACGGTGAGTGTGTCTTCGGTTGACGCAAATTTCCATCTTTTTGAATACCCATGACACTGCTGGTCGTTGTTTGCTGTGCATCGCTCTGCATGCGCGGATGCTGAATGAAGCGTTTTGATCTCTGACGGCCGCTGCTGTGACGTATCGTTTTCTCTCCCCAGATGGTTCAATCAACTGAATCCGGATCTGAGCAAGGAACCCTTCAGCGAGGAGGAGGAAAGGACGATTTTCCAGAAGCACCTGGAGATTGGGAACAAATGGGCCGCTATTGCAAAATTCCTTCCTGGCAGGACGGACAACGCGATTAAGAATTACTGGTAACCATCCCACATGTGTTGTCTGATCAGATCCTGCGTTGAAGCATCTATGAAAACTCACGACTGCATTGCCGCTGACACGTCTTGCCGCTGGTGCTGTTGTAGGAATGGTCATTTGAAGCGAAGGATGTATGGGAAGGATCCCAAGGCGAGGCAGTCTGCAGCCAAGCGTCTCAAATCCGAGCACTCCACTGACGATGGCTGCAATTTTAGCTGCGGCGCAACTAAGGCGCCGGGCTTGAAGGCAGACGGCAACCTGAAGAACGAGTGTCTCCTCGGCGCCTCGTCTAAGCTTGCGCTGCCACTGGAAGAGAAACGCAGTGAGACGTCGCCACGCCGCTCGGAGGAGTCTGACACCTCTTCAGTGACTCGCGGCCCAGCATCCCACTTGCCTGTCTCTCCTGCGGCTCTGGACGCCCAAGCCACGACCGCGATCCAGCAGCAGGCCGCTATTCAGGTAGCGCTGAGGCAGCAGGCGGAGCTGCAGAAGCTGCTGACGAGTGTGAAGCCTCAGTCGGGCGGTGGAGCATCCGCAGAAGGGGCGACAGCCACTGCATCGCCTACCTCCGCTGATGATCAGGAACAGGCGGCCCCGAGCCTGAGAGAAGCTGCACCCAGCCCACCGCCTTCCCTCCCCTCGGTGGCTCCTGCCCCTGTCAGCCCACTCACCCCTCAACCGGCTGGCGGTGCCACTGTCAATATCGAGCAGATACTATCCAGCATTGTGAGGGCACCACAAACGCAGTCAGCCGCCCCCTCCACCGCCCCTCAGCTATTGGACAGCCCCGTTGTGAAGCTGTGCATGCAGCTGCAGCAGCTCGCCAGTGTGGGGATCCAGCTGGACCAGACTCTGATCGCTAGTGCTCTGGCTGCAGCCCTGGCACAGGGTAGCACCGGTTCCGGAAGTGGACCCAGCCCTATGGAGGAGAAGAAACCCAGCCCCTTGCAGGTTCCCTCTAGCCCGCATCCCCTCGGAGTTTCCTCCCCAGGCGTCTTGCAGTGGCCTGGCAGCAGCGCCACAACCTCTTCGCACCTATACCTTCCTGGTGTCGTGACCCCCCAGCGGCTGGAGCTTCCTCGCAAGCTGGCTCTCTCCCGTCTGGAGTCGACCTCAGGCGACAGCGATCTCGCCACCTTTTCTCCTGGGACCCTTGGTTCCAAGTCTGCACCCGCACTCACCCCCGGGAGTACCCTTCGTGGCGGCGAGAAAGGGTTTGTACCCTGGAATAGCGCTAGGCACCTGCGTGACGTGCCCAGCCCCATTGTTCTCCCTGGCATCTTGCCCTCCTCCACTCCCCTCAACCTCCCTCAGACCTAAAGACTCTCCATTCCTGAAACAGACCAGCTCTCCCTCCCCAACCCTTTCACCGAACCCAAACCAGAGCCACGATTTGTTTCTGCCGTGCTTCGTACTTTTGTCTGGAGCACGAGTGCTGTTTACGGAGGAGTAATTTCTCCCCGTGTGGTTCCATCCCTCTATAGAATCATTAGCAATCATAGGCTGCCCCCCCTCGCACCATGGCAGCAGCACCTGTAACAATATGACAATATATTTTTGATCCTGCCTGCACGTCTCTGATAGGGTTTCGGATTCATTCATCCGCTCAGCACTTCATTGGATTTCAGCAAATCTGAAGCGACAGCTTCTCGGTTCTATTGCCAAAATGGGGTATGACAAATGCCGGACACGAGCAGTCGCACAGGAAAGAACACACGTCTGGGTGATTAAGTCTACCGGCAGGTAACTGATGCGGTAGTCAGGAACAAAAAATAAAGCTCGTGTGTTTCTCCATCCTATTTGTGAACGGGCGCCTGTGTGTGTCCGCACACTGATCTGATGTGGTTAGTCATGGCTGGCTGCTTGCAGTTGCCATTCTTGCACCTTGGTTTGAAAAGACAAATCAGAATTAGTGCTGGTTCTATCCGGAGGAGAAGACTGGCACCCGGAAGGGGCATTATCAATTTCAAAGTCCTTGGGCGCCCAGATGCAGAGTGAATGATGGATCGATAGGCAGTAGCAGGCTCAGTCCTGTTATTCAAAAGCGTCCGTATGGTGCGGTTACCCAAACAGCGTCGCACAGCGCGTGCCTCTATAGCTACTCCATTTCTAACAATCACAAGACTAACGCCGAGATTGAAGAGAAACCTATCATAGCAGCGGCAGCCACAACAGGCACGTGATGTCACCACTGCGAGTAAGAGCACCGTGTGTTTTACTCTAATAATTGGAGTACTTCTTGTATTTGCTCGTTATCGCGCCGCCGCGCTTGTTGGCCACGCCGCCGCGCTGCTTGCTGTGGCCCTTCCCGCCCGCATAGCTGTAGTTGCTGTGACTCGAGGTGTGGCTGTTATAGCCGCCGCCGCCGCCGCCGCCGCCGCGTTGTTGGCGCCCCACACGGTTGCCAGTGATAGGGGGGAGGTTGTGCTCTGCATCCGAGCCGTCACTCTGCCCACCGCCACCGATGTGCGGTAGCGACGAGCTGTGCTCCTCGTCCGAGGTGTCGTGAGGTTTAGAGCGAGCATGCTTCGCGACTGAAGGGGCGCCGATGCTGGGCAGATGGCCCTCCTTTGAGCTGCGCACGTGGGCGCTGCGCTTGGTTGTGCCGTGGTCGCTGGAGGCGGTGGAGGCGGCGGTGGGGGGCGGAATATTCAGTGCACCGTTGGAGGTGCTCAGGTCGGGTGACATCATCGCGGCCGCCCTCTTCTCCTGTTGCATCCGTCCAGCGACAACACACGACAGTGAGTTCAACGCAAGCTGCATAATCAATGTGATGACAGCTTTGCACCAACTTCATCTCGTAAGACAGTAAAATTTGGCGTCAGACCTGAATGTGCTTATCCGGTCTCATGGGCACGATTAAATGTTTTCATATTTTTATCTTTATGTTGCGTGCGCGCGCGCGTATGTGTGTGTGAGGGTGTGTGTGTACTTGTGTGTTGTTATATATGTGGGAGAGGTGAGGGCGGTGGTACCTGGTCTCGGAGTTCCTTGAAGTATGGGTGACGCAGGGCCTGTCGGGCACTCAGCCGGTCATCTGGGTTGTAGGCAAGCAGTTTGGTAATCAGCTCGATACACTCGGGCTTCACATGGGGAATCAGTTTCTCGATGCCCGTGCCCTCCTGCCAATCAAGAGCGCCACAAGACATGATTCAAACGTCGCTTGTCATAGACATTTGACACGTGATGTATTTGCCAACCTAGAACAACCACCGCTACTTTTCTCTCACATGCATACTATAATCCTGACTAACTGCTCGACCCGTGGGTGATGTTTAGCAAGGGAGATAAGCGGGAGGGTCGCAAGGTGACAGAGAGCAAACGTACCTTGGGCGGAAAGTTGAAGTCCATATGTTGGCTGCGGCGCTTCATCTTGGCCAGCAAATCCGGTGGCGGCGTACCGACCACATTGTGGATCTTTTGTATTTGATCCATCTCATTGGTGCCCGGGAAAAGCGGGAACAGTGATACAATCTCGAAGAAAACACAGCCCACGCCCCACATGTCCATCTTGTAGTTGTAGTAGCCGTCGGTCAAAAGGCACTCTGGGGCGCGGTACCATCGCGTGGAAATGTACTCCGTGTACGGCTGCGTTGGTCATACGCAGAGCCATCAGAAAATTCAACTCAAATCAATTCCAGACAAGCTTTGATTGTGTGTGTGTGTGTGTGTGTGTGTGTGTGTGTGTGTGTGTGTGTGTGTGTGTGTGTGTGTGTGCATTGGGGTGGATGCATTGACATGGGGGAGAAGGGAGACAAATGGCTACCTGCTTGGAGTAAATGCCTCGGCAACTACCAAAGTCAGCTAGCTTGAGCACATCGTCCATAATGAGGATGTTTTCCGGCTTGATGTCGCGGTGAAAGATGCCGTTGCGGTGCATGTGGTCCATCGATTTTATGAGATGGTACATGTAGCTCTTCACACGGTCATCCGCCACATAATGACGCCGACCTCGGATAAGCTCATAGATGTTCATATCCATCAGCTCAAACACCAGGGCCAGGCGCCCCGTGGGCTGGTCACTGCAGCAAGCGCACCGCGGCATATTATCACAACCCTGTGCTTTCCCTCGATGCCGTTTTATCGATTCATATAAGAGGACAGAGAAGAGATGAAATTGGATGTGGCAATCGGCAAGATGGGCGAACTTACTAGAGAACCTCGAGTAGCTTGATGATGTTGGAGTGCGGCGAGAGGCGGCGCAGCGCCTGGATCTCCCGAAGGTTGTTCACCTGATCCAGACTGTCAAAGTGGTTCTTCATGCACTTGATAGCCACATACTTGCCGTTCTTGACGCACTGTGCCTTGAGCACCTCCGAGAAGGTCCCCTCGCCCTTCTTCGCCACGAGACGGTACTCTGCATAACCCACCATAGCCACCATAGCCACTACCATGAGCCCCCTCACACAACGACAGTGCTAACAGTGCTACAACAGCTGAGTCCTGAAGATACGGAAACCGGTGTAGGGTCTGACTTGAGTATATGACGTCAGCGCGTCGCCCGAGTCTGGGAAAGCAACCGCATCTAGCGAAGCATCGCGCCCTAGGTAGATGTATTTAATATGTGAATGTAGTGTCGTTGTGACATGGGGTAGGTGAGGAAAGTGTGCAGAGGGTGGCACATGGCGTGCGGCGAGAAGTAAGTGTTGCGACGACATGTGAGACCGGAAGACGGGGCTGGGGTTTCGAAAGCGGTCCCACGCGACCATTCTTTCTGCCATGAGCCATCCAGGGTGTCAAGAAGGACTTTACGGGGTAGACTTGAGTTTTTCGCGTGCGGTGCTGCAGAATGCTGAAGGAGCCGGCGGCATGAGGGCGACATGGGGCAGAAGAGCGGGAAAGGATGAGTGCGACTACAGGTCGAGCGCGAAGGCGTACTGTGCATTATACGGACGGGCGAGTTTCCTCACACAGCTCCCACCCGCTCCAGACTTTCGCAATGATTTTTGCAGCCTGTTAGCCTTACACCTATGCTCCACCCTGCTGCCTATCACTGCGGGCGGTGCCGGCTACAACCAGGGGATGTCCAGGCCCCCATGGCCAGCCATGTCGGGTCGTATTTCCGAAACTGCAGAAAGTACGGGAGTGCTTTTGGCAGTGAAATAAATGCGCGCCGGCAAGGGAAAGCTGAAAACAGGCGAAGGCGGCCCTTACAGGAAGAATCCCACGGTATAAAAAATGGGCGTCGAGACAATACATACACGACAGATGCAACTGGTTTGGAAGGCGGCGGTGACGCCGTTGTTTGCTTTGCTATTCGGGATGATGTCACCTATCGCCTGGCTGGCAGTCGTGTTGGGAATATTTTTCAAGCAGCAACAAACCCATTCTCACCCACTCCAGGTAATCTAATAATAAATTTGTGTAATCAAAATGTACATAACGATGTTGATTACAAAAAGCACCATACGAACGTGACCAGGGAAAAAGGGGTGAACCAAGGGAGCAAGAGTGACACGAGGGTAATGGAATCCAAAGCACGGCAAAGGGAAGTACTAAATTGTGAACAAATATATTAGATGAAACATAAAACAACACAAGGAACTCCCACGCAAGATGTACATAACGACTTTAAATATCTAAATTCATTAAACAAATAATCAACACGTAGGCGCCCGCCGGCGGCGCAGCGGCGGCGGCCCCGGAGAGGGGTGCGCTCACATGCCCGTCCGCACTCACTCCCACCTCCACGTGGTACGCGCTTGTAACTCTATTGCCGTGCCATACATGGCACGGTAACGGGCTTGGCGGGTTGAGTTCGGCAACTGTGATCCGCCGTCCGCGCGATCATCACATGTCTGGAAGCCTCGGTACGAAGGGCTTTCAAAACTATTATTATCTCTACACTAGAAGCGCTAAGATACCCCATTCGGCCCATCCGACATGTTTTCTTCACGACATAATACTCCAAGATACTCTCCCGACAATGAGACGGGAGCGGTTTATGTAAAATATTTTTTTGGCGAGGAGGGTATGTACGGACGGATCAGCGGTGGGATGAGGGTGTCGGAGCTGGCGGCGGACAACCGGGAAGCAGCGCTAGGGAAGGGCGCTCGCTACTCGTCAACCATCATGTTGACGTTGAGCTGACCCAAGGGGGGCGGCACGACACGAAAAACGAGGAGGATTGTCGCGACGGGAGGAGCGGCGAGGTTTTGCGGCGGCGATCCTCATGATCATTCGCCACTGGAAAACCATGTACGGAGTGTTTTCAAATAATGTCCGTACCCCCGCGGCCTTTTGGATCCGGCAATGACAAGCCGGACCAACGCTACCGCTACCCACTATCGGTAGGCACACCTAATATCAGAGAGTGCAAGCCCGGGTAAGCGCAGAGGCTCGCACTCGAAACAAGTGTGCTCGACGGACGCGCGAACGGTGGAAGGAGGGTACGACCGCTGGATGGTTGCCTATATGGTACCCGGGCACATGTGTGAAAAATCTGAAGAAATAGTGCATGACCGGGAAAATTTTCAGCGTGGCGGCGGGAGCGCTAGTTTTTTCTTCCTAGCTGTCTCGGTCGCCCCCACGGCCCCACATGCCCTCGAGGTGACGAGGGACCTCGACAAGGAGGAAAGTCGCGACGGGATGAACGGCAACGACTTTGGGACGCAGCTACCGGGATGCGACGGCGGGATCGACGAGCGACCACGGGAGGAGGGAGATTTCGCTAACCTTTTCCCTCCTATCTCCGACACGACCGAAGTCACGCGGGAGCTAGATTAGGATGATGGCCCGTCGCCCGTTTCGAACGTTGATCGGGGCAGGCCAGTCGGCACTCCGGTTCCGTGGGAGCGGGCCGTGCGTCGTGGAGGTCGAGCAGCAGTTTCGTTTATCTTTCTTCGACAAGTGGATTTATTTTTATATCTGTTTGTTTTGATTGCAAAATGATTTTTGTTGTTATTGCTTAAGCGGGGGACTGTGGTAATTTCTGCGGTTGCTTACATTTTTTACCTTCGAGGAAAAAAAATTCGGCACACACACATGGGAGAGATATGTGTCGATTGGTGTACATGGTCGAAGAATACCCGGCTCAATCGTTCTTCTAAGTCCTAGATGGCAAAGTATTTGATGGCCGTTAGAAAAATAGTCGGTCCACTTTGCCGATAGTGTTGTAATACATTTTCAATTTCGATTTCGATTTCGATTAATCAACACGTAATAATGCCATCGAGCGGGGCGCACAGAAAAAAAACAAGCGAGGAGTTACGGAAGCTCGGCTAGAAGTATATTCATCAGTTGAATGCAACAAGGTGCTCACAATTGACCACGCGGTTATCACGAGGATATCATTTTCAGTCAAGTGCGGGTCTACTCGGACCCTTGATGATTGATACCTTCCCCCTTACTTGGGCAATTTTCCGCGTTCGTTACGAACCAACGTCAAGCCTGAGATGCAGACCGACATTAACGAACGCGTGCACTCGCTTGGCTTCGGCAACCTAGATCCTTTCTCTTCTACACGTGCCCGGCCGAAGTCCATGCGTTTTGCCTCACGTCTAGACTACGGCGCTATTGCATTTTTGGTCTCGGACCTGCCTAGTGCCTAGCTACAACACCGCATGGGTGATAAGCTTTGCGAAAATATTCCCATGGCACTACGACGCCTGTGCCATATCGCGGTTTGCCGCATCGCCGGACTGCCGTCATACCGTAATCAACCCATTCTTATTAGTCGCCCCCCCGGCCCCCACCGCTTGCAATTCTTGCTAAATTTCAGTCTAAGCTAGGAAGGATTCTCCATCGAGTCGCCAATTACTGACATATCGAATGAGCAGTGGACAACCGTATTCGCATAGCACTTTGTCCATTATGGCGGAAATGCTTCGGTCTATACGTACGTCTAAGTCTTGGTTGGTGACGTACGGTCTTTTT
>JAPMLY010000094.1:252500-260000 GCA_026401115.1 Tetraselmis chui
TAGTACATGCCGACGATGATGTCTCGAATCGACCCCATACCGCTGCTTTAACAAGGTTAGAGGCCACGCGTGGTTGCAAAGACCTCCAAGCGGGTGGGACGCGTACGTTTTGGGCTAATTCCGCGCTTGCCCTAGCAAAACGATCTAGCCACCGCACGGTCCCAGACGTCCAAGTATTTGGGCGCATACGACTAGGTTGGCGCACTAGATCGCTTATGCATGTATTTAGGGTGGGCGCTTTAAGGAACGCCCTAGTCCTAGCCGCCGCTGCCATTGCTTCTATGGGCGCTATTCCTAGCTCCCGTAGTAGTGGCGCTGTGGCCACCCCAGGGGCCTTTGCACCCACCCCAACTAGGCGCCTCAAACATTGATTTAATATTCATGCGGGGGTTAATTAAGGCCTTTCCCAGATGTAGGAAGTCCAGATGTAGAAAGTCCAGATGTAGAAAATCAAGCTGAACTGAATTCAGCTGAATTCGGCGCATTCAGGCTGAAGTGGGCAGAACTGACGAACATATTTCAGCGCAACCCTGCCTGGTACAGGTAGCAGCGACTCGCGACTGTCTGAACTCAGGGTACTGGTCGTTAGCAAGGAAAGAACGGTAGTGCCCTTCAGCAGTCCAGCGCCTACTGCTTACACCCGTGGTAAGATTGCGAAGACGTTCAGTGCACCTACCGCACTTGCGGATTAGCTTGTCTAGGAGGTCAGGCTGCACCGACGGCGCCGAGATGAAGGGCATGGGGGCAGTCGCTGCAGCGGCCAAGTTCAAGAGCAAAGCCAAAAAGTCGAAGAGCTCGTCGGGCTGGATAAAGCGGGCAAGCACAAGCGCTGAGATCGACGCTTCGGTTTCCCCTCTAGCTGCGGCCATAACACAGGAGGAAAACGAAGGGGCGCTGGTGCTGCTGCGGGAAGCGGGCTTGAGCTCGGTAAGCGCCGACACGCACGGATCCAAACTGGACAAAAAGAGTTGGCGGACCTGGACATGCAGTGACTTGTCATGGCGTTTGTCGAGTGGCTGATAGCTGATTGCGGGGAGACGACCGACTCAACTGTCGCTGTGGTTCGGCCCTGGTGCAGGTTATAGGCGTTGAGATCAGCCAGACGGTGGGTGAGAGGTACACTGGCGGTGCATCCTGTCCGGTGTACAAACTGCGTTGCGTCCTGCGCGACCGGGAGCTGTACTTGGTCGCTAAGGTTGTCATCGTCAACGAACAGTCGGACGAGAGGCAAAAGATGAAGTGTAGGTAAGAGATTAGCCACCCTTCTTTCGTCCCTCCCGTCTGCGTTCGCCACCGTTCCGTGATCATACGTAGACTGCCGCTGTGTACACTCATCGTCATTCGATACGTTCGACACCGAAATACTGCGAGTCAAAAGTATTTGTATACATGACGTGGCTCGACAGCTGGCTGCGCTCATGGCTCACGCCGAGGTGGGCTCACGATGCACTTCGAGCACACTTTTTCGTCAATCACCACGAATACCACGCAGCGATCACTCGCGAACCAACGCAGCGACCGGCTCCGCACCTCTCACGGGCTCCCCAATAATGTGCTATTGCAAAAAGCGATAACACATTATGTTATTGCAGCTTTTTGCTACTGTTCTAATTGCCTTTACGTCCAAAGCATGTCGTCCATCGTCATTACGTCGTGCCGTCCCATCCCTTCACATGTTATATCATCCCATTTCACCCCCCACTCATCCTACGTCATCCATCTCCATCCCATCCCACCTCATCTGCCACCATCCCAGCCGTCCCAGCATCCCCACGCGATGCCATTCATTCCATTCCATTCCATTCAATTCCCATCGCATATACTATATTTTCGTCCCATCGAATCGAATCGCACCCTGCCCTGCCGCATCCCATCCCATACTAACCATCCTATCTCATGCCGTCCCATGCCCATCCTATATGTCCCATCATGTCATGAACTATTTCATCTCCATCCCATCCCACGCCATCTGATACCACCCCACACCATTATCCCACGCAGCTCAATACATTCCATTCCCATCGCAAGCTTTGATATACCGTCCAGTCGGATCCTATTACATCCCATCCCACATTAGTTAGTTCCATGCCACTCCCATGTTATGTCTAGCATTCCATCTCATTTCGACACATCACATCACAACACATCACATTTAAAAGTGCACTCCCGCCCAAATGCTATCACACGCGACACCATCCCATGCTATCCGATACTATCTCATCCAGCTCCGTGACATCCTATGCCATACCATCCCATGCAGTCCCATCCCATCCCACCCCAAGCCATGTCATTCCTACGCTACACATCCCATCCTATCCTAAGTTCACCCATCCCATCTCATGCGGACCCACCCTACTCCACCCCATCCCATCCCCCCCCCCCCCTCCAACTTGAAGTTACCCCGCTCCATCCCATCACATGTCATTCCCACCCCCTGCTATGTCGTGCGATGCTATGTCATTACCAGTCATACTATGGTACTCCATCTTATGAAGTCCCATCACATGCCATACCATATCACACCATAATATGCCATCCTCGTTATGTACATCCCATCCATTCCCATAACCTCTTATCCCATTCTCTAGGATGCTGTCTTATTTCATCGTCCCACAGCTTTACATATCCGATTTTGAAGTCACCCCACCCCTCGGTGTCCCTTCCAGTCCCCTATCTCCTGAATTCTCCGACCACTATGGTGGCACATCCTTGATGCGAGGTGATGAGCAATAGAGTGCTGCCGCGCGCCCCTCATTCCAGGTCAAACCGAGTCGAGTCGCGCTTCTACCAGGCCACTTCCACCTTCATGGCCTCCGCGCACGCAACCATCCCCGAGCTGATCACCTGCGAGCTGCCCGCTTACGGCGGCAACGTCTTCACCATGGTCATGACCGACCTCTCCCGCTCCCACCCCGCCCACCCGCAGTCGCTCACCCTCCGCACCATGCACGCTGCGCTGCGTTGGCTGGCTCGACTGCACGCCTCCTTTTGGGGCCTGGAGGCGGGGAATGTGGTGGGGCTGTGGGAGGCGGGCTCGTACTGGTCGGTGGGTAAGGACGGAGCGGCCAGCCTGCTGGACATCGCACCGCGCTGGGCGGAGACGATGAAGTTTATAAGGAAGAAGGATCCCAGGTTGGGTGAGAGCCCGTCGTTGAAGGCGCTCGGCACCCGGCTGCAGGCGGCTGCGCTGCCGCTGGACAGGCTGCTGCGGGGGGACGAGACAGAGGACGAGTCGGGGCGGCCACGGCAGCGGACGAAGGAGCAGAAACGGTGCGCGGACTGAAAACGTTGTGACTCGTGCTGTCACGCGAACCCTACCTCACTGTGCATACGTTAAGACTCGAAAAGGATGGTCAGTTGCATGGCGATGATGCTTAGCCCTTAAATATAATTCGAAAATTACTTGCAATGCTTTCGGTTTTGTTTGCAAATATTGTACGCAATATAAAGATATGATGTCCTCATGTTTGGTTTGCTTTGAGAGAGAGAGAGAGAGAGAGAGAGAGAGAGAGAGAGAGAGTGTGTGTGTGTGTGTGTGTGTGAGAGAGAGAGAGAGAGAGAGAGAGAGAGAGAGAGAGAGAGAGAGAGAGAGAGAGAGAGAGAGAGAGTGTGTGTTTGTGTGTGTGTTTGTATTCTGATTAGGAGGCATTTGGATTATTTGCTTTGTTGTGGCAAATGTGATAGTAAATGGAAGTCTTGATAGGTTTGTCATTTTATCTGATTTTGAGGGTGCACATGTCTTGCGTCGTCCGTTAGCTCGGTAGAGATATTCTGCACTCGGCAGTCGGAAGCGCAGCATTTTGTTTCAAATTTCAATATTGTTTCTGCAGTGCTAGGTCATCGATCAATGTTCGCTTGCAAGGTATAGCCTGATGCTAGCTACAACCTGACGTATCCCCATTCATAGTCATGTTGAAATTCAGGGTCGGTGTTTTTAATTTCTCTTTCGCGCTGCTCCCGTTTCTCTCTTTCGTGTCTAGCTTCCGAACGATCATACACGGGGATGCCAAGGCCGCAAACATGTTCTTCACGTCTGAGGAGGAAGATGCGGAGACAGAGGCGGCCATGTGTGACTTTCAATTTGCCGGTGAGGGGTATGGAGGTAAGCGCAGACCACTAAGCCCCCCCCTCCCCCCCCCCCCCCCCCCCCCCCCCCCCCCCCACACACACACACACACACACAAACACACACAAACACACATACAAACACACACACACATACACACACACACACACACACACACATACACACACACACACACACACCCCCACACACACGCACGCACGCACACACGCACACACACGCACACGCGCACGCACACACGCACCCACACATACACGCTCTTACACGTACACGCGTATTCAGGCACCATCGCTGTGAATTGTCATTGCACGCGGTGCACTTGCAGGAACGCATACACGCGTGTGTGCTCACGCATACACACACGCACACATTGCGCCACACAAACAGTCACAAACACACACCCACACGCATACACACGCATGCACACACAATACAAACACACATACAAACATACACACACACACACACACACACACTCCACCCCCCTTACACACACACACAGCGCCACACATGCAGTCACCCGCACACCCCACGCATACACACGAACACACACAACACACACACTCACAAACACACATAAGCCCGCCCCCCCCCTCCGCACACGCACGCACACATTCGTGAGCGCTCCATCACTGTGAGTTGTCATTGCACACTTGGTGTACTGATACTCATGCACGCTAGCTCGCCTCCCTCCCACATCAGCACACCATCTTCATGAATTGCTTACGCATATTGTCGTGAATGCGCAGCACTGGACCTCGCCTACCTGCTCTTCCCGGACGCACGGGCCAATTTTTTGGAGTGTGAGGAGGCATTGTTAGACTTTTACCACACCGCGTTAGTGGACGAGCTCGACTTCCGTGGCGCGATGTACGACCGAAAACACCTCGCGCTGCACTACAAGCTCGCGCGGTTGGATTACTTCCGACACCACGTCGCACGCTCCGGCTTTGTGGCGTGTAGCGCGCAGGACATCGACATCATCCGCGTCATCGACCGCGACCTCAGCTCGTTCGACGGCGGCACCGTCCGCGCGCCCGCGCAATATGAGAGCGCACTCGCAAAGCAAATGGCGAAAACAATGTAATGCGAGGAAGCAGCGGGGCGGGTGTGGAGTGGGGAGGTGCTGTCTTGCTCATGCATGCGGCCCATAGTGCTCACACCCCTGTGCAGATAAAGTAACTGCACTCGTTGTCAAGAATAAAGACGCGAAGTAACTTGGAGCTTATATTTTATATGCAGAGGTAGGACAAACTTGTTCTTACTTTTATTTTTGGGGTAAGCCCAAGAGCGATGCGCAGTTGATTGGCTGGCGAGACTGAATTGTCAGACGGTGTGCAATGAGGATGATTTACGGCATGTGTGGCTATTTGGGAGACTCGAAATGAGATGTTGTCACGAGGCCTTCGGCGTCTCTGGTCCGTGCCATTGAGCTCTTCCGGTTGCGAGCTGGACAAGTCGCTCCTCACACACCACCAACTATGGGCTACTCGTATTATGCTTGTAGTTGTAAATGTAATTAACCGGCGATTGTTTCCCGAGAGGCGGACTCGCTTTCTATAGGGCAACCGCCCTTGGTTCTTGACGATAGGCGATACGAATCGAATTTGCTTACATATCGAACGTGCGCAGCGGTGGTTACAGGGCGACATACTCGCACATCGCGCTACGGCGCAGAAAGGGACGCGGCCCGACAATCAGCCGCCGAGGCTGGCCGCCACGGTGGAGGTGTGCGCCTGGATTATGGCGAGCGCCTGGTCCGCGACGCTCCGGTCGCGCGCGGCTTTGGCCCAATCGGCCACGACCGGCGCCGCGGCCGACCCCTTCGTTGCCGCCTCTAGCTCCTTCGCGGCCGCCAACAGTTGCCCACCCGCGAGCTTGGCGCGTGCGCGCGCGGTGGCCGCCGACACGCCCCCGCCGCCAAGCCCCACCCGCTCCGCCTCCGTCTCGCTAATCCTCAGCTTAGCTGTTGGCACAAAATGAACAGCGCACACGACAAGCACACGCAACTGTAATTAATGCACCAGCCGTTAATTTATTTATTTGGGCCCATAACTTTGTTAGCTGCTGCGACTTAATTAGAGATGGTTGGCAGTAAATATAGACATTAAGGGACAGAATAATATTTGAATACTTGAGGCCCATACTTGTGCCTTTCTGCCTCTGATTTTGCGCACACACACACACACACACACACACACACACACACACACACACACACATACACTCTCTTTCTCACACACACACACACACACACACACACACACACACACACACACACACTGTGCCAATCTGTATTTTTGTAATCATTTGAAATAATGCTACAGTACTTATCGTAATGACGCGCAGTAGTTTAAGACAAATCCAAATGTATCCATCCAACAGCTCCGTATTTTCCAAACCATGGTATCGAATGTGTGACATCGAATCAAATCGAGCTGACGGCACGGGACAGACAACCACAGAAACGACCTCTGATAGTCTCAGAAAAATGACCTCTAAGAGTCTCAATAATAAAGGCACACCGATTTATTTAGCAATTCCATAATGTGAGGGTGCAGGCATGGGGGCAGTGGGCTCTCGCCCCCAAATTTTTTGTTTCTTTTTTGCGCCCCCGGGATTATATGGGACTCTCGCTCATTGCGTTCTGACAGTTCTGTCCGTATGCGGCATTCCGTTCGTCGATCTACTTTTGTTCCCTGTCGACGGCTGTTGGGGGATGTGCGGCGAGAATAAGTGCAAACAATCGGCGAGAATTATTGCCGCGGCCGATTGAAATAGATAGCGCAACGCCGCTTTTTCATTGCATCGTTATTCATCGAGCGTTTACACTAACAAGATCGATTAGAAGAAGCGCTACGGGAACGTGGACAGGGGAAAAAGAGGGGGGGGTGGGGGGGGGGGGGGGGGGGGTGGGGGGGGGGGGGGGGGGGGGGGGGGAAGAGGGGGGGTAAAAGCGTTTCATATCACCGCTTTTATCCATTTACGGTTAAAAGTATAGCGTCATTTGCCTCACAAAAGTCATTTTCACACTGCCGTCAGAGGATGCGATGGAGAATTAAGGAAAATCCGAGTCAATGACTAACTAGAAGGTGTGGAACTCTGTGACTGTTATCATCAAAACCACCATCAATATATTTATTTATTTACTTATTTATTTATTTATTTATTTATTATAATTGGGGGAAGTTACCTGCGAGCTGTGAGAGCAGGGTGGCCACAATGCCGCCCCTGCCCTCCGGCACCAGCACCAGCTCCCCCGCCACCGACGACACCTTGTCAAATCGGTGCATGAGCTGCAGACGGGTGGGGATGCCGGAGCCGGCGGCGTCCGTCGCCTTCGCGAGGGAGCCCAACACCGCCTCCAGCAATTCATCACCCGGGGCAGCGCTCTGCGACAGCCGCGCCAAATTCAT
>JAPMLY010000094.1:265000-302500 GCA_026401115.1 Tetraselmis chui
CTGCGGCAGAGGGCCCAGAGGGCCGTTGGGGGTGGTGGAGTAGTAGTAATAGGTCCCCACGCCCGCCGCTATCACCGCCGCGCCCAGCACCAGCGGCCCGGCCGCGCCGCTCAACCCCCCGGGCGGCCCCTTCAGCGGCGCCCCACCCTGCGTGGCCGCCTTGGCAGAGGCAGGGCTCACTGACGCGGCTGGCGAGGGGGTGGCAGGGGTGGCTGGGGTGGGGGTGGGCGCGGCAGGTTGGTGCGGCGCGGTGCCTGGCGTCTCTCCTGCTGCCCCCTTCTTGCCTGCTTTGTCCTTAGACAGCTTGTAGGGGTTCACAGGCTTCTTACCCCCATGACCCCCCGCCTGCAGTGCACAGACCGCCACAAAACACTGAGCTTGAGCTCATTTGACCGCGTTGAGGACAGAGCGACGTCCGGACGTAAACCAAGACATGCGGACAATAGCTCAATAACCCGAAGGCGTTTCTCACACGTCAATTACACCATCACTGTACGGAGTGGAGAGGAGATTGCAATGGTTCTGGCTTCTGTGGAGGGTTGAAAGGACTTCGAGGGGTGGGGCACCCGCCCGCTCAACCACGACAAGGAGCGGACGATCGGGTTTATGTGATGTACGGATACAATATGTTGCCGTACACAATAAGCGGCGACCGCGTGTCGCCGGATGTGCGGGACAACGGGGGCGACACACGCACACGGTGGGGCGGGAGGAAGCGGGAGGCGGGGGTGTGCAGTTATGAGTATCGGTGAGAGCGTGGTTCAACGGGCGGGTGACGGGAGGGCGCACCTCGGTCGCAGCGCCGCGACGACGGGCCACCGCAGAAGCAGCCGCCGAAGTCGCCTTCCGAGTGACGCTGCAAAGGGCGGAGCGCGTCATCGCGACTTGTTGAGGGTGGCGACAAGCGTACGGGCCTGCTCGCGACGACCGGGTGGCACTATTGCTTATATTCTGATCGCGACGATGCTGTTGCTGCGTGCGGCCTTGGGCTTCCCTGTCGTTGGGAGAAATAATTGATGGTCGATGACTGCAGGGCGCGCGCTTGCGCGCGCGCGGGGGTTGCGGAGCGAGGAGATCCCCTCTAGGGTCGCGTGGGATAGTTGCTTACAAAAAGTAAGAACGATATGCATGGGAGGTGGGGGATCCATGGTTGATGCGAGTGATGCGAACGTGGGCGGCGATGCATGAGATGGGATTGGGTCCGAATGTGACATTTGGCTGGAATTAGATATTGTTTACATATAAATTCGAATGTTTGATCGCTAGTTAATTCATACATATAATATGATATTATGAATGTGTCAATCCCCGGGTAAATGAATGCTTGGGAGAGCACAAGAGTCACGACGGCACGTACGCTTGGTAGTGCGTGAGTGTACTGTCGGGGTCCTTGCCGTCTGCCGTCACAACGATGGGTGGTGCGGTGGCGGGGTGCTCTTCCTTTAGATGGAATCGCAGTTCTTCCATAGTCGCCTGCTTTGCGTCCAATGCGGTAGCGGTGAAATTGCACTCGCCGCGATGGTGTCAGAAGAACTCGAAGCACGGGTACTCCGCGTTGTCGAAAAGTAGAATGAATGGCCGTTCGAAAGCGATGGCGAATACCCTAAGGGTGGAATAGAGCATCCACGAGCTTACGGGGAGGATGGTGCCGGGAGAGGGCGGTTCCTCATCGAGAGTGGGCCGTAGCATATTTTGAATCGCGTCGTCTAGGTCGGTAGTGCCTTCGAGGAACAAGAACTCCTTGGAGTAAAGCTGCCTGACGTCGCTGCTGTGGAGGAGCTGCGTGGCCGCGAGAGTCCGGAGCTGGTTCAACAAGTCCCACGTGTGTCGGTGGTGGGAAATGGACAAGCCGAACGTTGGAGGTGGTATGATGCCCATGGCGACGGCCACCGCTGAGAAGCCGCACGACCCGTCCGCCGGGACGTCTACAATTCGTAGGGCGTTGTCTTGGAGAAAGGCGTCGCGTCCCCGTAGCGTTGGAGACGGGGTCGGCGAGCATGCTATAGGCGGCGGCGTCGGAAGGCGTCGGACCACTCGGGTGGTAGATGTCGATGTTGGATGGGCCCGGCGTTTGCGTGGTCGTGACGGCGGAGATGGCGGCCGATGGCGGCCGTGCGCGTCGTTGGCGATGTGAGGAGCCTCCGGCAGGGAAAGGCGATATTGTAGCCCATCGTCGTATGTTGGCGGATTGTCGTTGTGAAGGCTCCGCAGAAGCGCGTCGGCGAGCGCGACCGGGGCGGTGGCATGTGTGTCGGCTGCGAGGCGCCGGAGGGTGGCGGTGTACTCGGCACGGAACATGCGGTCCGTTGCGGTCACGTCTGCGTCGGGCTGCCAAGCTTTGCGCAGGCGTTCTTTTGCTTTTTCCCGCTCGGCTTTGTCAGCGCCGCGGGGCCAAAGGGGCAGCAAGAGGGTCAAGGCGTTGAAGGTGCGAAGGCGGCTCATAGCGACGATCACGCTCGAAAGGTTTTTGGCGCTGGCGTTCGGCGGGCGTAAGTCTAGCACGTACGTCTTGTCTCGCGAGAAAGTTGCGCCTTGCGCGAAAAAGTCCGTGAAGGCGATGTCCGGAATCATGCTGAAGCCGACGCGCTCGATTTGGATGCTCTTGACAATGGACCCGCTCTCAAGGCGGAAAGCGGTCGGGAAGCGCAGCGTGAAGTACACGGTTGTGGGCAGGACTGCAACATGGCCGTCCGGAAGGTCGTGACAAACGCGGTGCAGAGGGATGCCGAAAGTGTGCGGACGCACCACCATGGCACGCGGCATGCCTCCGAGGGTAACAACCGAAGCTTCCGGCGATAGGTGTCGCGCGGTCCCTATTGAAGGTTGGAGCGTAGAAGGGATAGTTACAGTGCTTTGAGCTCCATTCTTATATCCGCTAGAACCACACATACTAAAATAAATAATATTGCGGTTATCTCCAAAAACGCTTCTTGGACCGTTAGATTTATTATCCAACGGTCACAATTCAATCTAGCGTCAAATAGCTACTATATCGCTTTTAATACCGATTTCTTCAGTACAGTGATGTAGCGACATACAACTGCTCTCGAGACTCCCCCTCGCTACTCACTACCACTTCCCATGATTGCTTTGGTGAGTTGCTCATGCTTGTCCGCAGCGAGAGGCTTGGTTAGTGCATCCGCGAGCATCACCTCTGTCGGACAATACTTCACCAAAATCTCGCCGGTCTCCTGCTTCTCACGACAGAAGTGCATCTTCACGTCGATGTGCTTGCTGCGCCCCGTCGTCATGGTGTTTTTGCAGAGGGCGATGCGGCTTTGGTTGTCCTCGTGCAGAACAGTCCCGGAGGCCTGAGGTTGTCCCATCTGCTCCAACAGTTGCCTCAGAAATAGGGCCTCTTGTGCTGCTGCTGTGAGCGCCATGTACTCCGCCTCCGCAGTGGACAATGCCACCGTCTGTTGGCGTTGACTCTTCCAGCTGATTGCCGCACCGTTGAGCATGAACACAAAACCAGTTTGAGAGCGTCGGCCATCAGAATCGCCTGCGTAGTCTGCATCGGCATAGCCCTCCAAGGCTACCGACACTCGCCCACCACCGTACACCAGTTTGCGATCCGATGTCCCTTTCATGTATCGCAGCACCCTCTTGCCCTGCTCCCAGTGCACCATTGACGCTTTCGCCATGTGTCGGCTCAGGTAGCTGACTGCCATGGTGATGTCTGGCCTAGTGCTCACCGAGGCATATTGACCGTTGACCGCACGTAAAGCAAGTACCCTTGAAAGCTGGACGCCCTCCGTTGCCTCTGGTACTGCTCGCTCCGCTCTCTTCGTGGACACCCTTCAGGGACGCCACCTCTCGCAGCAAGTCTTGCAGCATGGTCCGCAGGTTGTCATCATCAGACACTGCAAGGAAAGCAGTCTTTCCGGGCTCCGACTCCTGCGCCTCTGCCAAGCGACGTTCGATGCGCACCCCAGTGGTAGCGAGAAGATTCTCAACGAAGTTCAGTGTCAAACTCGAGTCGCGCTCATTCATAGCATCTGTCATGGTAGAATACTCAGGCCGCAGGCCCCTGACGACATTCATGACGATACGCCGATCCGGGACCACCTCGTCGACTCGAGCAAGCTGCGCCTGGACGTCGAGAAGACGAGTGAAGAAGTCCACACAAGTTTCCTCTTGACGTTGCTTCTCGTCCAGAGCATCCAGTAGATCCCCGCGCTGGTGAATGCCGTCGTGCTCGAATCGACGCAGCAAAGCTTGCCAAGCATGAAAGCCAGTTGCCTTGCTCTTCCGATCGACCTTCCGGATGATGTGCAACGTAGTCTCGGGTAAAGCTAACACCAACAAGTTGTAGAGCTTCTTCTGCTGAGCAGCATCGTCCTCGCCTTCGGAATCCAGAGCAGCGTCATTGCCCACCGCATCCACGAATGTTGTGAACCGGGTTCGGAACAAGGGAAAGTCCGCGGCTTTGCCGGAAAAAACAGGGACCTTCACACTCTCAGCCATGGAGCGAGACGCCAGCAGACAACGAACTGAGGGTCAAAAGATCAACAAAAATAATAAATTCTCGTCCCACCAACCTCACTTGGCTCTACCTCCCCAACACAAGGAAACAGACGGCACGGTAGAAGCCGGCTCGAGCTTGGCGCGTGCGTCGAAAGGAGATGAACAAGGTTCCGGTACAGCAAGATCAAGTGAAGACGACCCAATTACCCCCAAACAGGTATCAAGTAACAAAAAAAACAATCTCCACGACCTCGACAAGTCTCCGACAACAGACGAATAAGGTTCCGACACGTCCCGACCACACGCAGGTTTGCCAAGCACCACAACGCAGGTAACGGGTAACACGGCAACACTCGCCACGCGCTCAACAGGAACGTCGACAGCTGATACAACACGTTCCGACACGTCTCGACGAAGCGTAAGTGGTCTAGGCAACCACCACGCAAGTAACAGGCAACGCGGTAACAGTCGCCAAGAGCTCGACAGGTCGGTTGACAACGGATAATCAGGTCCCGATACGTCGCAAACAAGCTCACGCAGTCCAACGACGACCACGAAAATAACATGGGATATGGAACAGTCCCCACAACTCGATAGATTCGTCGACAGCGGGAAAAATCAGGTTCCGACACGCCGCGAACGAGGTCACGCGATCCAAAACACCACCACGAAGCACAACAGGCGACACGGAAAAATCCCAGCAATCTTGTCAAGTACGTCGACAGCAAGTCGACCCAGTGGTAACGCTAGCGATAGGATAGACGAAATTATACAGTCCACACGCTCGTTCACACTTTTGCAGACCAACGGTATCACCAACGATATCAGGCAACACACGTCGCAGCAACCCAAGCTATACTCACCACCAGAATATGGAGGCCACAGCTTCCGTATAACAGTACGGAATCGATCCTTCAGCCCAGCTCCAACACACAAATTGAAGTCGAAGCGCCGACAAACTTGTAATCCAGTAGCTCCTCGTTGACAAACTTCCCGACTTGGTAGTAGTAGAAGAAGCACTGCTGACGTAGCAGAAGTACTACTGTAGAAATGTAGTACAAGTACTGTCGTAGTGTTGTTGTAGTTGTAGAAGTGGAAGTAGAAGTACTGTTGACTCAGCAGGGGTTACGAGGTGCGTGGGAGTACTGGGGAGGGCCCATAACCTATTGGAGGTTGGAGCGTAGAAAGGATAGTTGCAATGCTTTGAGCTCCATTCTTATATCCGCTAGAACCACACATACTAAAATAAATAATATTGCGGTTATCTCCAAAAACGCTTCTTGGACCGTTAGATTTATTATCCAACGGTCACAATTCAATCTAGCGTCAAATAGCTACTATATCGCTTTTAATACCGATTTCTTCAGTACAGTGATGTAGCGACATACAACTGCTCTCGACAGTCCCGTCATCCATCAAGATAGCGATTGCGGTGGCGCTACTGTTGTTGGAATAGAAGCAGTCTATGTTTACGCTATGCCGGAATGTGTACGGCATGCGTTTGTAGAAGTACATAACGCTCAGAACGTCTCCCGTCTTGTTGTGTGTCAGGCGGCCGAGGAGGGCGCGGAGGTAGCGATCGGTGACCGGCGTCCAAGCGTCGTCGCGGCCAATGCGTATCCTGTCTTCGGCGCTCCATCGGATGAGTTGCTGTTGATCTTCTGCGGCGCGACGCGGAAGCAAGGCCTTGACAATAGCGTCGCCCACAGTATGACGTAGCAGCATGAAATGCGCGTTGCGAAGGTTCGGGTGGTGGATGGAGGCGGGTTTTCTAGTGTTCCTATCGCGCAAGCGTTGATGCCGTCAAAATCGGCGTCCGTGAGGCGCCCGCCCCGTAGGCGGTCGTTGAGAGCGGAGAGGTCGGGCTCCATACGGAACTGCGTTTGTAACATCACGGTGGTGTGCACCAGACCGAGAATGTGGCGGCCGCGCGCGTTGCTTACGAATTGGGTGTCCCATCCGGGGCCGTCGCGATGGGCGTTCGCTGCGGTACGACTGGCGGCGTCGGCCGCCGTGCCGGCACGGATGTCTCCGTTGCCTTGAAACAGCGGTGCGCCGTGAACCGGACGATTTTGATGGTGGTCGCCCGTCAGAAGGACGCCAATCCCGCCAAACAGAGAGTGGGAGGTGTCCGGCGTGCGGCCGCAGTCTCGCATGGTTAAAAAGAGTTGTTGCTCAATGGCCGCGAAGTGCTTACCCGTCATGGTGAATAGCTCGTCCACGATGTGTAGACGGATGTCTTTCCATGTCTCCCGAAGATCCAACTTCGCTCGCGTCCCCCGCATCGGCGTGTCGTTTACCCACCTCAATTTGAAAAGGTCGCTCGATGTGCCGAATACCATGTTAGCGGTGGTCGCTCCGATGTCGCCCATGAGGTTGATGACCGCTCGATGAGTGTAGGCGGTGACGGCGATCCATCGCGCGACCCCGTGCTGGTGCGCGAACCACACGATGGCGATGACCGCCGCGCTCTTCCCGGTCCTAGGCGGCCCGATCTGTTTCATCCGCAAGGGGGGCACCGCGGATATGCTGCCTTCGTTGCTCAATAGGTCCAACAGGTATTGGCATCCGAGATGGAGGGTCAGGTGTTGCTCCTTCGCGACGTGAAACAGTTCCGCCGTTTCTTTTATGTTGGGCTTGTGCGGAAGCATGTCCCATGTTGGGCGGCCGAGGCCGAGGCGCCCGCGACCGGGGTGAATGGCCGCGGCTCGACGCTGACAAAGGTGGTGGAGGCGCGGCCCGAGGCATCGGCCCCATCCCCCTCGACGCCGGCTGTGTTGTCGGCTTCACCTTGTCGTTCGTTCGCGGCGCGGCGGCTGTATTGAAATTGAAATTGTTTACAACAATACCAGTATAAACCGGCTGCTGTCTCTGGGCCCCCCCTTTTGCTATGCCATACATGACTTAGTAAACTGAGGTAGACCGTTAACCACTAATCCCAACCTCTCCAATGGCAGTAACAGCTAATAATTTTGTAATCAAGAAAAACAGATCTAAAAATAAATCCACTTGTCGAGAAATGCAAAACTAAACTGCTGCTCGACCTTCACGATGCACGGCCCGCTCCCGCCGAACCGGGGTGTCGACCGGCCTAGGCCGGTCGGCGTTCGGGAGGGACGACGGGCCAGCCTAATCTAGCTCCCGCGTGACTTCGGTCTTGCCGAAGGTAGAAGGGGAAAGGCTGGCAAAAAACCCCTCCTCGCGCGGTCGCTCGTCGATCCCGCCGCTCCATCCCGTAAACCCCGCCCCAAGGTCTTGCCGCGTCCACCGACGCGGCGGTCCTCCTTGTCGAGGTCCCCCACCACCTCGAGGACAGGTGGGAGGGACCGAGACACACAGACATAGAAAAAACTAGCGCTCCTGCCTCCGCGCCTGAATTTTCCCCGCTCATTTCCCCGGTTTTTTCTCTGTCTGGTACCCGGGTACCTGTCGGTTTTCCGGCCTGTGGCCGTACCCTCCCCCCTCTGATCGCGCGTCCACCGAGCAGCCTTTTCTTGAGCGGGGGCCTCCGCGCTCACCCGGGCCCACGCTCAAGGACTCCTAGGAGTATGAAGGTCTGTCGGGGTAGTGGGTGTCGAAGAGGGGGGGGGGAAGGTCACCGTAGCCGGATCCGGCGGGCCGCGGGCGCCCGGAATTAAACAAAACCCTCCGTGCCGGGTTTTCCGGCGGCGCCGACCCAAAGGGTCGTCGTCGCCAGATCGTGTCGCTCCTCCCGTCGCGACCGTCCTCCTTGCCGTCCCAGCTGACTCCTCCCCCCGGGAGATGACGCTGGACGACGTAGCGGCGCGCTAGTGAGCGCCCTACCCTGGTGCTGCTCCCCAACTAGCGCGATGCCGGGTACGGACATTATTTTTAGTATCCAAAAAAGCCCTCCGTACAGGGCTTTCCGGCGGCGGCTGATCCTAAGGATCGCCGCCGCCTCCTGTAGCCGCTGCGACTAGCCACCGTCATGTGTCATGTCTTGCCTCACCCCTCGGCAAGGTTCGACCGGCACAGGGCTGGTCGACAGCTAGCGAGCGCCCTTTCCTGGCGCTGCTTCCCGGCTGGCCACCACCAGCTCCAACACCCGCCTCCCACCGCTGATCCGGCCGTACCCTCCTCGCCATCAAACGCTGCCGTAGTACAGGTCCCACTCCTAAAAGTAAGGCTGTATCTAGGAGTATCTGTACGCGAAAAAACATATCGGACGGGCCGAGCGGGAGATCTTGGCGCCGGTAGTGTACAGAAATTATTTTTTCAAAAGCCCTCTGTACAGGGCTTTCCCGACAGCTGCAGATCCCACGGATCGAGCTGTCGGCCCTCTTAGCCCCCTACCGTGCTAAGAGGGCGGCTGTAGCCCTTAACGTCATGTTTCCACCTCGCCTCGTGGTCCTTGAAGTGCTCGGGCGTGGCGCGGACGGTTGCGATGTTTCGGGTCGTCTCCTTCGAGGGTGACGGCTTATCATGGCGCAGCATCACTCGAGCTTCTTCTGCGTACTCGGCAGCCATAGTGAGTTTTCCGGTGCGGCTGGGCACGGCCTCGGGCAAGTCCACGAAAACTTGTAGGGTGGGATCGACTTGGTGTGCGTGTTCTTGGTGCATTTTTGGCGTCCCGGCGTCTGTCTCAGCTTGCCGCATCTCATCGCGCTGCATGAGCACATCCGTCCGGGCCGTATTTTTGGCGCGGACGATGTCATTGTTGTTTTCGAGGAGGCGGTCGCACACCCGGTGGCGCTTGTCTGTCATTGCGGCGCGCTCTCTTTCCCACGCGACCATCCATTTGTACCTTGTACAACGGGGTCGTCATCTGCAACGTCTCCGTCGTGAATAATGGAAAAAGCTTGATAATACTCTCCCTCGCCAAATATATGAATTAGAAATATATATACATAAATTGACGTTTATATATATATATATCAAAAATGGTATATATTATAAATAAATAATGTACTATGTGTTAACTTATACTATATTCTTCACAATTATACTACATGTTAACTTATATATTCAAACATAACCTTTCATCATATTTATTATTCTTGGTCGGCTTCGGAAACGCGACGAAGTGGCCATGCAAGGCCTTGTGGCGGAAAGGAGCGCAATTTCGGTAGCTATAGTCTTGTATGGTGATCAGGTAAGAGGAGGTGACCACAAACCCAACAAGCGCCCGTTCGACGAGCGTAAGTCCAACTTGTTGCAACCCATGGGGGCAACATCCTACGTCCAAGGATCGGATACTTTCGGTAGGGAGGTTTTTTTTCCGGAGCGCCATGTCGCACTTCCAACACACAGGAATGTCTTCCAAATTCGAACCATGATATATTTCCGACACCACTAGACGATGGTCGTCCGACATCCGGCGGGGCGGTCTACTAGTCGCCGCTTTCACATCACTGTAACGTCCAGGCATAGGCTGTCGATAGCGAGGGAAGCTAATGTTTCCTACTGTAAGACTATTTGTCCCAGGACCTAATAATTGCAAAAGCGGTTGGAGGCCAATTTCATTGTTCCTGTAAGTAAGTATTTCTGTATGATTACTATATAAGTTCTATAAGTTATATTAGTCACAAATAATACTATTTGGATTCATTATTTGTTTCCAAACAGAGTATCAACCAGTAAAGAAGAAAGGAACACAAGCATATAAGCAGGAGAGGGAGAGAGATATTTGTACATAATTAAGTTATGTAAGTAAGTATATCTGTTTGAAACTGTATACTACTACTGTATTCGAAATATCAATCGGCTATTATTTTATTATATCAAAGCCAACACGTTTCTTATCCCTGAAAATGCGGAAAAATGTTCCGAATAACGGACAGTCAATAGCCGAAGATATAACGAGCGATGCAAGACATTTTCTGCCGGTACATTTGGTACGTTTTGGTACGTGGTTGTACGTTTGGTACGTTTTGGTACGTGGTTGTACGTTTGGTACGTTTTAGTATGTGGTTGTACGTTTGGTACGTTTTGGTACGTGGTTGTACGTTTGGTACGTTTTGGTACGTTTTGGTACGTCGGCATGCCGCGTCGGATTTTTTGATATGAAGCTATCCCTAGAGGGGAATGATGGCGCTGTGCGCACGAGTTCAGGAGAACAGGGCTGTCAGACAGGGTTGATGCAGACCCTATTGGCCCTACGGGTACTGCGCGATGTATCCCTGCTACCCGTACCAATATGTAGAAATTATAATCATAAATAATAACATCAGCGTGAAATATCAACAATAATAACATGAACGGAATGAAAAAAAGAAAGAGAATAATAATGACGAACTAAGCCCGTACTAGTAGAGAAGGGAAACAAGCAACATCAGCATCAGCGCAGGCACTCTGCACAGCAGCATCAAGGTACGAAACAAGTGCGCCATCAAGAAAGACCGAAACGTGGCGCAAGAACTCCGTGCGCACATCCCTTAGCAAAATAAACGGCAAAAGAAATGAAGCCGAGGTAGACCGACAGACGAATCACAAGTTATTCACAACAATACCGAGTTAAATGTTGCCGTCTCTTTGCGTTCCCGCACATTCATCTAGGTATTTTAGGTTTGGGGTTTGCGTCGTGATCCAACTATTCCAACCTCTCCGTTGGCTATAACAACACAGTGTCAATCATTCATGACAACATGACATATCGTTCCATTTGTATATAGATGAAAAATGATTATGGCGCTATCTCCACAATCATCGAACTTCCAAAACAAATCAACAGACAACCAGGATTCGCGGCCCGCTCTCGCCGCTCGATCAGCCGAGCTAGTCACCATGTGTTAGTCGAGTCGGCACTACCTTTGGTCTTGTGGGGGGGGGGAGGCATGCGAAAACTCCCTCGCTCATATCGTCGACGGTCCAGACTCTATCTACGCACACCCTCGTTCAAGATATGTGTTGCTCTTCGGCGCCCGCCGGCGGCGCAGCGGCGGCGGCCCCGCCCGGAGGGGGTGCGCTCACATGCCCGTCGGCACTCACCCCCACCTCGTCGTGGTTGGCGATGGTAACCCTACAGTGTCACCGTTGGCACGGTTAGGGGCTAGGCGGGGAGAAGCCGGCAGTTATAATCCGTGCCATCCGCAGCTGCCGGGAAGCCTCGGCTTTTAAACACATCATAGATACAACCATCCCCAAGGTCTCCCGCTCGGGCTGCCCGATATTACTCTTTCAAGGTTGGATACTCCCATGATATTTTCATGCTCATTAAGCATGACTTGTATCTTACGCGTTGTTTTGCGGTGAGGAGGGTGCGGGAGGGTTTAAGGCGAACGGTTGGCGTTGGAGCTGGCGGCTGACAACCGGGTAGCTGCGACACAGAAGGGCGCTCGCTCGACGACAACCAACATTTGGATGTCGAACCTCCCATGGGGGGAAGCCATGAAGACAAGCATGCCAAAGGAGGGTCGCAGCCGGAGGAGCTGCACGGTCTAGCGGCGGAGGGCCTCACGATCGACAGCCGTCGAAAAAAAAACACGGTACGGGGGGTTTTTGGTTAATTAATTCCGCACCCGATATCTTTTGCGGACGGCACCTCGACCCGTGGATTCGACCAGCCCATGCCTTCCCGTATCGGTACCCAATCATCGATAGAACTCGCTCCGGAAATAGTGTTCCTAGGATTATCGTGACGCCAAACTCCTTGTAAAGGCGGCCCCGTGGTTGCGTATGCCACCGGGGGAAGGTACGGACGGACTCAATGCGATCATGTTTTGAAAAGCATACGGAAACGGACCGGGGACTTGAAAAATGCTGGCGCGGCGGCAAGAATGCCAGCCGGACGCCGTGTGAAGTTATGGGCTTCCATTCCTTTCCAACCCCCGAAGAAGAAGGGAAGCCTAAGCTAGGAGGCGAACTGCGACGGGAGGAGTAGCACTTATCTCGGACTAGGTGTACGTAGATTGAGACATGACCGTCGACGACATGAGGGGGTTTCGCCGGGCTTCCCCCCCCTTGCTCTTGCACACCCGGATTTGCACATGAGTAGAGGTCCAGTAGGTCCGTTTCGACGAGCGGTTGCTAATCAGCGCCTTCGCAGCGGCTTGAGCATGCCGCGCATCGCAGAGAATAGCGAAACATATATATTTAATACTTTTATGCATAAAAAATAGAAACAATCAAAAACATTCGCGGGTGTGATTTAGACGGTGTTGTTACTTCCAATGGAGAGGTTGGAATAGGCGGTTCACGACGTAAACACAAAACTTAAGAGACTTAGATGGTT
Organism: Tetraselmis chui; assembly: GCA_026401115.1. Taxonomy (NCBI): domain Eukaryota; kingdom Viridiplantae; phylum Chlorophyta; class Chlorodendrophyceae; order Chlorodendrales; family Chlorodendraceae; genus Tetraselmis; species Tetraselmis chui. The sequence goes on from JAPMLY010000094.1 coordinate 277,659, forward strand.
GTACGAGTCCGCCCATAGATGGCAACCGTTAGTTCGGTACTGCTACGAAATGAAATTGTTACTCCTCTAGTCGCAGCCGTTCTCCTAGCTTTGGCTCTCTTCGGGGCCTAAGAAGGAAAGAAAGGCCTTAGTTACAAACTCTTTCCGACCGGCGCTCCTGCCGCCGAGCCAGGTATTGTTACAAACCTCATGTCCCCGGTGCGTCGCCGTATGTTTCCAACACATTCTTGAACGCGCTGAGTCCGCCCATACCCTCCCTCATTGGTTTACGCTGCCAAGGAGGCACGTTTACGGGTTGTGTGCCGTCGCACTATTTCCACTTATCGCGGCGGCATTCATGTCGATGTTTGGGTACTTAATAGATAGGGGAAGGACTGGTCGTTCACATGAATCGATCAGTCTAGATGTTGGGTACGGATATTACAACCGAAGCCCTTCGTGCCTAAGGACAGCCGCCGCTAGACCGTTCCGCTCCTCCGGCTGCGAATCTACTCCGGCATGCTTCTCGCCGTCCCTCGCCCCCAAGGGAGGCTCGACATTCACATGGCTAGTCGTCGTCCATCGAGCGCCCTTCCTTGGCGCTGCTTCTTGGCCGTCAGCCGCCAGCCCCAACGCCCACCTTCCCCCGCGATCCGTCCGTACCCTCCTACCCGCCCAATCTCTTGAGGTTCTGGTCCCGCTCCCTTAACATCATAATATTCGAGGGGTATTCGGCCCTGAAAAAATATCGAGCGGGCCGAGAGGGAGATCTATGCGATGGCGTACATCTTAATTTCTTGATGTTCGCCTAATCGGGGCTTCCCGACAGCTTTTGATCACGCGGATGGCACTCCCGGAACACCTCCAGCCCCCTATCGTATCGAGTACGGCACGGCTACGGGCTTACTAGCTAGTACTCACCACGGGAGGTGGAGGTGTGTGCGCCGGCGGGCATGCGAGCGCTCCCCCTATATGAACGTCGCCGATGCGCCGCCGGTGGGCGCCCATGTAAATAATTCTAACTAATGCGAAGAGTTACGGCGCCATCAATTCTCGTACAAGTGCGACAGGGCATTCCGCTCGGTTCCATCTTGTTCCACCTAAGGATATTCCCCCCCTTGCGCAATTTTCTCCACCGTTACCAAACCTTAGTTGCAATTCGGGCCTTCTCGAGTGATGGGAACTACGTTGCAAATTTCGATTGCGAACACGGGGTCTTCCGGATTGCTTCCGAGGAGCCCGTGAACTAGGTGGGTTCTTCTTACGTTAGCCCTTTCAAAACTTGCTAGATGCCCCCCCCCTCTCAACGTGCTCTTCCTCCGCCCCTCGGCCATCCCACAAGCGATGGAGCATATACAACAAGGCATTCCTTTTGGCCATCGGTAAGCGAACCTTAGGTGCTCCCACCTCCCTTGATTTTCTGTACGAGGGATGGGCCCCCCACGTCTTTCAATTACAATTTCGTGCACTCGTGGTCACAAGACACCCTAGCGGTCCACCATGGATTGTTGGACATGGTTGTTGCCCATTAGTAGGGGCATGCAATTGGGGCCATCCGACCACGCACACGTTTCGCTTGTTGATCACGTGCGCGGTTCGTCAATGGGAAAAGGAAAACGATTTCATTGTTTTCGTCGAGAAGTATTCATGAAAAATGATGTGCAGATTCACTTGTTTTGAAGCATACAATGCAACGTACGAAGTAGAACAAAACGTACAAAGGAAATACGTTTTGCTGTATATAAATTACTAACAATGCCGCGTGGTGTCAGTCTCAAGCTCATCATTCCCTCAATATCGATACCTAGCTCGCCTCATCGGCATTGGGATAAAAAGTGCTCCAAAACGTGATATAAACATTCAACATGTTTATAAATCCATATTGTTAGGGGTTGGACCTTTTACACCTCCATTGCGTACTTGACACCACGCTCGTTATTACGGGCACCGCGGTAAAAATATATATATATATATTAATATATATTAATAACATGTAGACGCGATCCGTGGATTGTTGTCTTAGGCCCCTCCATCTATGCCATGCGTGTCTCACCATCCAGGCTTGGAGTCAAGACCGTGGTCGCGTATGAATCCATCCTCTTCAAAGAAGCGGATAACTGTCTAACTCCCCAATAAAGATGGTACTTAGAGCGCGGAACTAAGAAATAGGATTTTGGGGTTCTGATTGGAGGCCAGTGTGTGGTCAGTTAGCCGTCCGGGCTGCGGGTCATTTTGTAGAGAAGGACGTAGTGAAGCCATTGGGCAGTAGAGTCAAGGTGCAGTTGATATGGAATGCGATTTGTTGCCATGCGAGATTTTGCAAATATATTATCCAGAGGGCCGGTGCGGAGGCAACGGACAGGCGTGACATTGACCGCGTGGTCGAGGTGTGTAGGTTTGCCGGTACGGCTCATGGCCGTGGGGAGAATTTCGACGTAGGGCGCCGTTGTAGACTAGGTCAATGTTGGCTGAGTACCCTTGCTTTGGCTTCAGTCATAATTGCCCACCTTGAATGGTGAGATGCTTGAGGTTCTCTTCACGTTGCCTCAAACATATTGCTTGCGTCTACACGCGACTACATTTTCCAACCGTTGTTGACCCGCCTTCGTCCGTATTTCCCTCACCCTTCTTTGGCGCGTCTCTATGCGTGACATAGCCGGCCTTGGCCTTCGTCAGTTTGGAATGTTGATAGGGTGTGGGGTATGAAAGTACACTACCGGAGCACGGTGTATCTACCAGCCCAGCCGAAGGGTATGGTCCGGAAACTTCTATGTAGCAACATTTGTCTTTACATAATGCTCATAGTTTCGCTGCTCTAAGCTTGTCGAAGTGTACTTTCGCACCAATTGTTGGGACACGGATTGTGCGTGCTTACAACTCCGTCACCATTTCGGAGAGGATGGACAATGAGACCCCCCGCCTTAAATTATGTATGCTTATTAGTTTCCTAGGTGGCATATGCAAGACGTCCCTTAGACAGCAGCATGCCCAAAGCTGATAAATGTTGTAAATTGTTTTTGTTTTCATTTTTTGTGCGTACTTGTGTTGGTTATTGTAATTCCGTGCAGGCATGTGGGGTTTGTTAGCACTAGCATCCCGTTGCCTAGTGCTTATGTACAAGGTAGCTATTTGTCATCCTAGTACGTAGTGTTATGCTATTAGCGGTACTCTATTCCCTATTAGTGGCGGTCGGCCGGCCCTGCCGGGGCCTTCGCCGGCCGCCATTTCTCTCCTCTTACTTCTCTAGTCACCACAGCCGGCCCCCTTGTGGGGCCGGTACGATCTACGTGTCACCATCTACTTCCGATTCCGACAGGTTATGGGCCCTCCCCCCCTCCACCAAGTTACACTAGAGAAGAGCGTGTGTAAAGCGCTCGGCGCCACGCTAGTCCTACCTACTCCCACGTAAAAAAGAGTAGAGCGTGTGTAAAGCGCTCGGCGCCACGCTAGTAATTCATCGTCCAACCGATACCACGCATCGCCTTCGAGCTGGTTGTCCGCGACTGTCCTACTAGTTCCCAAGTAAAAAGGAGAAGAGCGTGTGTAAAGCGCCCGGCGCCACGCCCGCCCCACCTAGCTTTCAGCCTCACCTAGCCTTTAGCCTACCGATGCTCTCGACCGGATCTAGTGGTTCAAAACCGACCCGCGAAAAATCGGCCGTGCGTACTTTAATTAGTATTGTTATTGTTTTTTCCCGAGGCAACGCCGCAACGCTCACCTAACTTAGCGAGGAGCTTCACTTTACCACGGCGAAAGGGGGAAGTCAACACGAGCGCCCGTCTATGCTTGTGCGTGCCTACACGCTCCTAACGGCCTTGTTGGCTGTGCTTCTCCCTCGCCGGTCGCTCTCACGAATGGGCTAATTCGCCCGGGGACAGTTTTTCCCGCTACATGTCATACTAGTACATTACGCAGTATATTTGGAACCGCTTCATATCGGCAACTCGCCGGTAACGGCGCGTTCCTGTGAGCACATGTCGCTACACCTACCCGGTCTGAAACACACGCTACAAGCACTACACCTTCGACCAAGATGACACCTTCCTCGACGCAAGCTAGGACGACGTCAAGACCTCGGCTACCTTGAGGGGGGTGTTAGGCCGGCCACTAGTGGAATAGCCAAATAGCGCACACGTGACCATATTGCTGTACGGTATAGTACGTCACAGTACGTTTCTCGATTTCAAGCCAGTCCAGTCAGCACGAGTCGGCCTAGGATGTATGGGTGCTATTTCGCGTTACTAAACGAATAGCGAATAGGGACCAACTACACTTAAGTACTTGTGTGAACCATCTAGCGACGATCGCTACTACCAACTACGTGGAGGAGCAACCCCGCAAGTCGCTATCGAAAAAAGTTGAGTAGACGAGAATCTTGCTGCCACACAGATGGTGCAACTTGTTTTCTAAAGGTATCTCAAGGTATGCTTCTAGATTTTCGATAAATTCGGCGTCGATCTACCTCTTGTTTGAGCGAGTGGGCAAGTCAACAAGAGATAGATTTTCGAAAATGCGTGTGTCCGGATAGATCGCTCGCCGAGCGAATGCGTCCGCTGCTCACTCCAACACAAGTCGCGCAGGATTCCATGATAGCGATAGCGACTACGTGGTGAACATGTGGGATACTAGCGATAGTCCTAGGATTCCTTCTTCTAGACGTTGGCACGCCACTGTTTTTGCGTTGTCCCGTTGCTGGCATCCATCGTTGCTGTACGGGTACCTGTAGTCGGTGAGCCAGCCAGCCCAAACCTATAGAGCGGTCGCTCAAACCCATAGCGGTCCGGTTGTATTTCGTTATTTTGCTTCGCCTGTATATCGTGTGCATTATTAGAAAAACGCTATACCTCCTATTCCGAATAGGAGGTATATTCGCGAATATACCTCCTATTATTTGCCTGGACCTATAGCTCGTATCGCTTCGCGATTTATTTATTACTAATAATTCCGACGTGTCAGTACGTTTCGGTACTGTATAGTGATACGTACCGCTATCGCTATTCCGCTATTCCTCTAGTGGCCAGCCTTAGCACTAGCGTCCCGTTGCCTAGTACTTATGTACAAGTTAGCTACTTCTCATACTAGTACTTAGTGTTATTCTATTAGCGGTACTCTATTCCCTATATTAGTGGCGGTCGGCCGGCCCTGCCGGTGCCTTCGCCGGCCGCCATCTCTTTCCTCTCACTTCTCTAGTCGCCACAGCCGGCCCCCTTGTGGGGCCGGCACGACCTCCGTGTAACTATCCGTTTCCAACTCTAACATCCTCCTCTCCACATGTTGTAAGTAATACCGCATACGTATTAGTTGCAAATAGCTACTGTAAGCTATCCTACATATGATTAGTACATGTCTAGATCGGACATACCGATAAACTGTTTGACCCGGTACAGAGTTGTCGCTAGGCTACAACTCTCACACTTCTGTTGTCCCGACACCACGCATGTAGGCTGGTTGTCGCCGTACCTGTTCCGTTTGCGGGACTGTGACTGTAACTACGTTTGCGTACGTTATCTTCCACACTAACTGTGTTTGCATGGTTCAATAGGTTATGGGCCCCCGCCTCACGTCACTCACGCGCGACAACCTGGTTCGGCGAGCTGCGATCGACAGCTCTCCCGCAGAAGGCAAGTTTCTTTAGACTCCTAGTACTTTCAACCTCTAGTCGGCGGTATCGCCAGTATAAACTGCGATTCAAACCCGCCACCACCCCTCTTACGTCAGCCACCCGACGGAGATAGCCAGCCACCCACACCGACGCACTCGTCGTGTGTGGACAGGGTGCACACATGTCCAAGCTGGAGAACGGGGGGGGTGCACTGTCGGGTGAATACGCATCCACACACTCATGAAGATGCATGCCCCACCCCCCCAAATGGGACAGTATCTTAGTAGTATCTAGTTTTGAAAAAACATATCGGACGGGCCGAGCGGGAGATCTTGGCGCCGGTAGCGTACAAAAACTTCATTTTTTCAAAAAGTCAACATGTACGTGGCCTTTCCCGACAGTTGTGAATCGCGTTGATCGCAGTGCCGGTCCTTTTAGCCCCGTACCGTGCCTAGCATGGCACGACTACGGGGTTTCCTGCGCCCGCCACGGGGAGGCGAGGGGATGCCGACGGGCCAACGAGCGCAACCCCCTCCAGCGCCGCCGCCGTTGCGCCGCCAGCGGGCGCATGGCACGGCACTAGGCTACCACCGCCCACGACGAGGGGGTGGGGGTGAGTGCAATGGCGGAGCCGTACGCTGCCCAAGGTATTTCGACGCATATGCAGCGGATGGCCGCTAATGTTGTAATTCATGACAAGTATATGCTGCATTATCACCTTGCTTCATTCCCTAGCCAACCATACCGCATATATGCATGAATGTGGACGCCCATGGGGCTGAAGGTGTAACCGTGTATGGGCGGTATATAGCCAATAAATACCGATTATAAACTCCATGAAATATACCCGGTACAAGTTTAGAGCAACGTGTGAACGCACGGTCCGTGTCGAAGTATTCGGTTCTCTCGAGACGCGATTTAGCTTTCCCGAAGGGGTGCAGACCCGTGACGAAAAGCATACATGAGATATCTTGAAAATATGAATACGTCAGCGAAGGATAACGACATGGCGATAGAGTTTGCATGGGAAGCAATGCTCCCCAACTATCATTTGCACTTTTATTCTTGCGCCTCCCACCCTTCCTCGATACGCATCGGCGGGAAAACATAATATTGGCATATCATGCATTAGTGGAACTTGGGTCGGGAGACATTATGGCGCAACATTAGCACGTGGTGGCGTGGTTCACCGAGGTTAGGCATGCATGCCTAACAAATACCAACCCCCCCCCCCCCCCCCCCCCCCCCCCCCCCACACACACACACACGCGCGTTCATGGAGCTCTGGGGCGTCGTGACACCCACCAGTGCGAAGGTTAGCCGTGGATTGCGCGCTACTAAGTTCTGCAATAATGGTAATTAATTTACGGTGAGTGCCGACCACGGAGGGATACATCAAGTGGAAAAGAATTGGTGGCCGAACTCCATTCCCGGCATAGTTGTATCTCATCACGCATGGATCGGTTGTTCGGGTATTATAATGATAAGTTCATGACGCAGTCTTGATGGAGAGCTGCCGTCGGAGCTGGACAGATTGGCATGATCCCAAAACAAGCTATGTTTTTATTAACCATGCCGACAAATCAAGAAGCGCGTTCCCTGGAACCAACCTGAAGATGGCGCTCACGCGGACCTTGCCGAGCAACAATGACTCTTGATGGTTGTATAACCTTTTATGGGACGTCTCCGGGTGATAAAGTACCCGACGTAAAAAACGAGCGGACTTCAGGAATGCAGGCAGTTCATGTCGCACTCCCCGTCCTCCTAGCTATCAAAGAAATCGAAAGACTCACTAGTTGAGCACCGCCGCAAAGAACAGCTCGAGAAAGGGAATCGACTGGCGAAAGTGTGTATGATTTTCTGTTCTTGGAGTACTCCTAACTCATGCCAAAGGTGTACCAGCTACGATTAATGTGTCAACCAATCTATGTTACTGGCTGTGTACCTGCCTTGAGTTGAATTACGAGGATCAGGACGGCACGGGAGAGCAGTAATTGGAGTAGGCTGTCAATGGACACCGAGTTGTCAAGGAATAAGGAATTACTTCATTCCAAAAGACGCTTAAAAAGAAGCTGCTAAGCATTAACTACATTGGATGGGAGAGCCCCCCGCAAGGCAATGCATCGAGAGTTTGCCTGGCAGTAGTCATGAGCATGCTGTGTTACAAGGTAACACATGTCAGAGAGGCCAACGCCAGCTCAAGTATCTGAGTAGCAACTAAAAGAGGCCGACGACCCGCGCATGACACCCTAAGCTTGAAAGAGGTACTCTCACCACCAGTTAGTGCATCAGTAGCAACGAGGGAGGCAGGCAGGTCCCGCCCAGCAGCTTACTGCATACACTACTAAGGGGACGAACTCGTTGTCACTGACGCCGTCCCCCGCTAATCACCACTATATATGCACGGTACACACCGCAGCGACGGAACCCCAGAGCCATGTCAGCACATGGTTGCCATGCACGATCACGGCACACGCACACAATTAACCCCTCTTCCCCGTCTCTTCACCCTCTCCCTCGCCCCCATGGGCCTTGCGCGAAAGAACCAATCACACCAACTCCGGTCATACTTGCCACCAACACCAACCTCAACGACGCCGCGTCCTGCTAACCCGGATAGCTCTCCGATCACGACTGGCTTTCTTCATCGGGTGAGTCAGCGCGGGAGGGGGCGAGTCCAAGGGTCAGGCTGGACTGGGGCACCTGAAGGCCGGGGCCGGAGGTGCCACGCGCACCCTCAGGCACCTCGTAGCCGATCTGGGAGCGGGCGGCTGGTGGGATGTCGTGGGAAGGGCGGCCCACAGCCATGGTGGTGCCCTCCACCATCGGCGACTCCTCAAACGTTCCCTGCAGCCGAGCAAAGTCGTAGCTGCCGATAGAGTGGGGCGACAGCACCTCGGGAGCAACGCTGATGGAGCGCGACATGTGCATCATGTTGCCGCTGCCAAACGAGTTTGGGTGCAGAGGAGGGCGGCCGGATGGGGACCTCTGAACACACACACACACACACACACATGTCGTCAGGATCAGCGTGTTCTCGTCATTCACCATGCGACTTGGGTTTTCCGAATCTTAGACCCCTCAAATTAGCGAGGAAAAACGGCTTAGGTTGAAGGATATAGGCCATTAGTTATTGAAAAGTGGTATTCATTGCATACCGGGGCACCAGAGGACGGGATGCCTCTTGCTCCATGCGACGGGCTGCGTGGAGGGCTGCGCGAGTCTTGCAGCAACGGCTCTTGCAGCGCTGCGACCCGGGGAGGAGGTCTCGAGCCACGACCAGAGCCGTTGGGGTTTCTGCGATTTCAAGGGGCCGAGTGATATTCCGGATAGCGTCAGCGATGCATAGAAGAGAATAGAGGGGAGATTTGGGGAGCATGTTGGAAAAATAAGACGAAGACATCATATCTGAGTAACGCCAGATTTGCATTGTCTATGCGCATGGGAGTGTGTGTGAGAGCGAGAGCGAGAGCGAGCGAGCGAGCGAGCGAGAGAGAGAGAGAGAGAGTACGCTTGCGTGCGTACGTGCGTGTTTGTGTGTGTGTGTGTGTGTGTTGTGTGTGTGAGTGTGAGTTTGTTTTTTTTTTGGGGGGGGGGGGGGGGGGATGTAGGGCGACGCGCTGGATAAACAAAACCAGGGGAGCGTTGGCGAGGGGCGACGTTTATGTGATTGCAAATATAAAGACCCAAGCGTACTTAATTAGCGTGGTTTTTAGTAGCGTGTCCATCCGTTGTGGACAGTACCGACTACGGATGGTGGTGGGCGGGAAGGTTGACTTACCCCTGGGGAGCGTAGACGGTGCGAGAAGAGCCAATGGGAGAGTCTTCCGCGGCAGAGGGGTGGCGCAGGCAGCCACGCATGAGCTCGTTGTAAAGCGACATGCCGGCCACCAGCACGCCAAAGCCTATGACCTGCAGCCCGTGGAAATACTCCCATTCGAACCAATAGACGGAGATGGACCAGATGATGATGGTGCGCGAGGTGTCGATGACGGCGCGCCAGGAGGAGCTCAGGTCCGCCGTCACCACCAGCGCCAAAAAATTGAACACGGCGATACATATCATGTTCAGGCCAAATGATATCTGTAACCTGGGAATCCTCAAGATGTCCTAGCGCGCCAGAAGAGAAAAGGGGGGGGAGGGGGGGGGGGGGGGGGTTAAGGCATGATATTCAAGAAAGTTGCTGGTGGGTGGAGCAGGTAAGCCCACTCGTGTGATGATGTGAGGGCGGAGCTATTACCCTAAAGGCCTGAGGCACGTCGTCCAGTGGGAGGCCATCCGTGGCGCAGACCGTCGACAGGATGGGAAGGACCACAAAGCAGAGGATGAGCCCCCAAAAGCCCTCAAGCCCAACTGCCAGAAGAGCGGGGACGTGGTACTTGGCGAGGTAGCGCTCCTCCACCACAAACTGACCAAACAGCCGAACCTCGTCTCAAAAACCAATTCAAACAATGCCGACAAGTGCAACAACGACAACATCAAGAACAATGACACCATTATCGTGCATGTAATCATTTAACGACTGGTCAGCCCACCCCCCCCCCCCCCCCCCCCCCCCCCCCCCCCCCCCCCCTCTCCCCCCCGCCCCGGTTTCTCCTCTCATACCTGGATCGCGCTCAACAGCTGCCCAGCCACAACTAGACCTGCGCCCAGGAGAGGGTACTCCGCTGAATCAGACTCCCCGTCCGAAGAGGTGTCCTCCGTGGGATCGCCGTTGAGCACGGAGGACGCGCCCACGAGCATGCTGCCGGCTGCGATCATGCAGATGCCGATCCAGTGGTGGATATGCAGATTGCGCCCGAGACAGCAGATGGTAAGAAAACCACACCACAGCACCATCGTTGCGCGCAGCATCTGAAACGTGGACGCGTATCTGAGCACATTCAAGAAACGGATTCAGCTGACGAACTGTTCTGAAAGGGCTTGCCGTGGATGGCCCAAGCATGGATGTAGCTCAAAACAGGTTGCATGCAGTGGAGGTGATAGCACATAATCGAATGGGGTATCGCACGTGAAGAGCAGCCCTGTATACAGCATGATTGTCGCCGCTGCATCGCATGCTGCGGGGATACAAAACGCCAACACTTTGCGCATGGTTTTGTAGGACGGGCAGTAAGGCAGGCAACGGTCGGTCACCGCCAGCTGCTGCACCCACGGCAATCGTCAGCCAAGAGCAGCTTCATCCACGCAGCAAGACACAAGAAACAAAGAAAATAGGGTAACCACTTGATCTCCAAGAAATACTTCTCACATATCACGTGTTACAATCTTCAAACGTGATGCATATCATGGACTTGCTATCTTAGAATAAAGTAATCTGTATAAATAAATGTGCGCTTCTGTTATTGTTGGGTTGCCTCTCACCGTGGGGGGCTGCTGCTGCACACGGCCAGACATCAGGTCCAGCTCGGATGGGCTGGTCACCATGGCGGAAATGCGGTTTCGCTCCGTCGGGTTCCCGCCTTGCCGCTTCCGCTTCAGCACCCACTTCCATACAAAGTAGGGCACCAGGCAGAGGAATTCGCCAAAAAACATGAAACCGCACTGCACGGATGGGTGCTGGAAGTACACATCCTCCCCGTCCCGCGTCTGACCAACCACCGTCATATCCTGTCACCCATTCCAATTGTAGGCACAGTGTCAGCAGCGCAACGCCCTTTCCTCGCCACTTCCCCTACCCGCCCATTCAGCACTCTAAGCATGTTACGATACGTATGTGCCACGAGTGACACTGCTGATGCTTTGATCTAGGCAGATAGTATCTGCAATACAAAGGCGTCTTAGGCGTCAGCCAACCCCACTCGTGTCCAAACGCACCTGATACTTGCTGATCAGGGTGTTGACAGAGCCCAGGAGCAGGAGCAGCAGCCCGAGAAGGGACGTCCTAGCGTCCATGTTGGGAGGCCTGGCGATGTCCAAAGCACACGGCCTCACCAGTCCACCTGTTCAGCACGCCGCAGCCTACAGGTACAACAGACCGGCAAAAGGACGAAAATGGTCAAAAGGTGGGTTCTATGCGAGTCATAGGTGTCGTGAGCATTCGAGTGCCAAATTGATGGTGATGTACGTAGCCGGGTGCATGAAATGACCACTCATAAGATGCACTGAAAGCATCTGATTGAACTAGGGAAAACTCCTGCTGGAACCCTAGTCTACGGGAGTAGGTGCTGCTGCACCAAAAAGGCAGAAAGTCTGTCGTGCGGCGGAATAACAACAGGCGGGCCGGGCGATGGTCGGAGGGACGAGTGTTTTAACAAAGAAACACACGTTGCGAGGATGGAGACAGGAACGAGATGTCGCCGGACAGGCTGACCGCCACAAGGCCCTGGCTGTTGATGGTCGTGCTGTCGAGGAGAGCGGTGCGAGAGCGTATGGGTGTAGAGATTAGTACAGGTACTGCAAATTAGGTATGGTTATCAGCTCCGCCGGCGGCGTGGTGGTGACCTAGCAAGTCGCGCGCAGCTGCAGGGTAACACGAGCAAGGGTGGAAAAGCTTCGCTCTCTTTTCTGTTCGGCGCGCGGACCAGCAAACTCGAGTCTGTCAACTCGATGATGAGAGCCAGGGCAGGAAACCTACCGGGTCGACTGTGTGCAGAGAGCCCAGGCGGCGAAGTAAAGCCAGGAAATTATATTATCCTTGGTCGCACGAGTTTAACGCTTTACAAGCTTCCAGTCTCTTCTTCGCCTCGGATGAATAACAGCCTCTACCAAGTCTGTTGGGCAACGCGAACCAGGTCGGTAAGCAATGGATCAGTGACTGAAATAGACACAGGCAGTGGCTGGAAGTGGATCCATGGTCGCGTATAGATACAGATGCGTGCTGATGACGAGAGGGGACTTGCCCGCGACCTGTAGTTTGTGCTGGGTGACGGCCTAAAGCAAAAAGTAGACGACGTAGTGTCCAGATAGGCTTCGTCAGCAGCGAAGGCATACGAATATGACCGACGAATACAGTCTTTCGTGTAGCTGGACGCCCCGCGATATTGCCTCCGTACTTCGACCGCAAGGCTGATACGACGCGAGGTGCCCTTCCGGCTTCCCCACACACTACGGACAAATACGCTGTTGACGGATTCCAAAGAAGATGGCGATGCTTGTTACAGGCAATATATATTTCGGAAAACGCGTATCGAGTCTCGGCTGGCGGCGCATCACCTCAGACGCGTGCGCGTGATAGTCGCCAGGGATGGATCACGCCTCTGAAGGCGTGCTGACTGCGCTGGCGGCCTGAAGTACCTGTACGTACTGCCGAGTAACATTTCAAGACAAACGTACAGATATGCGAGTACCGCATCGAATTTGTTTTCTTCTTTTTGCTTGGTGGCCTCCACTGCTTTTTTATTATAAAAATGTTTAGAATATGTTTGCGACTCGCTACTGTTTCGAATACGGCCGTGGGTGATTTAGCGACTGGGAGTCAGATCATGCCAAATTTGAAATCTTGTTTATATTTTGGATAAACAGTCACTGAAACACCTGCTATTCAGAGGTGTTCGTTCTATTCACGGCTCAATTAGGGAAGGGTGGGTAGGTTGAGCGAGCCGATTGGGCGAGCGCAAAGGCAGAAGGTGGCTGCTACTAGCTAGAGGCGTTGTTTTGGAGGTAAAGCAGGTGGGCGTCAGCCGCGGACATTTTACAGCGGATGTGACGCTTTGTCTCCGCGCGTTGCCGTTGGCGGACTCAACATGGTATTGTGACGAGTATAGTCATGCAATAATACATTGCCGAACATTGTACATGTACTCGTTACTAATTTGATCCGTAATTTTCTATCGGAAGGACGTACAACGTGGGTACTTGCTACTGCAATTCAACTAAGGGTATTGATGCGTACTATAGTAACAATACCTCCCGGTGCGTAAAGGTACGCACATTTAATCTAACTAAAGAGATGACGCGCTAGTCCGATTTCCCGAGACACATGACGCGCTACTTTGATTTCCCGAGACAAAAAAGGCCGCATCGCTAGTCTATTCAGACCGTTACGAAAACCCTAGCTCATGGCACGAGGACCAAGCGAGAGCATGTGCAAGCTAGCTAGGCTCAAGCTGTTTAGGCCTAGTGCATTAGAAGCAGGTGACATAACCATTTTAAGAATTCCTTTGTTCATTTACAATCTAATGTGAAACATTTAACAATTAGACATCTTTCCAATCTCCCTTCCATGTGCACCTCCACGTGCGGTAGCAGCAACAAGCAAGAACAAAGAACATATGTGTGTTTACATTTAGCTCTCCAAAGGCTCCCTCTCACACTGGTTTCGGAGCGTTTTACATCTACGCACGCTTTCGTTGTTGCTTGAACACGTTCGACGCTTATCAATTGATTCGGCATGGCTTACGTTGGACCTTGTAACTACGTTGTGGTTGTATTGCATGTCGGAGGTTCAAAAGCCTCAGACATTAAACTTGTGTTACAAAGTGAACCCAATTCCGGTAAAACTTGGTTTCCTACCGGTTTGACTTTACCTAACGAAGAGCATGTCTACACTACCGTTCGCGAGTTTTTTGAGGAAAATGGCCTTACCTTGAGCCTTACCTTTGCAACTATAGTCGGGCCTTAGACCAGTGTGGTGGTTAGCCTTTGGAAAGCTAAATGCAGACACAAATATGTTATGCTCTATTCTGTCACTGCTGTGTGTGTAGGTGGAAGTGAAGATGGAGGGAGAATTGAGAAGATGTCTCAATGTTAGTACTTATAGTAATTGAACAAAGGGAATCGTTAAATTGTTTTGTCACCTCCCACTAATGCACTAGGCTTTAATAGCTTTCCGCCTAGCTAGCTTGCACTTGCTCGTGGATGGTCCTCGTGCTAGGTGCTAGGGCTTTCCAACCGTCATCAACAGACTAGCGACGCGGCTCGTCAAGTCTACGGAATCATATTCTGCAATGGAAACCTCGCTTGGAGCGTCATTTGGCCAGCTAGATTTACTGTGCGTACCTGTACCTAACGGGAGGTACTAGTAGTGCAGTACGCATCGGAATCCTCGCTAATTTGCAGTAGCGACGTACCCACGTTGTACGTCCTTCCGATGGAAAAGCACGAATTGGAATTAGTAACGAATACTTGTACAATGTCTTGCAATTTATTGTTGGACTGTACTCGTCACACCAATTTCCCAAACCCATCAACTCCAAATCATCGGGACTGTCTAACGGACAAGTTATTGGAAATGATATCTAGAGCCAGTCCCGCTCAGTCCCTCTTATTTCATTAGTATAAATCAATTCAAGAAAAACAATGTCATGCATATTTGGATCTATTGCTATAGAATGTAAATGTTATGCCCTGCACTCTGCCATCACGAAACGCGGCTTGCTCGCCACCGCTACGGAGGGCTAGTAACCAACCAACGCCGATGAAGCAATACCGGTGGCTAGCCAAACATGCGCGCAAACGGCCCATGTCTCAGCCGTTTGCGTGTGTTTATGTGTGTGTGTGGGGGGGGGGGGGGGGTAACGCCTCCACCCCCCCTTCGGTCCGCAGTCGATTATCTGTCCATTTCCTCCGTCGCCCCGCCCCATGGCTGCGGCGCTCCTCTTGGCGCGGCGATCTTGCTTGCGTAGGTCCCCTATGGCCTCAATCATGGACATGCCATATGCGGGGTGCGACACCCATATACTTTAAATAGGAGGTGGCTAGTGCCCATACCCCCGCGCTAGCTTTAAATGTTTGGCCCCATACCTTCCTAGCCCCTTTTTTCTAGGGCCCACACCATCGGGGATAAAGTCCCCGGGGGTGATGCGTACACACATTTAACTATGTTTTCGAAAACTAACCCTCCGCACATGCATGGCAGTTGTGGTATTGGCTGACCACGAGGATCGCCGCCGCCAATTTTGCCGTCTCTTCTTCCGCACCTATCTTCATGTACTCATGTCGTCTTGTTGCTCCCCCGGGGACGGGTGACGGCTCGACGTTAGAAGTGCGAGTCGACGGGTAGCAAGCGCCCTTCCGTGGCGTTGCTTCTCGGCTGTCCGCCGCCCGGTATAACGCCTCCACGTCGCGCTCGCGTGCTGATACGCCCGAATCCAGCTCGCCGTCATGTAGTCCATAGATACTTCCCCGTTTCGTCCTCATCGTGCGTGCTGAGAGAATCTCTTGGCGTAGTAGGGCCGCGAAATTAAATATATCGGACTAGCCGAGCGGGGCGAAATCTTAGGACGCTGATCGGTACAAATATGGCTTCCCGACAATTTCTTTTCGCGCGGATCAAACCTACCAACACCCCGTTCAGCCTCCTAACGTGCGAGGCATGGCACGGCTACATGGTCACTTGAGCCACCGCGTGGATTTGGGGGTGATGGCGATGGGCATGCGCGCGCACCCTCTCCGGGGTGGCCGCCGTTGGGCCGCCGGCGGCGCCGTCTTCATGATGAGTTCACGGTATTTCGTATTCACTATCAAATCGAATTTCGGCAGTAAGTCACGCCGCCATATATGTATTAACAAAAAGATCTTACAAGAAAAAACAGCGGAGACCACTGCCATTTATGTATTCATAATATTTTTTTACATTTTTTTACACCAAGCAATAAGAATCAAGGAGGGAAAAACCCCACATGAGAAAGCCCGAGGAACATGAAGTCATGCCAAAGCATCTTTGCTTGCACTGCCCTCATGCAAAGCGTCGCGAAGATAGGAACCCTAAGTATCATGAAGAGCAGCAGAATGACGTTGTATGAATTCTCGCCGCATATCCCCCAAGAACGTCGAAAGGGGACAGAAGTATACCGCTCTTTTTGTAATCAATTCAATTCACCCCCTCATTATCGCCAAATAAGTTTTGTAATTAACTAGTGTTCAAGCTTGGCTACCGTGGCGGGGATGCGGCAATCCCCCTTTGCTTCACTGTTCACTAGTTAGCCGCTCGGGCTCATAATTTTCCTTCGAATCCTTTTGATTGCTAGCTACCGTCATTTTCAGCTTTGACAAGCTGGTACTTCCTTAGCTACGAAAGAGAACAGGTCCTAGCACGGTTGTTACCGCACAGTCGCGTGCATGCTGGCCAGGATTCTTTCGCGACAAATAAGGACTACCGCCTTTGTCGCTAAGGCGATGCCCCCTCGGAGAAGGTCGACTACCCTGGAAGCTGCGGTGGCACCCGTAGTGCCCGATGTGGTCTCTGGAAGCCGCCGAGCACGCGTTGTCCCGCCAGTTCGGGCGACAGCCTCAGCACCGGCGACACCTCCGAAACCGGGCGACGATAGTGCGGCTTTGAAGAAAAAGGCTGCGAAGTTAGCCAGGCAGCTTAATACACTGTACCCCAACCCACCTATTCCTCTCGATCACGAATCGCCCTTCCAGCTATTGGTAGCCGTTATGCTCTCCGCGCAAACCACGGTGAGTGCTTCGCGCCTTTCTCATTCTTGGCGGACCTTTGTTTCCAATCTTGATGACAGCATTTATGCCTTGGCACTGAAACACAGTTGCTTTCGACCCGTCGTTGTCAGGATAAGAAAGTAAACCAGGTCACGCCCAGGCTATTCGACATTGCTCCGGACGCGGTATCAATGGCCAAGTTAGACACTGCGACTATCCAAGATGTCATTAAGGAGATTGGCCTCGCGAAGACGAAAGCAGCCAACCTCTCGAAAACGGCAGCCATGCTGGTGGAGAAGCACGGGGGGCAGGTTCCGAATACATTCGAGGAGCTGGAGGCCCTCGCGGGTGTCGGCCACAAGACTGCCAGTGTGGTGATGGCTCAGGCGTTTGGGCACCCTTCGTTTCCTGTGGACACGCACATTCACCGCCTGGCTCAGCGTTGGGGGCTGACGGACGGGAAGAATGTAGTGCAGACGGAAAATGACCTCAAGGCGGTGTTCCCCGAGTCGGTGTGGAACGACATCCACTTGCAGTTTATCTTCTTTGGCCGGGAACATTGCCCTGCGCAGTGGCACGACCCGACGGGATGCCCCATATGCTCCTGGGCGGCTGTGCCTCCCTATAACCAACCAGGGTTCTCACCCCTGAAGGCGGGGCAGTCTCCGGGAGCACCAGGGAAGCGGAAAGCTGCACCGCCAGTCGCGGACGTGGTGCTAAAGCCGGCGGGAACACGCGCCGTGAAAAGCAAATTCTTCCCGGAAGAGTCTCCTGAGAAACCTCAATCCAAAAACAACAAACGGAAGAGGCCAGCAGCCACCTGACAGCATCATCAAGGCTGATGCAGCACAGTTACAGTTGCGGGCCAGGTATCCATTGGAGAGTTACATGCTGTGCTAAATGTATTTGTGTCATTACCTTATTGGCAGCTTGCTACATCTCTTTTAAAGAGTATACGCCTATCTACGCCACTCGCTCCGACACACTTACATGCATAAGGAAGGTACCTGCGAATCTATATGCCTGCGAATACCTGCTAAACTCTCCCCAATCCACAAAAGGGACCAGAAACTCTAGGAGGAAAAATAATAATCGACACTACATAGTTAATAGGTAGACTGCACACTACTGAAAAAGGCGTGAGCTGAAGATGACTTGGGAACAACAGTCGGCGTCGTGACCAACTCCACGGCGTTATCCACAGTCGCACGGAACGACACCCCCCCTGCGAAAGCTTCTGACGAAACTAATTGCGGCAGCGCAGGGCGCCCATCGCGCGCTGGCAGGAACCTCACTTCCACATCCGTGCTCACAGAATCCGGTCCCGCGACAGAGTGGAAGGCATTGCACGAGGACGACTGAATAGCCGGCTGCGAGTACTTCTGCTGCCACTCACGGAAGCTCGTCGTCCGGGCGGTAAGAAAATCCGCCTTCATGCGGTTCGCCGCCACATACGCCTCAAAGTTGAAAGAAGGGGTGGCAGAGGTCGGTGGCGACCCGTCTCCAGTGCTCTCACAGCCTTGCGCACACAACCCTAAGTCACCCTCCGATGACGTCCCTCGCAGCGCACTAGACTCATCCTCCACATACGTCCTGAATGAAAACCCTTCCCCGCTGCTCCCACTGCTCCCACTTGATGCAACATGAGTTAGGGAGCGCGGAGCAGTGACCAACTCATCAGCATCCAATGTGGACCGCCTAGGTAACCCACTCGGGACATCACTTGGGCCCAGTTGTTCCACGCCCACGACATTGCGGGGTTGCCAAGAGGGCTGCATTGACTGCCACTGCCTGCCGGGGTGTGATAGTGCGGTTTGGAAAGCCGCGGGGTCCATGGAATGCCTGTGACGAGGCGGAAGGGCAGGCATGCGGTTCATGTTGGTCATTCCGTAGAGTGACGCTTTGGCTGGGCTACTGATCACCGCGAGGCTGGCAGGTGGCGCCAAGGGAGGCGGGGGCAACATCTGAGGCACTGCCTTTATGCCACGACCCAGACCGAACCAACGCCATGGGCGCAACCAAAGGTTCCTGCTTTTGTGGATGCCGGTATTGTAGCCGCAAAGCCCATCGGAGCTACAGTCCGAAACGGAGCTGGACGCACAGTCCTCGTGCTTCTTTCGCTGCTGTGGGCTGAGCCCATTCAACACCTGCCTCGCTGTGCCCACGGCCTGCTGCTGCCTGGACTCAGCCATGCTGATGAGGTCAGCTAGGTGGCGGCACCACAACAGGTTCCACCAACTCTTCACCGCGCCGCAGGCCTGCCCCAACCGGCTCTTGAGCCGCACCTTGCGAGCAGTGATGGCAATGGAGGCAGCTACCACAACCACCACCAGTTTGGCTGGTAGCCCGTCCTGTCTCCCAGGCTGTGTGCTCCCCACCGCTTTCCCCTTGACCCCAATTTGATCCGCTGCCTCTCTCACATAATCATAAGACGAACTCGAAGACGAACTCCGTTGCCCTTTCAAAACAATACGACAAGGTACAAACCGATTTAGCAGGCGTCTCCATTTTGAATACACATATGCCTCATACAACACCAAAACGCACTGCGTAAGCTATCATGCACTGGTGCCACAGGGGGAGGCGGAGTCGTACCTGCTTCCACAGCCCGAAGTAGAGTCTCGAGCGTGAAACGGTCTTTCTCGTCCGACTTGTCCAATAACTCGCGCAACGCGCGCATCAGCTCCTCCTGCGCCTCCTGCTCTTCCCTGCAAGCAAAGCAAATACGCTTATTTGGAGTTGGGCTACATGGTACACACACTGTGAGCGGTCTCTAGTATTTTGAAGACGGCCAGCGAGGCGAGGTGAGTTGTCGTTGGGGCACTGTCGACAAGTCGAGGCGCAGCAAGGCGACGTGCTGCGAGTTGTGTACATACGGGCAGTGTTGTTCCGTACTCTTGCCCTACCTGTATCGCGAGTGCTGTCCAGCGGGCACACGGCGTAACTCCCCTCGCAAGCTCCTGACCTCGTCCCTCTGCCGCTCTAGCTCCAAGCGATCGAGCTCCCTTAGCCTTTGCAGCGGTTGCTGTATCGATTCGCTAGCGCTGCAGCCGAGTTCCGCACTGACGGCAAGCCCGGCCTCCGGAGACTCGTTCGCCATTCTGTCAAATATATTGCGATTAGTATTTTCTGACAGTCCAAGAGCCGACTCTTCGAGAGCAGCGCCGCCAGCGTAGCTCACACCCGGCTCATCAAAATTCGCAATGTGAGACGCGACTTCTCTTCTGTGGGGCATCTCTGGGCCACTTTGATCTGCCATAATATTCACTGCGCCTGAAGTGCTTCCTGCCGTATCAAACAAAGAGCGCGGGGTCTTGGCGGGGTCCGAACTGGTGGTTGTACATAGACCGTTAAGTACTATACCGGGGACAAACGGTATCAGTCTTCGTGCGCAGTTGCTGGCACTCGTTATTTATGATGGTGATGTCGCTCGTACAATGGTGACCCCAAGCAGCCAAGGCTGTAAAGTCTGTTTCGAAACCCGTTAGTGGCAACCCCCTGGCGGTTGCTGCCCAGAGCGGCGGATGTAAAGTGGACGTGCTCAGGGGCGCTTCTGTGATGTTTCCTCGGCTGCGGGTCGGCAAAGGGGCATACAGTTGCTGGCCTCGTAAAACATGAGAGACGACATAATATCCGCAATAAATTGAAAACCGACCGCAAAAAAGACGAGCGGTATATTCTATATTATACTGATGATTTCACGCATATTTTTTTACGGATACATATAGACGTACCTGCATCAGGCTACGGCTGCATAGGTCTCGTCAAATAAAACAGGCAGATGCAAAGCGAATGAACCGAGGTTGAGAATAATTAATCTTTTCTTCTAAAACAAATATAATCCTTGTATGTATATAGAGTTGTCCTCAGCGAATATACCTCCGCGAAACCGCGCTGCAAATAATAGATAGGTACGGATCAGAACCTATAGTATGACGGAGCATGAAACGCAAATAAAAAAAAGTAATCACTTAACTGTTTACAAAAATGCAATGGTTTATTGATGGGCGACTTTAGCAGTACTATCCCGTACGATCCTGATACCGTACCAGGTACAGACGAAGCGATGCCGAGATGATGTAAAAAGGGGAAGGTGCGGGCTTACCTGCCAGTCCCATATACCGGGGCCGCAAAAACGATGCTCGACCGCCCGGCGGATAATATGTATATTGTGGTTTATCAATAAAGTTTTTACTTATTTACAATTCATAAGAGCACCAGCCTTCTCTGCCCGACAGACCCAAGGCGGCACAGCCCCACCAGGCCACCACCACACGTCAGTGACTTCCATCTGCACCTCTGTCCTGGCAGCCGGCCTCGCACTGCGCACCGGCCCGGGCCGCGCAATATTCAACCTCCTCCCCCGCCGGAGCCACCTGCGTCATTGCGAACGGTACGCGAGATGGCTCACGGCCTTCGGCGACCCGACGCTCCAACGTTCCTCCCCGAAGATGACCCGGACGAGCATCAGGTACGCATGCCGCTCACAAGGACACACAACAAGCTGTGACAATAACCCGTCACCACAGCACACGAAATCAATCCTCTAACTGCTTCAACAGCAAATGACTTCGCGAAGATATTGGCTGCTCTTCCTGAACCTGCTGTGCGACTTTGGTGGGCAGGGGCCTTCTTCCGGCGAGAGTCACAAGCCGACGCCCTCCGCACGCGCACAAAAGGCCGACGACAAATTTAATCGGTCGTTGGAAAGGTACGTCGCCTGCGCACGCCCGGCTTTATGTTATCCAATCGGCCATACCTCACTCACCGTGCAGGCAGTGAACTCAGTAACGGGTGATCAGGGCGCGTGAAATACATACGTTCCGTTACCCGCGATACAGCACTGCTCGTGGCTCAATCCCTATTTTGTCTCTCGCTGGCTCAGGTACGGCTCTCGAAAAGCCGACCCCCCCTCCGCCGAGTTCAACAACCTGCGTGTGAGCGACGCCAACCGTGCAGAGGAGGCCGAGCAGGAGGATTCTGACGACGACAGCATCGGGTACGACTCGGCGGACGAGGCTGACGACGACTACATGGTTCCCGGGCGCTTCACGCTGAAACATCAGTCGGAGGCCTTTCTGGAGGTACGCGCCGAGTGCCTTACTACTCAAGCAGCAGCAGTATCATGTCGTCAAGTTTCTTTCATTAGCTCTGATACTGAGGGGCCTCGCGTCGGGCAGGTGGCGAAGGCGGAGAAACTCTCACCAGTGACTTCGCGGAGTAGGGCCTCGTCTCATGCGACGATAGGCGGTGGCGCGGGAAGCCCCTCCACTGGACGTGGGGTAACAGTAGCGGGTCAAGGCACACCCCCTCGAGCCCTCCCGCCGGCCTCCCGGCCAAAAGCCTCTCCGTCCAGCCGGCAGTGGCAGTAGCGCACATACCATAGCACTTTCCTGGCCATCACGCATTATTATGCCTGCCTCTCCCACAAATAACATGAGCGAAACAAATGGCGTGACGCACACCACATACTAGATATCCTGGCGGCGCACTTCCCCTTGACAATTACTTGACATACCGTCTCTTTCAGTATCGCGTGGATCACTGAGAGATTGTTTGCTTTGACATTGCCATCATCCTCATCACCATCATCATTCTTCCCATTTAATAATAACTTAATGCATGACGACACGAATGCATTGAACTCGACAATCCAGTCCCTTCACTGCCGAGGAAAAGGGTAAGGGAGATTAGAGGAGGAGGAGAGGGGGGGGGGGGGGGGGGGGGGGGGGGGGGGGGAGGGTAGCTAAGAAGGTGTGCACATTCTTCATGAGCATCTTAAGTGACGGTAGACAGGTACACCCATCATAGGCATCGCCCCCACAACATACCATACGTCACATCATAGAGCGTAGTTCTATAGCCTATCAACCCGAGTCCCCTTCAACTTCTCTGTCTCCTATCGTGCACTCAACGATCACGAGCTGGGCCCATATGGAAGCACACGCAGTCACCCGCAAATCAGGTCAGGAACGAGCCGTACTCATGACTTAGACATCGTAACGGTCGGCCACAGCAGAGCCGTGAATCTCCACAGCATCAAACAACGACCCACCCTCCTCCCCATCCTCCTCCTCTCCTATCTCAATCTCCTCTGGATTCCCCAATGCTTTGACCTCACCCTCAGAAACCACGTCATCGTCACCGTCTTCATCGCCAAGCTCGATCTCTTCTGGGTTGGCACTCGGCACCGCAGGCACGGCGGAGACGGCCGGCGAGCGATTTGGAGCAGCCGCGCCGCCTCCATTCACGGACAAATTGTAATTTAGGTCCAGCATGGACAGCAGCTGTGTCGTCTGAGGGTTTATAAGCTCTTGCGTAGGCATGCGCCCCCGTCGCGCAGTGCAGCCTGTGGGATGTCAAGTGCACAGAAGTGTCTCACCTATTGGCACACACTGTATTATATCCTACCTTAAGTAACCTCAAAATACCCATACCCTTCCTTTCCCTCATTACCTGGAGGCACTGCGGGAGCCGTTGGTGAGAAGTTCTCCTGTCAATGACGAGATGCATTGGGGTTTTGTTAGCGTCACTGTCCACAGTCATTACGTCAGCTCAACTCACCTTGTGGTGTCTTTCAAATCGTACAACAAAACAGCAGCGAAGGAGGCAGGATAAGGGGTGCCAATCTCGAATAGTTTGCTTGCGAGGGAGTGGATGTGTTCATCTGCATGTGCTGGGAAAGGGGGGTGGGTCTACCGGAATGGTGTGCCCACGCTGAGACAGCAGCTGTTGCATCTTCTCCACCTCCCACTCCGCCGGCGCTCGCATGTTGTGCAGCGGCGGGGCGCGGTAGGAGGTGGACAGTCTGTCGTGCGTGGCCCGCAGGATAGCGAGCCACTCCGCGTCGTAGCTGAGGACCGGCGAGCTTCCTTGTTTGGCGCCGGGAAATGTCACCATCTGGTGCAACCCCGTTCCAATTCACACACGCACACACGCACACACACACACACACACACACACACACACACACGCACACACGCACACACACACACACACACACACACACACACACACACGCACACACACTCACAATGTTAGCTCTCTTGTCATGTCGCAATGATTCAGAGTTGTTTAACACAGGGCGAGGAGCTGCCAGAAACATCAGTTTTGCATGTTTGTGAAATTGAAGGGCGGCATGATAGATCCGACAGGAACAGGCCCCACCTGAAGAAAGTCGCGGCCAGGGAGACACTTGTCCAGCGCCAGAAACCTGGTGACCCTGCCTATCTGCTGCCCCATGCCTGGCCCAATCCACAAATACGCAGCAATCCCTCAGATGCAACAGAAAACGGACGAGGGGTAGTAATGAAGAGAGAAAGGGATTTAGCTGGGGATTGCTGGCAGAGCATGGGAGAGCGAGAGTGACATTAGTGCGCCCAACCTGGTGGGTGCTGCACAAGAGCTGCGTGCTTGACATGAAGGTGCGCCGCAAACCAATAGTCTGGCTGGATGTGGCTCATTAACCTCTCCACCACCGCGCTACCTAGCTCGTTCTGCTCTACCTGAGGCGCTCATACATGGATCCCCAGCGCTGCAAATTATCCACTGCTCCCGCCTCCAAACGGGCCATGACAAGCGGCGTGCGCCCGCGAGTGTGTGTGTGTGTGTGTGTGTGTGTGTGTGTGCAGAGATCCACATATTTCATACTCCACAGAGGTCGAGTACTATTCTTGAATGTGCGCGAGCGCGCAAGTGTGTGTGTGTGGGAGAGAGAGCGTGTGTATTTGTGCGTGTGTGTGTGCGTGTGTGTGAATCAAGGGGGAAAGAAAGAGAGGGGGAATGAAGGGAGAGAAAGAGGAGAAAGAAGAGTGAAAGGGGGGAGCGTGTAATAGTGTGGTGCGGTGATATCGGTGCGAAGCAAGTCACAGCGAGTGCTGTTAGTTGACGTGATTTGACGTGTAATGATGTGACTAGGTGTGACGTGTTGAACGATAAG
>JAPMLY010000094.1:305000-317500 GCA_026401115.1 Tetraselmis chui
GAAGATAGCGCTATCCACGACTATATTGTGTTCCTTTCGCAGGATGCACTCCACACTAGCAGTATCGCCTGACGCGTCACGCGCGCTTTGTCTCGCTAGTTGGGTTGACAGTTGTGTGTCGCCGTGACGAAAGTTGGACCGCATCTGTTGTGGTCGGATAGCGAAACCCTAAAATTGATAAAGACCCGAAAATAAATCCTAACCCCGGCCACTGAAATACCCTAAATTTCAGTTAGATTACAAAAAGCAACGCTGCATCCAACAGCAGTTAGGGTTTCCCTCCCTGCTTGTCTAAGAAACGTTTCTTACAAGAAAAATCAACGGAGACCACCAAGCAGACCTCCTTGCTTGTCTGATTGTCCCCTAGCTCATGAACACCGTTAAAGGCCGGTTCTTGCGTGAACTTCGCCGCCATCCACGAAAGATGAGATGCAACAGCTGCTATAAGTCTTTATAGGGGTACTTCCCATAGTTGTTGCATGTGGTCGCACGAATAACGGGAAGATTACTTGGTCAACAAACGGGTAGTGTGTTTCACTTATTCAACTTCGTCCAATTCGATAGAATTAGACAATTGGATTAATTTATTATTCCTAACAAAAAAAAGCAATTAGGCACCGGAACCAACAAATGAGCGTATTTGTAGTAGCGCGGAACCAACATATGAGCCGTATTTGTAGTAGTGCGGTGCTTCTTGCCTTCATCGCACCCGTATATGTCATCATTTTATGGACCATACATGGGCGTGTTGAAAATACAAAGACCACAGCGGCGCAATGGAGTTAACAATTTGCTTTAAACACATTATGAAAACAAAAACAAGATTTGTGGACACAATGCTTGACACCGCCCACCATATTTTGTTTCGACGACAAGAATGATTTCGCAATGTAATGAGTGGATTGTCATAGTAAACTCACCGGGGGGGGAGGTTCAATGCTCGGGTCGATTAAAGAGGTGATGATGTTGAGAGTGAGGGCGTGTGGTGTGCTCGTGCGGCTCATGGCGATAGAAATGATGTTGACCTCGGTTCCATGACATTGTAAACGGAGTGCGTTTGCGAGGGGATGTATTTTTAAAGGATGAGGTGGTGGGTATCCTTAGGTTTTTTTTCGTGCGGTAATGATTTCCATTCACCGATTTGGACTTTGCGAATGGAGAAATAGCGGTGGCGTGAGGAGGCACATCCCACGAGCCGTGGTTCGAGGAGGCGAATGAAGTCGGACTTGTGTGCATCGGGCTTCAATTGGGCCACTAGGATATCTTCCGGGAAGGCAACGGGGCAACGACTGACGGGGTACATATCTAAATATTGAAATTGAAATATTAAACTATTTTACTCCAATACCAGTAAAACCGGCTGGAGTCTCTGGCCCCCCCCTTATGCTATGCCTAGGTGGACTTAGAAGCGTGAGGTAGACCGTTGAACCACTAATCCCAACCTCTCCAATGGCAGTAACGATACCGTCTAAAACATACCCGTATCCAAGTATTTATCATTTTCTGATCTATACGTATTTTTTTGGATACAATATGAAATAAAAAATGTCGCTAGTCTCCACGATACGCGGCCTGCTCCAGCCGCTGCGGGGTCGCTGGTCAGCAAGGCTGTTCAGCTTGAGCTGGTCGTGGCGAACCTGCCTGACCTCGGCTCTTGTGCGACTCCGGTCGTGCCGGAGCTTGGGGGGAAAGGCAGGTGAAAAACCCCCCTCGCATAGGTCGTCGTCGGTCCCACCTCGATCCGTGCTCAACTCCGCCCGAGGTATTAGCCGCTCCTCTCGACGCAGCTCTCCACCTAGCCGAGTCTTCTCTCCTCCTGCGGGGGCTGAGAAGAGAAAAGAACTAGGCTGCAGACGGTGTCCGGCTGTCTCTCCTGCCCCCGAGCCAGATTTTCTCATGTCCCCTGTCCTTTTCCCGTCTGTTTCCAACACCTATCTGATCGCGTTGTGGCCGTCCGTGCCCTCCCCCGGTGGTTTACGTTGTTAGGGGGGCGCCTTTACGAGCAGTGTGCCGTTACGATAACCCTAGGCACACTGCCTGAGGCAGCCTGTCGATGACCGGGTACCGACTAGGGAAGGGGTTGGAAGAACACAGGGATCGAGTCGCTAGTCCTCAAAAGATGGTGGGTACGGGAATTTTTCCAAAAACCCCCCGTACCGGGCTTTTCCGGCGGCGGGCAATCCTAATGACCGCCGCCGCCAGACCGTGCCGCTCCTCCGGCTGCGACCAACCTCCGTCCTGCGTAGCATCATGCCTCGCCCCCAGGGGAGACCTAAGGCTCTCGGAGGGCTGGCGACTGCTAGCGAGCGCCGTCCCTAGCGCTGCTTCCCAGCTGTCCGCCGCCAGCTCCAACACCCTCGTCCCTCCGCTGATCCGTCCGTACCCCTCTTCGCCAAAAAATATTTCGCAAACGTCGCCCCCGCCCCATCGTCGGGAGAGTATCAGCGAGTATTTAGTCGCGGAAAAGACATATCGGACTGGCCGAGCGGGAGATCCCTGTGCTTGTTGTAAGTAATACCGCATACGTATTAGTTGCAGATAGCTACTGTAAGCTACTCTAGATATGATTAGTACATGTCTAGATCGGACATACCGATAAACTGTTTGACTCGGTACAGAGCTGTCGCTAGGCTACAGCACACACACTTATGTTGTCCCGACACCACGCCTGTAGGCTGGTTGTCGCCGTACATGTTCCGTTTGCGGGACTGTGACTGTAACTACGTTTGCGTAAGTTATCTTCCACACTAAGTGTGTTTGCATGGTTCAATAGGTTATGGGCCCCCGCCTCACGTCACTCACGCGCGACAACTTGGTTCGGCGAGCTGCGATCGACAGCTCTCCCGCAGAAGGCAAGTTTATCTAGACACCTAGTACTTTCAACTTGTAGTCGGCGGTATCGCCAGTATAAACTGCAATTTAAAACCCGCCACCACCCCTCTTAAGTCAGCCACTCGACGGAGATAGCCAGCCACCCACACCGACGCACTCGTCGTGTGTGGACAGGATGCATACATATCCAAGCTGGAGAACGGGGGGGGGGCACCATCGGGTGAATACGCATCCACAGGTTGCACGCCAGCCGTAGCTTACCGTTTTATTTTTATATTATCTTAGCGACTCAGCCACCAGCGCAGCGCTCCACCTTTCCGAGCCTTGGCCACGACTTGTGCCCCACACTGGGTGGAGGATACAGAGAAGGTGCTCTGAGACACCCCGGGGCTACAGGCCGAGGGGTCGGCGGGCATCAGGCCGTCTCTTTGCAAACCGCTGTTAGGCACGAGTCCGGCTAGCGGTTTTTACCGCTGCCTGTTTTTTATTCAGCTCTTTCTTTTTCGCCCTCTGTCGAAATGGCGCCGAAAACTCCGCCTGTTTCGCCTCCTGATTCCCCTGACCCAGGCTCTCAGCAGAGCAATGTCGATACCACCCAGGGTGTTCTCGCGCTGCTCCTTGAGCAACTGACGCGCCTTGAAGCGTACCTCGACTCGCGGTCGGCCGCCATTGCTGCTCTTCCTGCTGCGGGTGCTACTCCGCACCCCCATGTCCCTCAGCGCCGCCACGATGCTCAGCTCGGACACTTTCGGGACAGCCACGTCGTGCGCACCCTCCCCCTGCTTGTGCATCCCCAGCCTGGCTACGCCCCACAGGACGCACAGTCAGCCTTGTCTGCTGCTACCGCTGCAGCTCATGTTGGCGACCCCGCCGTCGCACAGCGCCGTCCCGATGCGCACCGCGAGCCCTCGCGTCCCGAACTCGTAGTTGAACACATGCAACCACCCCCCAATACCCCCCCGCTGATTCTGCCCTACACCGCGACCCCTCGCGTCACGACATCGCGGTTGAACAACTCCCGCCACCCTCCCCCTACCCCCCCGCTGGATATGCCCTTCACCGCCCCATTCCTCTCATCCCGGAGGCGCCCTCTCACGGCGTCCCCCCCTCCCGTGACCACCCGCCTTCCATGGCCGGCCGCTCTCCCTTTCCCGGTGGCCCAACTCTTCACTTCCATGGACAACATTCTTCCCAAGCCAAGCGTGGCGACCATACCCCCCGTGGCCGTCGTCGCCCTACCATTGACCCCATGGTCATCGGCCGACCGACACACGCAACCCCCGACTTTGACCGAGACGTCCACCCCAGTCTCTTGGGCAGCCCCCACTACGCCCCCGTCTGCACGCGCCCCGCTGTCTCCACGGTCTTGCGCATCCTTGGCTCCGCCCAAGCCTCACCCACGGAGGCACATTGGCACGCTCTGCACAAAGGTCCTCCGCTACCTTCATGGCACCATCGACATGCGCCTGACGTTGGGGGGGGGCCTGGACCACAGCCTCCAACTCACAGGCTTTGCCGACGTTGACATGCTCACCAAACTCCTCCTAGGACCTGCACTAGCAAGACACCGAAGTGCGATCCTTGGAGGACAAGACCCAATGCAACGCTTCATCCCGTAGCTACATGCATGGGGAGTGTTGTAAGTAATACCGCATACGTATTAGTTGCAGATAGCTACTGTAAGCTACTCTAGATATGATTAGTACATGTCTAGATCGGACATACCGGTAAACTGTTTGACTCGGTACAGAGCTATCGCTAGGCTACAACACACACACTTCTGTTGTCCCGACACCACGCATGTAGGCTGGTTGTCGCCGTAACTGTTCCGTTTGCGGGATTGTGACTGTAACTACGTTTGCGTAAGTTATCTTCCACACTAATTGTGTTTGCATGGTTCAATAGTGTTGGTGTACGGATATTATGTTTTTCCAAAACCCTCCGTACAGGGCTTCCCGACAGCTGCTGATCCCGCGGATCGCAGCTGTCGGTACCTCGTTCAGCCCCCTACCGTGCCAGGCATGGCTCGGCTATGGGGTTACCAGCGCCCACCGCGTGGAGGTAGAGGTAGGTGCCGACGGGCCTGCGAGCGCAACCCCCTCCGGGGCCGCCGCCGCTGCGCCGCCGGCGGGCGCCACATATCTAAATATTTATTCGCATTCGCTCGTCGGCCGTCGGGTAGGTATATGATGGTGTTGGGTGTGGGGGAAGTCGATATGTGGGAGGGGTTCGTGGAAGGTGAATCATTTGTGAATATTGTTTATTGGTTTCTATAGGTCAGTGGAGTCGACGGAGATGCGTTGTAGGTAGTAGGTCGCCGTGTTTGGTGGTGAAGTGGAGTGATGTGAGGGTGGAGGCCATGGTGTTTTTCCGGACATCAGTTATGGAGTTAGTATAGATGGGGGTTTATGGGTGGGGGGGGGGGGGGGGGGGGGGGGGGAGGGCCGTCGGTTGTAGTGGTGTATGGCCAAGTCCAATGGCCCAAGGAGATTTTAGCCCCCTTACGACATATTGCACAAGGGATTGCCAATTTGCTAAAATGAAAACAAAAATGAAATGAAAATGATTTACAGTAATACCAACAAACCGGTTGTTGTCTAACAACCATCAGTTGCTCAACCATATATGACACTTAAGAGCAAAGATTGGGCTGTGTGCTCTTCGACCACGTACACCTATCAACACACCTATGTGCAATGTGTGCCGACGGTCCTCGGAGGTAAAAAACTGTAATAAGCATTAAGCAACAACATTAATTGACACAACCCCCCCGCCTAAGCAGTTAAAACAGAATAATTTTGTAATCAAATAAAAAAGAGATCTACAAAAAATAAAGCCACTTGTCAAGAAATGCGCAAACCTTCACTGAAATTGAAACTGCTGGTCGACCTTCACGATGCACGGTCCGCTCCCACCGAACCGGGGTGCCGACCGGCCTAGGCCGATCGGCGTTCTAGAGGGGCGACGGGCTAGAGTAATCTTGCTCCCGTGCGACTTCGGTCTTGCGGGAGAAAGGAGGGGACATGCTAGCGAAAACCCGATCCTCTCACGGTCACTCGTCGATCCAGTCGATCTTGCCGTCGCATCCCGTAAGCCCCGCCCCGAGGTCGTAGCCGCTCCTTCCGTCGCGACTTTCCTCCTAGTCGAGGTCCCCCGCCACCTCAAGGGAAGGTGGGGGGGGGGGGGACCAAAAACGCGACATAGAAAAAGCTATCGCTCTTGCCGCAGCGCTCGAAAAAATTCCCGGCCATTTCCCCGGCTTTTTCTTACTGGTACACGGGTACCTGTCTGGAAAACCAGCTAGCGGCCGTACCCTCCACCCATTGATCGGGTGTCCGTTGAGCACCCTTGTTTCGAGTGTGAGCCTCTGCGTTGACCCGGGCACATCGCACTCTCTAATATTAGGTGTGCCTGTCGATAGTGGGTAGCGGTGGGGTAGGGCATGGTCACCATTGCCGGATCCAAGAAGGCCGCGGGGGTGTGGAAATTATTCAAACCCTCCGCACATAGTTTTCCGGCGGCGGTTAACCCTGAGGATAGCCCCGCTGATAGACCCCGTCGTTCCTCCCGTCGCGACATTTCTCCTAGTTGCTAGTGTCGTGATGCCCCCCTTGGGTCGCCTCGACGTCAACATGCCGGTCGACGTGTAGCGAGCGCCCTTTCCTAGCGTTGCTTCACGGCAGTCCGGTGCCATCTCCATCACCATCAACCCGCCGCTTATCCGTCCGTACCCTCCTCGCCAAAATATTTCACAGATACATGCCCTATGCCCCCAAATGGAACGGTATCTGAGGAGTATTCAATAGCGAAAAGGCATAACGGACGGCCCGAGCGGGAGATCTTATTAGTCATGGTGTGCGGACATCATGATTTTCCAAAAACCCTCCGTACATGGCTTCCCGACAGATGATGATCCCGCGGATCGAAGCTGCATGTACCTCGTTTCGCCCTCTACCATGCCATGCATGGCACGGCATGAGGTTTACCAACGCCCATCGCGTGGAGGTAGAGGTAGGTGCCGAAGGGCATGCGAGCGCACCCCCCTCCGGGCCGCCGCCGATGCGCCGCCAACGGGCGCCCCCATTTGCTATATATGGCGTTGACTAAGATATCGACCATGTCATTTCCCTTGGAGTTGTTGTGTGTTTTGATCTTGCATATGTGGGCGGTGAGTCCTTCCGTTGTGCTGGTTTGACGGGCTAATACGACGGAGGCGAGCATTTCTCGGTGGGAGTGTTATTGCATGGTGTGCGGGCTGCGGATGTATTTATGGATGAGTCGGAGGAAGCACACAATGTCGGGGAAACCCAGTTTAGGCCGAGGTCGATGGCTACGAAATCAGCGCGATTAATGGTGTGTGGCGGGGGTGTAGATGTGGAAGGTGGGGGTTCTTCTCGGACCGTGACACGCCTACATACAATGATCGGACTCACCGGGTATCGAACCCGCGACCTTCTGCGTATTAGGCGTGCGTTTTACCGGCTCACCGAAAAAGCATAGTTGACATATGTGTCCACATACCACATATGTACCAAATTACGACACTACCACGGCCCCCCCCCGGACTCTCCCCGGACCGCAGCCCGGCTCCGATACAATGTGGAAGGTGGGGGTTCTTCTCGGACCGTGGCACGCCTACATACAATGATCGGACTCACCGGGCATCGAACCCGCGACCTTTTGCGTATTAGGCGTGCGTTTTACCGGGTCACCGAAAAAGCATAGTTGACATATGTGGCCACATACCACATATGTACCAAACTACGACATAGAGGTGACTAGAATTTTGAGGGAGTTTTGTGAGGAGGAGTAGGTAGGTGGATTCTGCTCCGAGGGGGGCGGAGCCACCTTTCTTAGAGCCGTCAGTGTAGACGCATTTCCTCCGGTCGTGGGCGAGGTCACAAGGTACGGGAGGGGCTTGTAATGTGCACAGCAGGGGGGAGGTAGACGAGGGGGGCTCGGACGACATAATCCATCCCTTTAAACACTTTTTAATCGAAAGGGATGGCAATGTGAATTTTGGAAATAAACTTAGTGATGGCACACGTCTACCTTGTGCTTCAAAATCTTGCTTTTCGTTAACTTTTATTCACTGTAAAAAACAATTTGCGCATTAGTAGGTCCCGGAGTCTTCAATGGAAAAAGATATGCAACCCCTTAAATATTCTAGGGGACATTTTCATTTATTCTGACACGGAGTCTTGGCGTTGATGTTAGACCCGGGCCGGCGATGTCAGCGCATGTAGTATAGTTCTTGGAATTTGCCTCAGTATCTACAAAGCACGAAAAACAGTTACCCACTTAAGCAATGCGACGGAATGCGTTTCTCCAGCCCGCCATGACTGCGCCGCTGCCGCGTGGGACATCATGTGTGAACGCCTCGACTGCCGGTCTTTTGCTCGCTCCTTGTCCCTCCTGGACAACCTGACGGTCAAACAGCGCCCTGGTCAGTCACTAAGTGACTATGTCCACTACATGCGCCAGACCTTTGACGACTACAACGACACATGCCAATTGGTTGATGGCTCCGTTGCCATCCACCTCCACCACCTCGGTCTCCTCATGCTGCGCGGTATTTCCAACAGCGGCCCACACGGTCAGGCGAAGCAATGCGTCATCAACGCCTTCGACACGGACTACATCATGTCGGCTGATGAAGTGATGGCTAGCATTCTCCACCTCGCGCACAACATGGACGACGGCCCTGCCCCGGACACACCCGCTCCGGCCATATCACCCCCTCCCATCTCCGCGTTCGTCGCTGCGTGTCGCGGCTCGCCCAGCGGTCGAGGCCCACCACACCGTAACCCTCGCGGCCATCGACCCAACAAGTTTGGCGTTTGTGGCAGCCTCAACCATCTCATGTCCGCATGCACTGCCACGGATGACGCTATCCTTAAGTGGAATCTCGCCAAGCGTAGGATGACAATCCAGAAGTACGGCGCCGCCGACGGCACCCCCTCTGCTCACGCTGCGCTGCTGAGCGACGTCCCTGCCGACGACGCCCCCGCCGATGACACCGACTGCCTTTCCAACCTCGAGGACTGCGCTGATGACTACGATGACGACGAGGTGAGTGTCCCATTCCGCTCTGTGGCATTCTTCTCTTCCCTCGCCCCGGGTCGTAACCTGTCACAGTTTTGGGTCGTTGATTCCGCCTGCTCGATTAACCTCACCGCGTTCCGAGATGACTTCGTGAAATTCACGCCCCCATCCGCTCCCTCTCGCGTGGGTGGTGTCGGCGTTGACGTTAAGGGCAGTGGCTTAGTGCGGATTTCTGTCAGACTTGCCCCTGGCCAGCTCATTCAGCACTGTTGTGTACCTTCGCAACCGCACGTACAGTCGCTCGGTCGGACCTAATGGGGGCGTCCCCCTCACACTCCTTACGTCGTCGGTGCCCAACGCCTCCAAGTTCCGCGTCTTCGGATGCGCCGTTTTCGCCAAGGTCCCCGACAAACACCGTCGGAAACTCAGTGAAAAAGCATTTCGCGGCGTCATGGTGGGCTATCCCCCTGACGCACCCGGGTATCGTGTCTACAATCCGGAAACGCGTCGCATCACCACTTCCGTACATGTTGTCTTTCAGGAAGACACCCCAGGCTTCGACACACAACCCTCCGTCGACTCGGCCATCACCGACTCTTCGGAAGACGTACCCGCAGACTCACCCCTATCCCACCCCATTGACCTCACATTACCCACACCCCTACCCCCCCCCCCCCCCCGCAGCCCCTCGCCATGCACGGCACCGCTCCCACCCCATTCGCTACGGCGATATGGTTGCCCACTTGTCCGACTACCCACCGACCCTCGTAACGGCGTGTTGTGATCCTTAACAAGGCAAAGCTCAAGAGGACATATTTGAGCACCCTCACGTCCCCGACCTTGTCACTGGTCCCCCACACACACCTGCCGGCACGTCCCCTACTGCCATCGCCCTCCTCTCCGCCCGAGAGTGTGTGGAACCAAAATCCTACCGGGCTGCGCTGGACAGCGCCCAAGCCCCCCAATGGCAAGCCGCTATGCAACAGGAGTATTCCTCCCTAATCAGCAATGGCACGTGGGACCTTGTGGACCTCCCCCCAGGCCGCATGGTCGTTAACAACATGTGGATCTTCAAAGTCAAGTCGGATACAACCGGCGACGTCTCCCGCTTCAAAGCGCGGTTCTTCGCCAAGGGGTGCAGTCAACGCGCTGGACTGGACTACACGGAGACCTTCTCCCCGGTCATCCGCATGGCCAGCCTGCGTCTCTTCCTAACCATCGCAGCCGCCCGCGACCTTGAACTCTGCCACCTTGACATCGACACATCGTTTCTCTACGCCCCCATCCGGGAGGATGTGTACATCCGCCAACCCCTCGGCTTCACCGATGGAACGTCCAAGGTTTGTCACCTCAAGCGCTGCCTCTACGGCCTTAAGCAGTCCCCCCGCGAGTTTAACATGCTACTTCGTGCATGGCTCGTCGACCATGGCTGGCAACAATGCGTCTCCGACCCGTGCATCTACATCGTTCGCACCGGCCACGTCTTCGCCATGATCGCCCTGTACGTCGATGACATACCCGCGGCCTGCAATGATGCCACTTGGCTCGCATCGTTCAAAGCCCAACTCGGAGCACGGTTCAAAATCAAGGACCTAGGCGACCTCTCCCAACTCCTCGGCATGCACATTACCCGCGATCGCTCCACGCGCACAATCTCGCTGGACCAGTCCAAGTACCTGCGCGACATCCTCGCCAAGTACGGCATGTCCGACTCTAAGCCGTCGTCACTCCCGATGGACCCGGGCTTTCTCGCCGGCCTTGCACACTTGAATTCGCCCTCTCTCACAGGGGTGGCCAAGGACGTCTACCCCAGCCTCCTGGGCAGCCTCCAGTACGCAGCCGTTTGTACACGCCCCGATGTCTCCACGGCGTTGAGCATCCTCGGCTCTGCCCAAGCCTCACCCACCGAGGCACACTTGCATGCTCTGAAAAAGGTCCTCCGCTACCTCCATGGCACCATCGACATGCGCATGACGTTGGGGGGGGGCCTAGACCACAGCCTCCAACTCACAGGCTTTGCCGACGCTGATTGGGCCAACGACAGCAGCACCCGCAAGTCTCGCTCCGGCTATCTCTTCACCCTCGGACGCGGGCCAGTCAGTTACAAGTCCAAACAACAGACTTGTGTGGCTCAATCCACGTGTGAAGCCGAGTACTACTCTGCGCCTTACGCCACCAAGGAGGGACTCCACCTCCGACAACTCCTGGGGGAAATCTTCAACTCCCCCATCACCGAAACCACCACCATCTGGGAGGACAACCAAAGCACCATTGCATACTCCCAGAATGCCTTGGTCAGCGAGAAGACTAAGCACATCGGTCTGAAGTGGCACTTCCTCACAGACCACGTGGAGCAGGGAACCATCAAGTTAAGGTACCTCCCCACTAACCAGATGGTGGCTGACATGCTCACCAAACCCCTCCCATGACTTGCACTAGCAAGGCACCGAAGTGCGATCCTTGGAGGACAAGACCCAATGCAACGCTTCATCCCGTAGCTACCTTAGGGGGAGTGTTGTAAGTAATACCGTATACGTATTAGTTGCAGATAGCTACTGTAAGCTACTCTAGATATGATTAGTACATGTCTAGATCGGACATACCGATAAACTGTTTGACTCGGTACAGAGCTGTCGCTAGGCTACAGCTCTAACACTTCTGTTGTCCCGACACCACGCATGTAGGCTGGTTGTCGCCGTAACTGTTCCGTTTGCGGGATTGTGACTGTAACTACGTTTGCGTAAGTTATCTTCCACACTAAGTGTGTTTGCATGGTTCAATAGATACCCACATATGACCGAGCTCCAACCACGCGACCGTGCATCCAAAACACACAATATGAAACAACTCGCGTCGCTGCCAAGCGAGAGAGGGTCTATTTCATTGTCCGTTATGGCCTCCACGAAACAAAAGACGGAACAACTACGAATGTTGACAATGTGTCATGAACAAGTGTCGGGAGGCCGCCTAATGACCACGGACTTCCCACAACAAGGTAAGACGTAGAAATGGAAATGTTGGTGCATCAATGTAGAAAACACATACGCTAGCTCTAAATCAGATAATCGATTGCGGCCAATTTTGGTCTGGTCGCTGTGATGTGATGTCTTCACCACCGCAGGCTACTCAGTTACACCCATCACCGCTTCGAAGACAACGCGTGTCTACGACAAGGAGTATAGGCCCGCAGCCTAGCACGACCTAAATGTCTGCTACGGGAGCCCCCTTAGACAACAACCGAACAGTGCGATTGGTCAAACCAGAGTGTTCGCGTGTGTGTGGGGGGGGGAGGGGAGGGGGGGTGTAATTGCAACGACTTGGCTGACATGCTCGAGAGGACTTTGGCTGCTGCGTTGGAAAGTGTCTTTGCATGCATACGGTAGGAATACTTGAATGACCATACCGTGAGGCATCAGCCAAAGCGGCAGCTATCAATCATACTATTTTCTGAATGCACGCAGAGTGTTCCCAAATAGTCATCTAATACAATGCATGAGAAGTAATTGGGAGGGGGGGGGGTGAGAGGGGGAGGATAATATGGAGGGGGTGGGGGTATAAGTAGTGGTTTACATGTTAGGCCAGAAAAGCCGTGGAGGGGGAGTCACAGAGGAGAGACCGTTCGA
>JAPMLY010000094.1:322500-330000 GCA_026401115.1 Tetraselmis chui
TAAAAACGACTGCAATACATTATGTATTTTAAAGTCAGTATTCCGCGGTCAAACAGGTTCGCGGTGCGCCTCCAGTGGCGCCCGCCCCAACCCCAGTACAGCGCTCCACGTCCCTGGATGATCAAGAGGACAAACGGAGCGCAGCTGCGCGAGTGGTAGCAGCAGCAGCAGCCGCCCAGGCACCGCAGGCTGCCGCCCCTATGACTCGCCCTGAAAGTGCCTCGGGTAGTGTGCTAGCTGCCCAAAATCCACCCCAGAGCGCACCTCCCAGCATACCCCCCCCAGGAACGACCCCACTG
Source organism: Tetraselmis chui (assembly GCA_026401115.1). Taxonomy (NCBI): domain Eukaryota; kingdom Viridiplantae; phylum Chlorophyta; class Chlorodendrophyceae; order Chlorodendrales; family Chlorodendraceae; genus Tetraselmis; species Tetraselmis chui. The sequence continues at coordinate 322,800 of JAPMLY010000094.1, forward strand.
GGTATACCGCCACAGCCACGACCCACCACCCCCGCTGCTGCCGTACCCCAACAGGGTCCTATTCCCGTGAGCGGTGCCATGGGGCAGCAGGCTGCCACCAGTGTACCTGCGGATATGATGGCCAATCGCATGTACCAGGGGCAGGGTGTGTCGCAGGGGATGGGGCAGACCCGGCCTGCGCAGCAGCCCAACTGGATGGGTTTCCCGGGAGGGGAGGCGGGGGGGAGCTTTCCCCAGCTGCAGCCGGGGCAGGAGGGGCGCGGTGCGAACCAGCCCACCATCCCCCCGGACCAGAAGAAGCGCTTCCTGTCGCGGCTGCAGCAAGTGCATGCCAACATCGTGGACCCGGCCACAGGGCAGATGGAGGGGCAGGAGGAGCGGGGAGCGAAGGGGAAGGGAATGGAGGGGCTCCCTAACGGACTGAACGCCCCCGAGGCTGGCAAGCCCGCACCCGACATGTCGGAGTCAACGGGAGGAGGAGGGGGGGGCTCATCCATGATGGGTGGGGGCCCTCCCCTGAACTTCGGAAACACAAATGCCAACATGCAGCTGCTGCAGGCGTGCGCGGCGCGCTCGATACCGCAGATGGGGGACTCGGCCTGGAGCACACAAGGCAGCCGTGTGCGTGTGCCTCTGGGGCTATCCGTACCGCCCTCTTACCCCACCACCAAGATGCCCATGCTGGAGAACCCAGCGACGTTTGAGAAGCTGGACAGCGAGGCGTTATTTTTCGCCTTTTACCACCAGCCAGGTACCTACCAGCAGTACCTGGCGGCGCGGGAACTGAAGCGACAGTCTTGGCGGTACCACAAGGTGCATGGCGCGTGGTTTCAGCGGCACGAGGAGCCCACCACCATCACGGACGACTTTGAGCAGGGCACCTACGTCTACTTTGACTACAACATCATGCACGACGACCTGCAGAGCGGCTGGTGTTACCGGCTCAAGCAGGACTTCACGTTTGAGTATGATGCGCTCGAGGATGAGCTAGTCATATGAGGGGCCATCAACCCCCCTCTACCAACCCCCCCCTCCCCCCCCCCCCCCCCCCCCCCCCCTTCCCCCTTCATTCTCTTCTCCACCTTTCGGTTGTAAAGCACGGATGACCTGTTGCAGTACTCAGGTCGGAAGTAGAACACATGGGTAGCCGCTTTCTATCAAGGCAGATGCATGGATGGGGGTTGCGCAGGGGCAATGGGCGGGACAACATCGCAATTTTTTCAATGTGTGTGAGTGTGTGTGTTGGGGGAGGGGGTTATAATCATGCGTTGGCCTTGAACACCGCCTGTGCCCGGTCCTCCAGCTCCTTTAGGAACTCGGCCTGCACGCGCTGAGCGTAGGAGCCGCTCTTCAGGTTAAGCACAGTCCCCTCCATCCGTCGCTGCAGTGCCTCCATGAACGACACCTCGCTGCACTCCCCATTGGCCACCGCCTCGTTCAGCACCGCGTTCCACTCCTCCTCCCGTGCATCCAGCAACTACCGTAAAGAGGACGACAACCGCGCAGGTGAGTCACTGCAACCCAGACTGACAGGCACAGAGACGTCTTGCACAGTGCAGCCTTGCTGCTTACCTTGTTGAGCACTTGGTCCTCCGCTGCGGTGCCCTCACTCTTCAGTTGCTTGGCCGCGTAAAGTTGCAACACCTTTTGCAGGAGGACCACCATGCCTGACAGCCAGAAAGAAAGAGTCAGTGCGAGTGCCACAGGATACCACATCAATCCGCCCTTCCATCTCGTCATTGTTGATAACTGCGAGAATGGATGAAAGGAGGAGAACTCAGGGAGACAGAGAGGAGAGGGTGAAGGGGGAGGCCACACCGTCCAGTTTGTCATCCGACGCCTTTCGCATCCACGCAAACGCATTCGAAAGGACAGCTTCGTCCACTTTATCCACGTTCTCATCCATTGCCTGACATACATCCCGGGGCGGGGGGTGGGGGGGGTTGATGCCAGGCATTGAGAGACATGAATGGTGGCAGAGATGGGGGATACGGAGGTGGACATGAGAGATGTGGTGTGGTTTGTTTCCGATTTTCTGTCTGTGCATGGAAGAGAATGCGAGATGTGGAGGCAGGCGCGGAAGTGATGGTGGCAGACCTTGTTCATTGCGTCCATGCTGCTTTTGGACAGCGGCACCACCCACTCCCCCCGCTCATCCGCAGCCGCCACCAGAATGTCCTGCAGCACCTGCGAGCTCTCCTCCATCTGCCCCTCCGACGCCTTCACCAGCTCTTGCACCAACGTCATGATCTAAGCCACATCACGCCGTAGCAGCACCCAAGGTCAGGTGCAATTTAGTTACACTCTGTGCTTCATCAGCTGCAGAGGTTAGAGAGGTAGGCAAAGCAAACGTGGCCTACCACTGTCGCGAGGCTGGTCAGCTGACGTTTGGTCTCCTCATCCGACGCAGTGTCATTCCTATTTCCCCATTTTCATATCTCAAGTTAAGTCATTTCGTCACCGCTAAAGGTGATGCGTGCCGGGGAGATTACTGGCATGCTAGCAGAGGCAAACAACGGGATGCAGTATTTTCGCAGCTGTCCCATGCACGGAGGGTGGAGTAGGAGCGCACCTCGCGGCGAGTCGCAGCCAAAACTTTTGGTCGAAGCTGAGAATATTGTCGGCCACAGTTTTACCGAGCTGCGAAGAAATGAAACAACAGTCACACCAAGTCGAGTGAGAGTGTCATTCGTCCGCGAGTGCACTCGGCAGTATGATCGTACGATGTAGGTAGGCAAGCAGCCTATGAGTTCGAAAGCGGGTCATGAAGGCTCGCGGGGATGGTCGACGGTCTCGGCGTACGGGTACTGGTACCTCTTCTCGAGACTTGGCCGCCAACAGAAGGTCGATTAGTTGGTCGTTGGCCTGAGTACGCTGCAGCTCGGACATCTCCCCGCTTTCGCCGGCGCCACCCCCCGGCGTCGCTGCCTGGCAGCTTACTGACGGACGCGGCGCGGACAATACCGAGTTTCGGCGACCCGCTGATACGGAGGCGACGTCGACGACGGGTGCGAGTTGATGATGGCGAGTTGAGATAGTCGGATGAGCTGCCGCCGCTTGGCTGCGACGACTCGCAACAGGACGAACTGCAGCAAACGGCGCCGCTCTCATGGCGATCCTCATCATGTTGTGAAGCTTAAAGTGTATGGTAGCGATATAACAATTTGGACTGTCGTCGACTGGGATGCGCTACGGTACTGTTGAGACGGAAGTGGGAGGAGGTGCAGCGCTCCGCGACAACGACTACAGGCGTTAGTGGTAGATAAGGTGCGCCGCCGCCTGTATGAGGCCGAATAATTGCGGAATATGTCCGAGACTATTCCGAACTATACGTGACATAATTCGGAATAGCCTGAGCTGTTGCGCCGGTTCAATTGCGACAGTCGGCGGATGAATGCTATACATTGGAAGATTGATTACAAAACAAATGTTCATGTAGAACCAAAACATTTTTTTTTTGCGTTTTGAGCATTCGATTGATGAAGCAATGAAACCCTTTTCCACATACCTCACTACTCTGACGCAGTGGACGCTCAGGCCCCGCAATCACTGCGAGTTCTCATACCACAAGGAAACAAGAGGCGTGTAGGGAAAACTATGCATGTGCGCTAAAGGTTGCGTTGCGAGGTGTTACTCATCCGAATTCGTTTCCTCTTTGCCGTGGTTTGTCTTGACAGTCTAGATCGCAGGTCCGGAGCAACAGTAGTAGTTCCGCCAGTAGCCTTTCAATAATTGTTCCCTACTTTCTGTTCATTCCCATTGTAATTCTTGTTCACGCTTTTCCGGTTCTCATAATTACGGGAACATCGATGACTGTGAAACAACCTAAACTGTACTTTCTTGGGATTGTTGGTCTGGTCTAACACAAGCAAATGCAGCTTAATGTGCGTGCATGTGTGTGTGCGCGCGCATGTCAGCGCGTTTATAGGTGCGCAACTGTGTGCGTGGTTGTTTGTTGGTTTCATCAAATGCCATCTTTCGCGGATGGTGGCGCGCACAAGGTTTTGCCCTATGTGTGTTGCATGAGGCATTAGTTTAACCCATTTCGATGCCTCCACTTTGTATGTGTCAATGAATATACACAGTGCCAATGAAGTGTGTATCAATATCCCTAACTAACTGGTTAATCCATGTAAATCAGGTTTTACACTGGTGAGCAAGATTGAGGATTGTGGTAGGAATCATTAAAGAACTCGTCAAAGAAGGTAATTCTTCGAACCACAGAACGAAAATATAAGTCGACACGAGGACAGCGGGAAAAGGGAGGAAATGGTGGGGGAGCGACAAGAGGTTCACAAGAAGGAAAGAGTGACGGGAGGGTCACGAAATCCAAGACTACAAGGCAAATGAAAGCAGTACATTGTGCACAGACTAAGCAAAGAACACACCGGAAAACAAGTTTGAAAGTTAGAATAGTTCGAAAGCAAAGAAAAGATGTTGCACGAAGAACAAGGTAGACAAGTATAAGAAACGTCCGCCTTAAACAAGAGTTTGAGTTTGTTGTCCAATCATCGATATTCGTGTTGTTTCTTACAGTGTTTTATAGTTTCTTTACCTTCCGTCGTCGCGAGTCGCGACCTCGACATGCGCGCTCACTAGGCTGACAACCTGGCCCTCCGCACGCCTCCACTTCAGCCCGGCGATGTGAGCAGCGTTGTCGCGCTCGTGCGCGTCTTTCTTGAGACGAGTCGCCGTATTCTTAAGCCGTTTCACAATGGCGTGCGCCTCTTTCACCTTTGCCTCCATTGCCGCAAGCTCAGCGTCGCGAGGTCGTCGCACAAGCTCCGAGTCGCGCGCATTCGCTAACGCTTTAGTCAGCGACTTCACCTCCGCTACCTTGGCCAAATTTTCCTCCTCGACAACCTGCCGCGCTGACCGTTCTTGTTGCAAACTGCATTGCAGCTCATGCACCTTTCGCTCGAGGAATCGAATACGTAAGTCGCTAGCTGCTTCCGCAGAGTTGTCGTTCTTCCCGGCGTTATTCTCCCGTCTCACCTTTTTAAAGCGCCCGGTTCCCGCCACGCGCTCTGAATGCTTATTGCTAGTCGAGTTGTTTCCTTGCGAAGCACCACCATTGCCAAGGCCTCGCTTTAATACCCCCTTCCATAGCTGCGGACCCCGCCGTGTCGCTTGGTTCCGGGTTCTTGCCCCGGGCGGCGGCGGAGGCTGCCCACAAGTCGGCTTGATGTCACCGCCGGATATAAGCGGCGTGACACTCGGGCTACAAACAACGGCGAAAACCACGGCGACATTTTCATACGCACTTCCGCTTACCGACGTCAACTGCAACGTTATGTACGCACTAGGTGTTGGGGGCTAGAGGGCTAGAGACGGGCCGGGTGTATGTGATATGAATATAGCACTATTATTGTGATGAAGGCTAATCGCTAGAACGCATGGACGAAGGGGGAGGGGGGCCTTTGTTCCATCGTGTAGCCAACCAACTCCCGGCTGAGATAAGCAAAAAGGTAAATAAAGAGTTGAAGTTTTGACACGCGCTGTACAAATGGCCACAGCGACGCGCACTGATCGGGTGTAAGACATAGCGGGAGTCGGTCGACGGCGAGCAGACAAGAAGCGGAGTCGCACCTGACGCCAATAATATCGATTCAAACATTCAAATTGAACGGGTATGGTAGCCATTCAGTATTGCAACTGCCCCAAAGGGCGCTAACATAGTTATTTAAAAAAAACTTATAAGAAAAAACGGCGGAGACCGCCAAGCAAATTGAAGAAAAGAGGAAAAACCCCAAGCCCGAGGAATTTGATTACAGCAAGGCATGCCACAGCGTCAGCACTGCCCTGCTATAGAAAACATTGATTACAAGAGAAGCAAGATGAGCACGGGCAGGGAAAAAGGGACGTGTAACAAGAGGGCAAGACTGACAAGATGAGGATCATCAAGGAATACGAAGCACGGCAGAATGACGCACTGTATTATGCATAAACCTCTAGCAGATTAAGTCAGAGCAGGATAAACCTCTAGTAGATTAAAACAAAGCAGATTAAAGAAAGCATACGGTATTCAGCTATTAGCATTATTTCGTGCTATTTTAAATATTCTGAGCAGCAGGTCAGTGCATCCGCCTGGCATGCTGTGTGTAAATGAAGCAGTCGTACATAAATTTCAACGATTCTCATCTTTTCGCGACCACAATAATAATTGATTATTTCCATCAGTTGTATAGCATCAAAATGACGGATAAAAATCGTAGGAAGCAAAATCTGGTGTGCTAAAAACGCCCGCCCGATTATCAAAATATTACATCACCAAATTAATAAGAAAGCGCTGATAGTACCGTATATGTGGTGGTACCTGTACGCGACGACGAGCTGCTGTCCTCACCCGACGGATCGGACGGCGATGAGAGCTGACCTCGTGTCCATAAGCAGCACTGCTCTTCACCACCTTCGGCGGCATAGACGTGCCTGAACCACCAGCTGACGAGAGGATAAAGGCTGGTAAGTCTGTAGCCTGTACCCCTCACTTCCCCCGCCGTCCGAAGTTTGGTCAGGTTCGGGCCACCATGTCCTCTTCCATCTCGGAACCCAAGCCGGAGCCGCTGCTGGTGCCGCCACACCCTCGCTACGAAAAGGTGAGCGCCGCGACAGACCCACGTCCTTTTTTCCAACTCTAGTGGTATTCATACCAAGGAAACAAGCCCACTACAGTGCGTGAGCTCCACAATTGAGGCGCGCTTTCCGGTTTCGGCGGCCCGTCGTACGTCCAGCTGTCATATTTGTGGCATTTCGATGTGGTCGGTTGCTAATTGCCGAAAGGCAATTAGGCTCGGAGCACTACGCCCTCGTGGGGAGGTTAGGGTTCATTACGCGCGGAGCTCTCATCTAATTTATCTACCTATTGATAGGGTGCTTTCAGTCTCGTTGCTTTAGAATGGTTTCGTGAACGAGCGCGGCGGTGGCCAAAGCGACGCCGTTGTACTGTACGTTGCTTATTTGGTTTTGCAATCAAATTGTTTTTTCATTTTTCCCTATTTGGTCACTTGATTATTTCATTGGGTAGCTCTGACTCGTTGGTGCTCAACTCGTATGCCTCCTCCCAATGCAGGTGAGGGACATCAACCGTGGCAGCTTTGGCTTCGTGCAGCTAGCGAAGCGGAGAGACACGGGGAAGCAGGTGGCCATAAAGTTCATCGCCCGCGGAGATAAGGTGAGCACCACATGTTTGCTCTCTTTTAGA
>JAPMLY010000094.1:335000-342992 GCA_026401115.1 Tetraselmis chui
AAGGGGCGAGATGGGGAGGTTGACTTTCGGATTGTTACTTAATAAGTGTATAGGGAGGGAAGGGGAGAGAGGGAGGGTTGGGGTATTGGGGTGAGAGGTTGGTTGTGTTTGTGCGGCCGTGGGGAGGCGAGCTCATTATTATGTTATTGTAACGACTGATTCCTTTCCTTTCTTCACATCATTCTACTCCCTCTCCCCCCCCTTTGTATGTTTCAACTGAGCCTGCACGACAATCTCTACCCCCTTGGCTTGGGCACACGCTCAGTGAAAGGTGACATGCTGGACAGCACGCCCATCCCATCAGCGCCGCATTACTTTCTGACACGTGTTATCTGTTTGGCTGCTGATAGGTAACCGGGTAGTGGTAAGGAAAATGCCGGGGGAATGATCGGGAGAACTCACATTCCCGGAGACAGGAGTGCTAGCTTATCCTTAATGTTCGTGTGCCCACTTCTCTCCTCTGCGCAATACTTTTCACACCAAAAGCTCAATGCGTGGTATTTGTTGACAGTCACAAATCATGTATGTTCTTACTGGAAACAATAAATATGCGAGACATACATTGACGACGATGCAGCGGATAAAATGTTGGCAAGAATGCCCAACCCCTCAGCGCCGCAACAAGAAAAGCACCACCCTCACACAATTCATGTGAGTCGCGTCGTCTGCGTGCTTAGCTACTTTCTTTTGCGCACGACTTTTCGCTCCAATGGTATCTAATGTTGCAGGAAACTCACAAATATTGAGCGAGCAATACATTGAAGATAATGCAGCGCACGAAATGTAGAAAGTTACGAAATACAATGGCACTGGAAATGAATCGCCAAGGGGGAGAGGAACACCACGCGCACGCTTATTCATAATGTCATGGTCGTGGAAGATGCTGACGGCCATCAAATGCTGAGGCATTTAGGACACGTGAGAGTAACGACTGGGCCGGGTACTCTTCAGCTAGGTACATCTATCGACACACATATCTTCAATGTGCGCCGACGTTCCTCGGAAGTTAAAGAACTGTAACCAACCGCAGTAATTGCCACACTCCCCCCGCCTAATAAGCAGTAACAATATTATTTATTTTGTAATCAAGAAATGAGAATCTGTAAATAAATCCAATTTTCAAGGAATGCAAAATGAAAGTTGTTACTCGACCTTCACGATGCGCGGCCCGCTCCCACCGAGCCGGGGTGCTGACCGGCTAAAGCCGATCGGCGTTCCAGAGAGACGACGGCCCAACCTAATCTAGCTTTAGCGTGACGTAGTCCTTGCCGAAGATAAGAGACGAAAGGGTCGCGGAAAACCCCTCCTCACGTTGTCGCTTGTCGGTCCCGCCGTCGCATCCTGTAGCCCCGTCCCAAGGTCGTTACCGCTCCTCTCGGCGTGTCGTTCCTCCTCGTTGAGGTCCCCCGTCACCTTGAGGGCACGGGGAGAGGGGCGAAACAACGTAAAGGATAAGCTAGCGCTCATCCTTCCGCGTGCATGTGAGGTCTCCCGATCATTTTCCCGGCATTTTCCTTACTTGTACCCGGGTACCTATCTGGCAGCAGCAAGGTTGGGCAAGGTCACCGTTGCTAGATCCAACGGGCCGCGGGGCACGAACACTTGCTCCAAAACCCCCCGTACATGATTTTCCGGACCACGACGCTCCTCCCGTCGCGACACTCCTCGCTACTTGTGTCGTACTCCCCTCCTTGGGTCGGCTCGACGTCGACATGTTATTCGACAGGCAACGAACGCCTTTCCATGGCGCTGCTTCCCGGTTGTCCGCCACCAACACCCTCCACCCACCGTTGATCCGTCCGTATTCTCCTCGCCAAACATATTTCACGACAGATATCACCCCTCTCGAGAGTATCTGAGAGTGTTCGGTCGCGATAAAGCATATCGGATGGGCCGAGCTAGAGATCTTGACGTTGGTAGTGTACGACATATCTTACTTTTAAACCCCTTTGTACATGACTTTCCCTACAACTGTTTATCACGCGGATCGCCGTGGACGGCTCACCCCGCCTAGCCCCCTATTGTGCGAGGCATGGCACGGCATTAGTTCACCAGCGTCAACCACGAGGAGGTGGGGCTGAGTGCCGGCGGGTATGCGAGCGCACCCTTCTCCGGGGCCGTCGCCAATGCGCCGCCGTTGGGCGCCTTTATCGCTATTAATATAAACTAGGAGGCTCATGCCAAATGTTTCCACGGCTTTCTAGGAGCCAGTACCATCAACGTCGTGGAAGCTGAGGTGAAGTGTAAAGAGGTTGCATATTGTTGATTTGACAAAAAGATGAACTCGAATTGTTCTATGTCCCATATTCCTTTGATCGGAATCTTGATCAAGTTTCAAGCAACCCCTTGGCTCGCGCTCTATTCGCTATCATTTTCACTTGACTTTTCCATAAGGCTGCACACTCCTGCGGTGCTCCTTCTCGGATGATGCTCTTGACTCTTAGGATTAGTTCTCCTACTCGTGGACGGAAATCGATCATGTTGACGATCTCTCGATTTTCAAAATCGACATATACACTCAAAAGGAGAAAAATTTGACAATGCATTTCCAGAACACCCAAGTTTAAGGCACGTTGAAACCCTAAATTTTGCCTTAAAGTGAGCAAGTCACATCACAATTCGTATGCGCTCCTCGAATTTGGCGGTCGGTCGAAGCGCTTTCCCTTAAAATTTTGAAAAGACAACTAGAAAGCTACAGCTCAAGAACATGCTCACAGAGCCACGGACGTGGGGATCTATACTTCTCCATACACCACCGAGTCAACCCTCACCCGAGAAGGCCCAGACGAGAGCGGCACCCTCTCCCTCGGCGCGGTGGATTCCACCCTCACCGATAGCGAAAAACTGGTGCTTAGCCTAACCTCCCCCTCTCATTCCTCTACGCCAATTGTCTCAAGACTATCACCCTCCACCTCAAGCCGGACCCGATTAACCCGCTCTTCCTCCGCGTCTACCGTGTCCCAAAGCCTCACCGGAGGAGAGCGAAATAGTCGCCAAGAAAGCCGTCCCACACACGACGGTAGCGATCGACCGCACAAACATGGCCTTACATGCCGCCGCAGTCGCTGCGTGGGCCTCTAGCGGACGACCCCCCATGGTCACCATACCGAGACATCTCGACGCTATTAGAGACAAACACAAGATAGTCTTCGCCTCTTTCTCTCTCGAAGCACACGGCGCGAGCTTGCTAGGGGGCTCGCAGCAATTCTTTTCCCCCAACGTCCGGATCACCTTCCTATCCAAAAGCCGCCAACAAATTGAAGCGAGTACAACCCCCCCGGTCCAATTGCGACCGGCGGCGCCCGCCGGCGGCGCAGCGGCGGCGGCCCCGGAGGGGAGTGCGCTCGCATGCGCGTCGGCACCTACCTCTACCTCCACGTGGTGGGCGTTGGTAACCCCGTAGCCGTGCCATGCTTGGCACGGTAGGGAGCTGAACGAGGTACTGGCAGCTCTGATCCGAGGGATCGGCAGCTGTCGGCAAGCCATGTACGGAGGGTTATGGAAAAGCATAATATCCGTACACCAACATAGGGATCTTCCGCTCGGGCAGTCCGATATGTTTTTTCCGCGACTAAATACTCACAGATATTCCCCCGTCACGGCGGGAACGATGTCTGCGAAAAAAAATTGGCGAAGAAGGGTACGGACGGATCATCGGTGGGACGAGGGTGTTGGAGATGGCAGCGGACAGCCGGGAAGCATCACCATGGTATGGAGCTCGCTAGCTGCCGACAACCTTGTGAGTTTATGCCTCCCTTGGGGGGGAGGCTGAAGGCTACGCAGGATGGAGGACGGTCGCAGCCGGAGGAGCGACACGGTCCGACGGCGGCGGTCCTTTGGGCCATCCGCCGCGGGAAAAACCCAATACGGGGGTTTTTGGAAAATATTCCCGGTCCAAACACCTTCTGTGGCGCGGCGACTCGATCCTTGCGTCCGACCCACCCCTAGCCTAGTCGGTACCCGGTTATCGACAGGCTGCCTCGGGCAGTGTGCCTAGGGTTATCGTAACGGCACACTGCTCCTAACGGCGGCCCCCAACAACGTTAACCATCGGGGGAGGGTACGGACGGCCACAGCGCGATCAGATAGGTGTTGGAAACAGACGGAGCAAGGACATGGGACATGAGAGTATGGTGGCACGGGGGCGGGAGAGAAAGGCGGACACCGTATGCAGCCTAGGTATTTTCTCTTCCCAGCCCCCGAAGGAGGAGAGAAGACTCGGCTAGGTGGCGAGCTGCGTCGGGAGGAGCAACTAATACCTCGGGCGGGGATGAGCACGGATCGAGATGGGACCGTCGACGACCTGAGCGAGGGGTTTTTTCATTGGCCTTCCCCCCCTAGCTCCGGCACGACCGGAGTCGCACATGAGCCGAGGTCAGGCAGGTCCGTCTCGACCAGCTCAAGCTGACCAACTTAGCTCGTCAGCGTCCCCGCAGCGGGTGGAGCATGTCGCGTGTCGTGGAGACTAGCGAAACTTTTTATTTCATGATCTTTCCAAAAAATATATACGTACAGTCCAAAAAAAGAATGAACTTGGTTACGCGTACGTTTTAAACTGTATCGTTATTGCCAATGGAGATAAGGTCGGGATTAGTGGTTCACGGTCTAGCCCATGGAACGTGAGTCCCCCACTAGGCAATACAGGGAGGGCCCACAGACACCACACGGTTAATTCTTGTATTGTTGTAAACAATTTCAATTTTAATATTTCAATTTCAATGCGATCGGACCAACACGGTGTCAGCGCAAGCGGCACAAACCGACCCTTCCTACGCTCCGCTCAACCCCATTGCGTGGCAAGCAACCAAGACCAGCTAGAAAACCATGGCAAACTTCCCGTCGCTGTATGGAGGAAGATAGCCCCCGCCGATATATCCTCCCTTCCTAGTCTCATAACAACGACGAGGACTCAAACGATTGGCAACTCGTTACCAACCATCGCCGACAGCAACCCCACACCAACATGCGCTCACATGACAGATTTACAGATGACGTCCGCCTTTTCGCACTTCAGGCAGCTATCCAATTAGCGACCCCGGAAAGCCGACAACTCCTCGAATACGAATTCGTGGCCCTTCACGATGTTGAAGGCCTATTTCCCCGCCATGCAAGCGGTAAAATACCTCGCCCGATCAAGTCCCAACGACATCCGCGCATGGTCTCCCCGTTGATCCCACCAAGTTGAACATTCAGCCTAGCACCCTCTTCCATGTCGCGGAAGGCGACAGCTCCCCCATCCCGCAAGCCGACCCACCTACCCACCGACCCCCAACCACGATCGACTCAGCGGAGGATCGACTCGAATAGGTGTCCGCGCCGCGGGCACAACTCTGAAAGGAAGGCAACGGTAGGACGTCTGCGGCTGCCTCAACCGTTGTCTCCAAGAGGAGGGGCCAACATAGAGGTATGGAAGGGAAGGAAACAAGCATGCATGTTCCTCAGCAAGGCAATCGGAGTTAGCGACATCACCAACTGTAGGTTGTTTATTTTCCGTGGTGACGGGAGATTTTGAGGATTTCATAAAAGGGACTTTCCCGCTGAACAGTATGTAATGAAGTGCATTCCATCTTCCGGTTTAGCTGGAAGTTGATTACACTCCCATGTACGGTTTCATTGACTTAGTCCCTAGGGGTATCTAGGAACATGGATACCGGCCTAAGCTTCGCACTTTAATTCCCAACTGTAATGTTGATGCAAGACAGGCCCTTAGACTGGCCCTTAGACTGGCCCTTAGACAGCATCCGCACATCGGAGAAGCGGTTGAGGTTGTAAATCATTTTCATTTGAAAAGACGTGCCACATTGCAGCACACAACAATGATATGTTGTCTTAGGGTTTAAGAAATGCGCGTATGTGGCTAAGCCCTAAAACTTCGGTTAAAAAATATGCGTGGATCGCTGTCGCTTATTGCCGACAATGCACACTCGGTCGCTCGGGCATGACGCCCCATGCAATGCGCCCAACGCCCGCGTACGTGGACACCGTGGTTGTCGCGTTTTTTAGGGTTAAATAAATGTCGCTAAGTGGGCACGTAGCACGGGCCCCCGCCGCATCCACATGGCGACGAATGAACTCCATACTGATTTGATTTGGCTCACACCCCACATTGCGGGCAGCAAACCGCCGGGGGTTAAGCTGCTATGGCGGGCTTTGCAACCCGGGGCGCAAGGTAAAGTTAACCGTTAAAACCAAGTACGCGGGCGACGTGCGTTGAAGGAAGCGGGATCATGCTGAATGCACTGCCATTTGTGTCTTCTTCACACGCCAACCGAGGGTACCTAACACGCCAAGGGCAGCGCCATGCACTATCAAGGAAAGTCGTGCCTTGCGTGGCGCGTGAGAGGCATGCGCCGTCGGGGGTGTGAGGAGATGTGGAGGCTCGTGGTAGCGACATGCGGGGGAGGGGAGGCGGTGGGATGAAAAGGGGCTTTCAATGAATGAGGCATGACTTTTCAAGGATAAATCGAAATACAAATCCAATACTTGCATTGAAAATCTGGCTATAAGTGCAAAACCGGCATTCGCCCACTTCCCGTTTTGGCGACATATGAAGATGCTATCCCCATTTCAGTACATGACACCAAGATCGGATTTATAAACACCGCAACGCAGTTCGCACGTTTAGGCCCCCAAACGGGCCGACACAGTTGGAATTTATGACGTGCGCGCCAAAAGCCTCGCGCGGCTCCCACAGTAAAGCAGTCTGTCGCGCGTTTATGGCTTTGGCATTTTACGACTTGCGCCGCAGAAAAACGCATTGGGGCAATCCCGTTTGACACTTGCGCAATTACGGCGACTCGTGCTCCAAAGGCAAATACGCAACGGGCGTCCCGACTATGCAGCCGTTGTGCGCGACTCGCATGCGCATGTCACGCCATGCCCGATGCATGGACGGCTCGGCCCGTAATCACGCGCCCCTGATTCCGGGAATGCGCCTGGTTAATAACTTAGGCCAATGTGTGGACGTCGCCAAGTGCGGCAACCAAAAATCTTGGTTCGATTGCCGCGGCCGCGTCGGGCTTCGCGGCTTACGCGGCGCGCAACATACGGTGCATGGAAGAGTATACGGGAAGGCGCGCATGCCGGCCGTACGCAAGGAGCGTGATGAGCTTATCGCTTGCTCACGGAGACCCCCCACCTCGCGAAGCTCCGCAATATCACGCCGGGGTGGCTTGGCACGTGTGCCAACAGTAGCGACATGCATCGCCAAGTCGGAGGCGCGTGCATCGGGCATCTCTATCGACGCTTTTGGTGTGTCAACTGTTGATGAAGCGCCGAGGTGGGGCATCAAGGGATACATTAATCACCTCGAGATATTTTTGCAAGCATGCAAGGGCGGTGATTATCGACGCCCGCCCATGCTTTCTCCGTGTTTGTCTGCTTCGCGACGCTTTCCATGAGGGCAATGCTCATGTTGTGGCATGCCTTCATGTTCCTCGCGGGCTTAGGCATGTGGGGTTTTTTGCTCCTTGCTCCTTTTTGCATGTGGCATTCTTCGTGTTTTCGGACTTTTGTCTTTGGGTGTATAATATTGTGGTCCTCTACATGTATAAAGGGAAATGAGGACTGCAGTGAAATTCTTTGCGTCGAGGATGAATGTCGATTATAATAAATATTCTGACCCTTACAATATTAACATCACTTAACTATTCATTAATGGAATTTAATTTTAAGATTGGCTTGGTAAAGGTAGTGGGGCCTGCTGTGTTAAGTACATTATAATTACGAGCACTGCGCGAGAGGACTGAGGAGCACAGAACACGCGCGAAGTAAATAGGCATTTACTGTACCTATTTACCTATTTACTATGCGCTTAAAATACTGCTTGTTCTTTAATTCATTACCTACTTATAAGTAAATACTTGGACTTCAGTGCCCAATTATTACCATATGCATATTTAGAATAAATAAAAGAAATATTTACTCGTTAAATAATATAAATACGCTGCGCGCAGTACGGGTAGCGAACAACAACCTGACAGTTACTCCAGC
>JAPMLY010000095.1:0-27500 GCA_026401115.1 Tetraselmis chui
GAAAGGAGGCCGGTCGCGGATCAGCAGCAGCACCGCCCTCAGTAGCGATAGCACCGCCCCCCTTGCCTCGCTTCCTGCCGTTTAGCGACACGCGTGGATTATAGTATAAGAGATCTGTGCTCTGTAGGGCACGATGATGGCGGCCTCGCACGCGCTACGCGCCGTAGCGGCGGTGCTGCTCGGGCTGGGCCTCTTACTGAGCGTACCGGTGCGCGGCGGCGAGACCGAGGGGCCGACCGCGCTGGTGCTGCTCGCTGATAGCTCCACTCGTGACACATACAGCAAATTCTTCGCTCAACTCGAAGCAGTGGGCCTGGAGCTTGACTTCCAGGTGGCCGGAGATCCGGGGCTCCTGCTTCAAAAATGGGATACGTGGCTTTACGACTCGCTCATCGTTTTCGCGCCCAAAGCGGAAGGTGCACCGCCCGGCTCCCCTCAGCCTCCCGGCCATGTCACCCTCTCACTACCCACGTACTCTGTTCCGCGCCGTTGGCTTTGTTACGGGGTCCCTTCCTTGCTTTGCATCGGTCAGCCCTAGCACTCCTTCCGCCGCAAGCCACAACAATTTCATTATTAGTGTATTTTTGTCATTTACTATTTCATTTTAATTTATAGCAGAATATGAGTTCACAAGAGTAGAACATGCAGGCACAAAGCCGCTCCTCTTGTGCCTGCGGTGCTACCCATCTTTCTTTTTGCCTTCCCCGCACTTATGGCAAGTAGAGCAAAGGTAAAAATTGTCTGGCCCGGATAGTGCCCAGCCGTTCTGCTCTGCTGCGAACTTGTCATTATGTTCTCAAGCTGGATAATAGTGTGGGTGCGCTCCACCTGAACAGAGTAAAAGGGGCTAGGATGGAAGTACATTAACATACGTTTTCTGTGCTGCAGATCTGGGGGGCGCGCTGGACTCAAAACAGGTTTTGGAGTTTATTGATGAGGGTGGCAATGTGCTGCTCGCTGTGGATGAGCACGTGTCCGCCAGCCTGCGTGACATCGCAGCGCAGTCAGGCATCGACCTTGCGCTGCCAAAGGAGAAGGTCTTGGATCACTTTAACCCTCGTGACACTTCGGACCATACCGTCGTTGTGACCGATGATGTGGCCACTTCAGCTGGCATCTTTGGATCAGAGGGTGTCCAGGTACGGCCAGCTCTCTACTTCTCCTTCTACCCCAACATCCTTCCTTATTCCCGAAATCTCGAGACGAGCACCTAGCACTACCCACCGAGTAGTTGCACTGACCAGGGGATATGCATCCCTACTGATGATCGGCAGGCCCCCATCCTGTTCAGCGGCATTGGCGCCTCGCTGTCTTTCGAGTCAGAGCTGGTGAGCGTGGGGGCCTTGTACTCTGGGATTTGTTCTACTGTCACGTATAGGCGCGGCCTGAGCCGTCGTTTGTGCCTGATATTTTGTGATGTGCAGGCATTTTCAGCGCTCAGACCGTCAGCCACCGCGTACTCGGCCAGCTCAAAGACCACCTCTGAAAAGAGCCAATCCGTGCTGGCCGGGAAGCACATTTCACTAGTGTCTCTGATGCAGGTTGGTGCGCGCGCGCGCGTCTGTGTGTGTGTGTGGGGGGGGGGGTAGGGGGGGGGGGGGGGCTCTTTTCGGGGGGAGAGGTGGTTTGGGTAAGGGTGAGAGGGAGGGATGGGTGTAAGCGTGAGCGTTTTCTTTGGACTCCGGATTGAGTGGGTATGTGTGGCGAACAGGCGAGGAACAATGCCCGCGTGGCTGTGCTCGGGTCAATGGAGATGTGCAGTGACGCATTTTTCACGTCAGCGGTGGAGTTTAAGGGCAAAAAGTAAGTACCCCTATCCTTTTTGGCTAGGTTTGGAAGGGATGATGAGCTTTCCTGTCACGCACACACGCCGCTACCCGTGATGCCGCTGACTGGGTATGCGGTGGGGATTGGTGTGGTGTCAAGGTATCCCAAGTCGGGTAACGAGGCCTTTTGCACGGGGGTCAGCCGTTGGGCGACGCGTCAGAGGGGGGTGCTCAAGGTGGACCAGTTTCTCCATAACACACAAGGCTCCGGCGCCACGGTCAACAGCTCACTCTACACCGTAAGCGTTCATGGCTTTGCTCTCCGCATTCCCTAAGAAAGGAAGACACGCACGCACACGCACGTCCAACTTGACACATGTCTGCGACAATCTGCAAAGCGGGAACTTATTGGTTTTGGATGGGTTGCAGATCAAGGATGACGTGGAGCTGACCATGCGGGTGACGCAGCTTGTGGACGGCAAATGGGTGCCGTACACCTGCGAAGATCTGCAGTTTGACTTCACCATGCTGCATCCCTATGTCCGGAACACCATGAAGCATGACGACAAGGTAGGGCACACCCTCTGCTCACCAGTTTGGCTTGCTCCTCTGTTTGCTCAGGCCGAACGTGTCGTTATTAGCTGTGTGTACGTACGCGCGCGCGCGCGTGTGTTTGTGTGTGTGTGTGTGTGTGTGTGTTTGTGCGTGCGTGAGTGTATGGGCGATGGGGGGGGCGGGGGGGGGGAGGGGGGGATGGGAGGTAGCATAGGATAGGAGAAGAGCTGATCAGCAAGCATGAGATGCCTGAGTCGTCGTCATGCATCCGCAGGGCATCTTTTCCGCCGCCTTTAAGGTGCCCGATGTGTACGGCATTTTCAAGTTTGTCGTGAACCATTACAGAATAGGGTACAGCTACATCGACATCAGCGAGCAGGTGTCGGTGCGGCCTTTCAAGCACAACCAGTTTGAGCGCTTCATCGTCGCGGCGTACCCGTACTACTCCTCTGTTTTCTCCATGATGGCCGGCTTCTTTGTCTTTGGAGTTCTGTTCCTCCACGCTAAGTGAGTGACCGCGCAGTGAGTGGTCATGCAGGTCCGCGCACCACTCTAGATACGGAACGGCTGCAGGGACGAAGGACGTCTCTTTGCTATGAAGCTGGTGTAACGAAATCTGCTGCGACGCGATAACTGGACCTTCCTTTCTCTGCGATTATGGTTGTTCCTTTGCTCAGGCATTAATCTTCGTTACTTCAAGTTCTGATCAAAGTAAGATATGCATTCGCAGCAATGGAAAAGAAAGAGAGCGCGCTCCTCTTCTTGCTTCAGCAGAAGTAATGAGACACCCCAAACATAATCAGCATTTCCATCCCGTGCGACACCCACAAGGAACGTCGGATCCGATCTGTATCTACTGAACATATAAATCGATGTGATGTTTGGTTCCCAGCAGCATGATGGACCATGCCCGTCAAGTATGAAGGCTTTGCCCTAATCATGTGCCCCGCGTGCTGCAAGTTCGCCTAAATTTCGATCGCCGCCATAATTTAGGGTTTAGGGTTTGCAAATGAACAATCGGGTGGTGGTACTGACCCCACTCGTTCGCTTCAGGCTGCTGCCTCACCGGAAGACTATCGGTATCCTCGTCGCTGCTTCAACAACACTGCTGTCAAAGTAGTGATATTCGTATCTGAAGGCTGTGTTACAGGCATCCCGGCAGAGTTCGCGCGCCCTGGACAACGTCGCACTATCATTCTGACGTTCCGTTTCATTTACAGTCAATATACATTACAATTACAAAATCAAACATTGCAGAGTAGAGAGCATTCTAACACGCCCCGCGTTTCTCGATTTCGACACGCCCTTCGTCTCTTCCCGTGGTTAGGGACGTGAACGATAAATCGTCCGGCTGTGCTCACGTCATTGCCTCACGTCGACGGAAACTTCACGGGAGCGGGTCCAGCGTGCGACGATCCAGTACAGCATTTATCCATGCACATTCCAATTTTCGGGCGCAGTCTCGACAGGACGCCGAGTCACGGATGAGATGGTTCTCGTCTTCGTCGAAGCTGACAATCATCGACAGCTCCACTCCCGCACCCTGACGAGGAGAATTACCTTTTATTAAATCAGGTAGCTGTATTCAGATATCATTTAGAACGACCAAACCACGAAAATGGGGTCAACGAAAAAAAATTGAAACATTTTTAGTCGACAGGATACTTTAAAGTATGTGGTTTCTGGCAGACAGGGGTGACCGACTCGTCAATCTTCGTACCAAACTGCTGCCCGCTAAACCAGTGGCGGCGCTACTCAGGGTGGTCGCTGATGTAAAGACAGCGTTAGCGACTTCGGTTGGTGACAACATGGTACGAGGAAGGAAGTCGTCGGTAGCGGACGCGCTGCGGAACGAGGGCTCCAGTGACGGGGCGGTAGTCGACGAGGGGCTCTGCTCCCACACACATTCTTCCACAACCACATGGAAGGACTCCATCGTGGCGGGGACGGACACGAGGGGGTCCTGTTGTCAGCAGTTGGCGCTACTGAGTCCTCGATTGATAACTTATCGCATCCATGACATCGTAAAAATACTACTTCTACATTGACAACTCAGACTATTCGATGAAATCTTCTTTCTATTTGGAAATGGCGAAATTATAAGCTGCACGATTGTTGTTGTTGTTTTCAATCGAGTAGTATGTATTCTCGCAGCCATCAATCATGAAAAACGGCTATCGCTACAACAGGAAGGTAACACGAGTGACAAAAACAATTGCAACAAAAAGATAAGCTGAATGAGCGAAAATGATAAGGAAAAACACAAAAGGAAGGTGAATTTTTGCGACACTACCTATGATATTAAGAGGAAGCACTTCGTCACGATACAGGGAAACAAGTCCCGTTTCATGTACATACACAGCAGGAGCATATTGTTGGCAGGGTGGCGGCAAGCTGGTCCGTGCCTCCAGAGAGTAAATCCCGAGGGTGGGAACGCGGCGGAATATCTGTCGCAAATGCCGCTTGCAGTGGTCCGCCAGCTTGACCGCATCATTCCAGGTTTGTGGCGATTCCGCTAAAAACCAACCCGGCATCGGACCTGGCAACAACAGGGGGAAGGGGGCGAGAAGGGGGAGCACGACGACCCGAATCTCAACAGACCCGCAGATATCGATTAATTGACTCAGAACCGTGCAGTGCGTTTACTGCTCTGCGCTATACAATCGACCAACAATCGAATGTCGATAATTCCGAGATAAACCGAGCGTGCGAGCGAAAGTAGTAGAGAGGAAAGGCGCAGCCGTTGCCTCTGTCTACGTAACAAAGTGCGGCAGAGAGGGTCGTGAATTGAGGGGAGAAAAGGAGGGCTTCCTTACCGACTTGCCTCTCCTCGAGGAACCTTTGCGCGTACCAGGGCGGCAACATCCAATCCGCGACCTGCCAATAAAACCCCCGCGCAGAAACATGCTTTATGGGAGAGGCCGATGATTTTCACGAGGTGGCGGCGAAAACAGCGACACTCACCGGCAGACATTCAAGCAGCACGTGTATGTGTGTGTGTGTGTGTATGTATATCTATGTGCTTGCGACTGTGTGTGTGTGTGTGTGCGTGTGTGTATGTGTGTTGGGAGGAGGAAGGGTGAGGAGGAGAGGGAGGGCTGTTGGGGGATGGGAGGGTGGGGGAACCTGTATCAGAGAGCGTGGAATGACTCCCGCGGCGCCCGTGATGCCTCGTCGGTGGATGGGTGCGCTGTTGTGGATGATACCTTGGCGGGAAACGGCGTATTCGGGTGTTCAGGGTCAGACTTGCCGTCACACTCGACGAAAGACTGCATTAGAGTGATCGGTGTCAGTGAGGGCCGGCTGCGCACCCGTCACGTGCGCCATACAGCCCTCGTCCAACGCGAGCGCGAGGTTGAGCATCGCGCCGTAGCACTCGCCGTGCAGAAAAATGGGAACTCTCGGAAACTGAGCAGACAGTGCCTCGAGGGACTAGTGGGTGAGTGCCACGGAAACACGAGGGACACGGGGAACGCATCAGTCAGCCGCGCACTTGTCACGCAAGCTACGCCCTTTGCTAGTGACTCTCATATACGCAGTATCGGAGCAAATGCACGCTTTACTTGCGGCACAGAGCTCAAAGCTTGCGTTGCGAGGGAGTGGATTGGAGAGTTGTCGCTGGCGCACTTACCGTTGCGAAAATACTGACAATCGATTGCTGAAGCATTAAGTAATAATAACAGTAAACAGAAGCGACTGTTTCGAGTGTATTTAATATTTGCGGCACAAGGTTAACGATGCCCGGGAATAATCCCACCTCGGAGAGCGGTAGCTGGTGATTTAACCACGCCGACACATAACCACGCTAGCTGTCGATTGCGCAAGCGAGAGCAAACAGTAAACGCAAAAGACTCAGAGTATTGCGGCGGTTAAGGCGAGCATATCACCCTTTGTGCGTCCATTTATATCGATTCATTGGCGGCGCACTTTGGTGTACTCGTCAGATATGGTCTAGCATTTTTTGGTGTAATCGTCAGACGATGCCTAGCATCGACATCTTCATATAGACATATTTGTCGACGTCTTGATATACACTTCCATTCACAGACACTCCGGCATCTTCATGCAGAGATCAGGTCTTTACCAAGACAACTTCATATGAGTTAAATTGTGACAATATATACACTTCATATTCATATGTAACATGTATACAACTCCATATTAAGCAGTTTTATAGTGCGACAATAGTGTGATTCTCCGCAGGTGCTTCCTCAAATAAGAGGAAAAGGGCGGCGAGCTTGCCTGCTTCATGACGAGGTGCAACTTTGTGGAGGACACCATGAAGCCATTCCCCGGCATCTTCTGCTCCGGTGGCCCATGACCCTGTGACCCAACGCAACGACACCACTCATCAATACCCCCCCCCCCCCCCCCCCCCCCCCCCCCCCCCCCCCCTTCACCTCTTAACCTACTCGCTACCGCCATCACTCCACCAACCGCAACACCATCAGCCCGTTGCAGGGTAGAGACAGCCCACGCACCATGTAGTCGATGCCGTAGTAGGCCGCGCCAAGGTTGACCATGTATTGGTGTGCCTGAGTGGAAAGTGATTGGCGTAAGTGGGTCGCAGTTGGGATTTGTGGCATGCGCACGTGCAGCGTAGGGCACTGAAGGACCGGAATTTAAGGTGCTACAAGCCCTAAACCCTAATACGGGGAGGGAGTGATGTGGGGTATATGATGGATTGACTTGCCTGGTACTTGACACTCTTCTCGCTTGGGGAGGGCCCCTGCCCCGAGACGCACTTGAGGACGCCGTAGGTTCCGAGGATGATCAGCCTCGGCGTGGTTTGTCCGGCCAACCGCCACCCTTTCAGCCGACAAGCCCATCGCCGGAAACGGAGGAGCCCCGGGCCGCTGATGCTCACCGCCTGCACGTCCTCCGTCTCCACGCACGTCACCACTTTGTACCTACACCAATATGCGTATGAGTGGGAACAGTCCTTAAGTCAAGGAAAGCCACTGCGTGAAAGGAAAGCCAGTGCGTAAAAGGTGGTAAGGACTGATTGGTTGACTGGCTGGTTGTTTGATGGAATAATGTAGAGACTAGCAAAGGTTTGAGTTGGCATCGGTCCTGAGGCTGCCTCTTTGTCTCAAACTTAGGTGGTCTCATCAGAAGTTGGAAGCCACAAAAACGGCACGGGCGTGTGTCTTACTATCAACAGCAAGACACCTAGGTGCCCACGAAATTAGTGTTTACCTTCGTGTTCTTTTTCCTACATTGGCAATAACCTATTCGCGACCCTGTGTTGATAATTTCTCAGTAAAATTCACCGTCACACGTATGAGAGCCGCGCGCGCGCGCGTGTGTGTGTGTGTGTGGAGGGGGGGGGGTTAGTATGTGTGTGTGTGTGTGTGTGTGTGTGTGTGTGTTGTGTGTGTGTATCTGCGTGTGTATGTCTAGAGAGAGAGAGAGAGAGAGAGAGAGAGAGAGAGAGAGAGAGAGAGAGAGAGAGAGAGAGAGAGAGAGAGAGAGAGAGAGAGAGAAGGCTCGATCCAACATATACGTTTTATGTGTTATGTTAGGTTCGCCTGTGAGAGCGAGAGGGTGAATATGTCAAAGTGGGAGCTGAATGTGTTTGGTTTGCCATGCTCTAAAGAAGGCACCCACTCTGTGAGGGCGGCATACGCATCCGCAATCTCCGCATCCGCGCCCTCCTCCCACGCCGCGATGCTCACCATGTGCTTGCCACCAACCGCCGGCCCGTCTAACAGTTTTGCGGACCCGATGAAGCTGAGCCCGGGAAAAGGATGCAGCCGCAGCTGTTCCGCCATCGCTCGCTGACAGCCGTACCAAGCAAGACAGTCAGTCATGTAGTCAATGACAGGGTGCAATGGGATATATGGATAGTCAAAGACAGTGCTTCAATGCCAATCGGAGCCGGTCATTGCTATAACACACACACACACACACATACACACACACACACACACACACACACACACACACACACACACACACACACACACAATAAGAAAAAAGAATAGGAAAGGGGAGGAGGTCGCGTTGATATTACAATAAATCACATACACACACACACACACACACACACACACACACACACACACACAATAAGAAAAAAGAATAGGAAAGGGGAGGAGGTCGCGTTGATATTACAATAAATCACATACACACACACATACACACACACACACACACACACACACACACACACACACACACACACACACACACACACACACGAACACACACACACATATACATTAAAACATACACGCGCGCAAAATATCGTTAAGTAGACACAGACTCATTCTTAAAAACAGGAACAAATAAACACACAAACATATATACAGACAGATTAAATAAACACGCACACACACAATCACATACACACACACAAGCAGGCACATGTAGGCACGCATACGAACAAGAAGGCACAGATACATACACACATAGACAAAATAAGTGCACACACACAAAAGCACACACGCACATATACACGCAAGCAGACTCAAATACTTGAAAACACACACAAACACAAGCAGAAAATGACACGCAAACACAACTACACTCACATATACATGCACACACACACACACACACACACACACTCTCTCTCTCTCTCTCTCACTCACTCGCGCGCGCACACACACACACACACACACACACACACACACCTTCTTCGCTCTGCTGAATGCTCTCCTCACCAATCGCTGCACAATTTGTCTCCGCTTCGCCTCCTCCTTCTCTTCGACCCATTTCTCCACCGATGTGCTCACCTGGTTGCTTGCCTAATCCCACACATTAATCCACCCAAACCAGCCCCCATCCACCAGCCCCACCCCCAATCACACATGCGTCAGTACAACAACAACAACAACAGCAACGCCACACAGCTTTCAATAGCGTCGCCATCTTCATGCCATCGCATCACTCGAGAAAGGAGGGAAGCAAAGGGGGGGGGGGGGGGGGTGCAGTGGCACCTTCTGCAGCTCAGTAGATGCGATGGACATCAGCGAGCCCAAGCCATGCCCAGTTCGCTCCACCACCTCCTGCACATGCGATTTGCGCGGTGGCCGGCAAAGACACAGAGTCAGGTCGAGGGTCGGTTGAGAAGAGAGAGCCTCAACCAACAGCTCAGCGAGCATGCCATCCACGCAAGTGATGTATAGCAATAAATTCAGAATTGAGTTAGCAATGCATTCACTGAAAGGAAAAAAACTGCATCAGTTTCGGTATTTCGGGAGCAGTTTCAGGGCGACAATTTTAGGGTTTCGGTGTTTATGTAGGTTTTGGTGTCGGGGGTGGACGACTAGGGGGCTTGGGGGAGAGTGGAGCGCAGGTGATTCCACGACGAAGGGGTGGTGAGTTGGAGGGCTGAAGGAGTGGAATAGATACGCTGAAACTACTGTAGTGATAATTTGGCTGCAGAAGAATTGAACCGCGGAATAAAGCGGTTCGGTGGTTCGGGTCGGAAGTGCGGCAGCGCGTGTTTGGAAAGCAGGGAAGCAAAATGTCGCGAACGAAAAGTATGCAATTGATATGTGAAAATTGAGTCAACTTGAAGCACCAAAAGCGTGTTGACCTTCCCAATATATTTGCTTTCGTGGCCTACGCCATCAGAGCGACTATCACTCGTTTTCGTCTGTTATGTCAACAAGAGCAACACGACACCCAAATTCTCGTACCTTCAGGAGCGCCTGACTCGGCGTGTCCCAATTCTCGCCGGAGCGCTTATTTTCGGCGCCGCCCTTACCCGAAATGTCCGGCTGCTTGGGCTTGGGGCTCCAAGCGAGGAGAATAGCATCGATGGTTAGCGCGAGTCCGTCACACAAGCTGTTCCCTGCGCTTTGCCCCGCGTCGCCCTCATCCATCGCGTCCTCCGGCCACTCGCTATACTCAGGCCCACCTTCCCCGCCTGCTTTAGTCGAGCACACTTTCACCTTGCTGGTTGTACCGGAGTGTTCAGGTAGCTTGGGTTTAACATGCGTCGAGGTTACGACTCCCTCCATCTGCGGACTCATCGTATTCGAGCGATCAGCGAAGGCTAATGAATTAAAGATTGCCGACGTCGTTCCGGCAACTCAGTATCAAAAGGAATACTCAAAAAAAAAGAAAAATCCTCTGCGCGAAAGGTCGACGACTGTGCTCGCTGCTGTCTATCTTCAGCGCGAGAACCAGTGTAGGTGATCCCAAAACCGTAAACCAATAACGATCGGTGGGCTAACGTCACCGTTTCTTTCACCGCCCTCCTCCCACGACACTCAGACAAGCTCCGGCCGGGGAAGCTGAAGCGGGTAGTGTCTCTGAAAAATCTTAAATGCGACGATACGTAAGCAAGTGAAATATTCTTAAAGGGAAAAGAAGTAGAAAAGAGGAAAAAACCTATGCCCGAGGAACAGGATGAAGGCATATGTGATATGTAAACAAGTAGTAGTATCCCTTCGCCATACTTCTATACTGCGCTTTGCCACAGTACTCGTACGGGTACTTGTAATTGCTGTGGGCTTACCTGCCAGTCACATATCCCGGGGGCGAAGAAGGAAAAAAAACTGTAATCCTCGACAGCTGCGCTTTGGGCATCATCAAGTGCATATTATTCCATTGACGCAGGACTTTCAAAATATGCACAGACACCAAGTCCGAGATGAGAAGAAAAATCTCATGAGGAACTCCGCACTCAGAATAAGAACGCAAGCAATAGCATACGTATTTATGTACCCCATCCCGGGCATAAGAGCGAAGGGTGTTGTATGTAGAGGTCAGCCGAATTCCCAACCTAAATATTCCCGGACCTCCAGAAAACGAACACCACCTACCTATAAACTACGGCGAGTGAGGGGTCAAAGTAGTAGAGTGCCGGACAAGCTTCATGCGATCATACGGCCCCCATAGAGAAACGCGTACAAAAAGAGTGCCCGTGCTACGGAAACGCTACATACATACGCGACCATTCGAGGGATGGCGCGCTAACATTATCGGCAAAAATGACTGGCTCCATGTGAACACATCTCGCTCGGGCCTCTCATATATATAATACATGTGGATGTGGACTGGGTGGTTTACATCGTGATACTCCCATAATTCCACAAATCCGGCGCCCGCCGGCGGCGCAGCGGCGGCGGCCCCAGAGGGGGGTGCGCTCGCAGGCCCGTCGGCACCTACCTCTACCTCCACGCGGTGGGCGCTTGTAAACCCGTCGCCCTGCCAGGCCTTGCACGGTAGGGGGCTGAACGAGGTACCGACAACTGCGATCCGCGGGATCAGCAGCTGTCGGGAAGCCATGTACGGAGGGTTTTGGAAAAAACATAATATCCGTACACCGGCACAGGGATCTCCCGCTCGGCCAGTCCGATATGTCTTTTCCGCGACTAAATACTCGCAAATACTCTCCCGACGATGGGGCGGGGGCGGCGTTTGCGAAATATTTTTTGGCGAAGAGGGGTACGGACGGATCAGCGGAGGGACGAGGGTGTAGGAGCTGGCGGCGGACAGCTGGGAAGCAGCGCTAGGGACGGCGCTCGCTAGCAGTCGCCAGCCCTGCGAGAGCCTTAGATCTCCCTTGGGGGCGAGGCATGTTGCTGCGCAGGACGGAGGTTGGTCGCAGCCGGAGGAGCGGCATCGTCTGGCGGCGGCGGTCCCTAGGATCGCCCGCCGCCGGAAAAGCCCGGTACGGGGGGTTTTTGAAAAAATTCCCGTACCCACCATCTTTTGAGGACCGGCGACTCGATCCCTGTGTTCTCCCAACCCCTCCCCTAGTCGGTACCCAGTTATCGATAGGCTGCCTCAGGCAGTGTGCCTAGGGTTATCGTAACGGCACACTGCTCGTATAGGCGGCCCCCTAACAACGTAAACCACCGGGGGGGGGCACGGACGGCCACATCGCGATCAGATAGGTGTTGGAAACGGACGGAAAAAGGACAAGGGACATGAGAAAATCTGGCTCGGGAGCAGAAGAGCCAGCCGGACACCGTCTGCAACCTGGCTCTTTTCTCTTCTCAGCCCCCGAAGGAGGAGAGAAGACTCGGCTAGGTGGCGAGCTGCGTCGAGAGGAGCGGCTAATACCTCGGGCGGGGTTGAGCACGGATCGAGGCGGGACCGACGACGACCTATGCGAGGGGGGTTTTTCACCCGCCTTTCCCCCCAAGCTCCGGCACGACCGGAGTCGCACAGGAGCCGAGGTCAGGCAGGTTCGCCTCGACCAGCTCAAGCTGAGCAGCCTTGCTGATCAGCGACCCCGCAGCGGCTAGAGCAGGCCGCGTATCGTGGAGACTAGCGACATCTTTAATTTCATACTGTATCCAAAAAAAATACGTATAGATCAGAAAATAATAAACACCTGGATACGGGTATGTTTTAGACGGTATCATTACTGCCATTGGAGAGGTTGGGATTAGTGGTTCACGGTCTAGCCCCTAGCTAAATAAGTCCACTAGGCATACGCAGGGGGGGGGCAGAGACTCCAGCCGGTTTACCGGTATTGGAGTAAAATATTTCAATTTCAATTTCATTTTTTCCACAAATCCACAATGGGTACCGCTATTCCTAATGCACGGCAAGCGCCCACCGCCGCAATGAGGAAGGGGAGGGGGAGGGGCAAGCTACCGAGGTGGGCCAAATATTGTCGAGGTGGGACACGTGACAACTTATCCAAGCTCTTGCGTGACTCCGGACAAGCCGGAGAATAGGATGAGGGGGGGGGTTGAAGACTACATCAACCCCCGTGTCAGTCCAAACTTTGCGTCGTGTCAACTTTAACTAGCCTCATCATGTCGGCTAGTGTGGGCCAATCTTTGAAAGGTAGCTATACACAAATAGCAAGCGGGAGGCTAGTTGCTACAACCCCCACGTTTGCACCACTCCTCCGCCCGCAACGATCCACCGGTATAAGTAAATTTCCATGCTACCTCATGGGCAAATGGGAGGGAGGGATCCACAAGTCGAACGGGTGTTGACGCGGTGCTCTCGCCCCCGCAGTTGTCATTGTTCCACTCTCATATGTATGCCTTGAGTCTTTGTTTCGTGACTGGTCCCGTCGCCCTAGAGATCAATTGGGGGTTGGGTGCGACATTTTTGTATATTAAAGCCGCCCGTATTATGCACAAGACTTGAAAGTAGTGGTCGATCAATTTTTAGAGACGTTGTTGTCATGCATGCATGCCGTAGCAGCTTGCCCCGCCGTTGCGGGCGCCTGCCGTGGTAGCCGTCCTCGCGCTCCGCTTCCATGCCGTATATATTTTGGGCTGCGCCAAGTAGAGGGCAAGCAGCGCACTCTATTACTATGGCGATGCTCCTAGATGGGCTGCCCACCGCTGGTCTTTACGCCTCCCTTCCGCCTTAGGCCCGCCCGTCTCACCTCGACGCCTTGTAATACTTCTCGAACACCGCCCGGCCTCCTTTTCTGAGGCTAACGCAGTGTATTGGGGGTCCGGAACGCAAAGTTATATGTCGAACGGGTCAATCGGGATATTCTCCCGCTTATTCCCCAGACGTGATCCGACGCAACTAACCCCGTG
This sequence comes from Tetraselmis chui, assembly GCA_026401115.1. NCBI lineage: Eukaryota > Viridiplantae > Chlorophyta > Chlorodendrophyceae > Chlorodendrales > Chlorodendraceae > Tetraselmis > Tetraselmis chui. Next base: position 13,799 of record JAPMLY010000095.1, read on the forward strand.
CGATCTCGTCCGTATCCGGCTATGTTTGATGCGTCAATGCACGACCTTGAGTATCATTATGCTGAGAAGGAATGCACGAGCAACGCTTGGGTACCACGAGCTCATGAGAGCGCGAACGCCAACTTGCAAGGATCGTAGTGTTCCCGTTCTTATTATGACATGTAAATCAGCAGTGTGGTAGTGCATGTACGGCTATATATGCGCCAAGCCATCTACACTGCATTGCCAGTTCTACCAATACACTCGGAATTCGTAGGAGATTGTCCATAATCCATTTTCGGATAGTCGCGCGTATTTTCATGATTTCAAATGATCAAGGTAGCTTTAGTTATCTTCGCCTCGCCGGTCAAACGGTAATATTCACCGCCCCTCTCCCCGATGACTGTCGGGATGTGTCCTCGCGATGTCGACCATTGGACGGAGACATTACAAAAAGCAACATAATTGATACGGCGTTCTTAATATGGCACTTCGGCATCCGCCGGCGGGGCAACGGTGACGGCCCTAGAGATGGTACGTTATATATGCCGCCCCGTCATATATGCCGCCCCGTCGTCACTCATCGTGCGTGGTGGACATTGGTATCCATGTAGCCGTGCATTGCGTAACATGTTAGGGTGCCAGGCGGGGTGAGCGACAGCTACGATCTACGGAATCAACACCCATCGAGAAGCCATTCATGGAGTAAGCCTCCATATCAACCTATAAAGTTAAAGATCAAGCATCAGCTGCAATCCATCAAAATTTTATACATAATTCGTTTAACCATTCTACTAATTCGTAGACGCATCGATTAATTAGGACACTGATTTATCGATGCATCGATTAAATGGGACAAGAAGTCGTGGATGTATTGATCAAATAGGGCACTAATTCATAGACACATTGATTAAACGGGACAATACTTCATGGACCCATAGATTAAGTAGGGCACTATTCCTGGATGCATTGATGCATGGAATGCGAGGTGAATGCATTGATGCATTAGCATTGATCTAAGCACATATGCATTTCTATTGAAATGACGAGCACGATCACCGGATGATAGCTGTGTATATAGTTAAGCAACAAGACTGCATTGCTATATACTTACACAACAATCTTATTTGAGAGTTTCAAATGTGATGCATAGATGCGACAGATGTCCCGGACTTACATAGGCAATTTGTTGTGCATCGATTAAATGCATCACTAAATCATGGATGCATTGATAAATTGGGATACATATTCATGAATTCATGTCTATATCGAATAAGTATGACACTTATTCACGGCCGCGTTGATTGAATACGCCACTAATTTATGGACGCATTGAGTAAATTGGGCACTGATTCATGGATGCATTGATGCGGTATATACACCATACTACCGTGAATACTTTGATGTTTGATGCGGAGGCTTATCATAGAAGGCTTTTGAAATACTTTGTGTTCTCAGTAGCAACGCTCACATCTTCCGCTCGGCGGCCGTCCAATATTATGATTTGCAACCATTAATCTTAGTTACGTACTCCTTCGAGGCGTCACCGACCACAGCCCCGCGACGCCCAGTCGAACCCCATACCCGTCAACTCTACACGAAAAAATCATGCATTAATCTCATGCGGGGAAAATTCCTCAAAGCCAACAAAATGATGAACGAAAGATCCCTTTGGTTTCTTACCCGACAACACAAAGTGCCCACAACACTCCAGTTTCAAATCAACATGCATGCCTACCGATCCGGTAGCCCGTCTCATTGACCCCCGCTCGACATACGCTGCCAAGACTCAGAAAATCCTCACAATCTTCTCCACTGCACTACCCTTACCCCCAAGGCCTATCTACAAATCGACCAACCCCCATGGCACGAAGACCACCAACGACACCAGTCATTCCGACAGATCGCGCTCTCTCCATGGCCACCTCTCTATCTACCTCCTTGCCTAGACCTGCCGAACAGTCCGAGCAAAAGGACTGCACCGACGATGCAGTCACCGGCTGCCGAACCCGTTGTTACTACCCTCAACGACCCGGCCCCAACCCAAGCCGACCCCGGCGCTAACTCCTCTCCATCCGACCCGGCCCTACCCAGCAACCCTTGGGCTGGCGCCTTCCAACCCCATGCTCGCGATGCACTTCGAAAATACACCGGCCTCGCCGACAGGGCGCGACACCTCTCCCCCGGTCGCCCCTCGCCCCCTCGCCTACCCACCCGACCTCACCGTCACGTGCGACCACTCCATAAAGCATGGCCACAGATCAACCGGTGGTCCCCAAACAAAACCGATTCGTAAAACCCGGTATCGCCCTCAACCTCGGCAACAAGCCATCTACCACCAAGAAGATCATATCCGCCACTACCAACCGCTGGGGATAACCCCCCCCGTCCCCCCCCGTCCCCCCCCCCCCCCGGAGAACATCCGAATATGCTCCAAGCTCGATCCGGCAGTCCCTACGACCCCAACCAACCGCCGACACATCCCCCTTACTATAATATTGGTACCTTACTATAGGACACCGCTCGGTCGCCCAAGAAATGCTCTAAAAGCAAAACCATTCAAACAATGTCAACGAGCTCTTGACTATTCCCGAGGACATCCCATGCGAGATCTCCATTCAGGGCGACCCTCATCTCGATGAAGCAGAAAGGGGGAGCCACCACCTATGGCTCATCGAGCCTGAGCTCCGGGGCCTCAACACCTACCAAGCCCGCGACCTTCTCGTCTCCGCCCTCGCCTACATATGGGACGACGGGGCGCGGAGGCCAGCCCCGACGTCGAGAACGACATCTACGACGCCACAGAATCGGCATGGACTACCTACGAGGCTAACGACAACCCTCAATACCCAAACCCGTCATCTACATTCAACGCCGGTATCTCTTGCATGCGTTCGAGCTCAAGGGCGTCTACAAACCACACAGAAATATTAGCGTGGCCCGACTGGAGCTCATCTCAGCCCAGCACACCCTCTTCCTCATCGGCGACGCTATAGAGTCCCTACTAGCCTTTCCTATTGGTGAGAGGTTTGCTCACTTAACCGTCTCCCGATCGCTATTCCCACAAAAAGGCCGGAAAGCCGGCACACCCCTAATTGTCTCCAAAACCTTCTACATATGGGGTCTCGATTGTCGCTTGATCGAAGCTTCCAGGTTCGCCAACCTCATACTTCCTAGAACGAATGAGCTCGCTACAACGATGACGGAATCCATCACCCACGACATTGCTACTCAGCAAGGCCAACAACGCATGACTACTCTATCCAACGAAGTTACTGGTGCGGGAGTCGACCTATCTTCCTACACCCAGAGATCAAGCTAACGACCGAAGACCTCGCCGAGGGCACATGCGCTCTATCGCTAGCTAGGAATCTAGGGCTCCAATTTCACTGACAACCGCAAGATAGTCCACAACCTCTCCTCCCCTCTTCCCCTTTTCTATGCAACCTCGCGAAAGAAGATCAGGATCCACCGCGTGCTCGATCCCATCATTCCCCTCTTCTTGCGCGTCTTCCAGCTCCCCACCCCCCGGAGGAGGGAGACATCGCACCCAAGAATCCCGTCCCACATACCACCGCTGCTCTAAACCGCATTGATCTTGCTACTCAAGCTACGTCGGACGCCACTTAAACCTCAAGTGGACGCCCCGGCAGCAAAGTCAACCGACCTAGTCACCTTCGTGCCACAACGGCACGCCACAGAATTACTTTCGCCTCGTTCTCTCTCGACGTGCACGGCGCGAGCCTACTAGGAGGGTATGTGCACCTACATACACCAACTGCATGGGCTACCTTTTTGGCACTTGCTACCGGCAAGCTCAAGCGCCTACAAAACCCTCTACGTCACCTACGCGTTGATCAGCTTGCTGTCAACCCCAACAAGCACCTCCCCTCGCACCCTAGATCCGCTTATCCCGGCCCGATCGACCTCGCCACGGATAACCCAGAAGTCGCCAACGACCCCCCGTAGATATGGAGGAAGACGGCCCTCACCTGTCTAGTCCACCCACTCAACCCCACCCACTCACCGGAAACTACACCTCTTCGGGTTGGAAAATCGTCAAGCACAAGCGCCACCAAAAGCCTCAGCCCCAACACTAACGTGTTGCATCCGAAGAGGACACGGACCTTCTTGCTCTACGGGCAGCTCTCCGCTCTGCGACTCCCAAGACGCGTCAGCTCTTGCAACAATAATATGCGTCCCTCCAAACCGCTGAAGACACCCCACACTGACATGCTAGTGGCAATATGCCTCGTTCGACATGCTGCTCCACGCACTCTCCACCCCCCCCCCCCCCCCCCCCTCCCCCCCCGCTCAGTCGCCTCTAGCGACGGCCACAACACCTCTTACACTGATCACGCAGCAAGACTCCCACCCGAAACGACCCACTCCGTAGGGGGGTGCCTCGAAAAATGCCCGCGCCTCAACCTAACCTCCGGATGGTGCATAGCGGTGGGACGTCTTTGGCTACTCTAGTTGTTGTCTCCAAGTGGTGCCTCGAGTGAGCTACGGAAGAGAAGGGGACGAGAAGGCATGTTCCTCACCATGGGGATCGGAGTTAGCGATAGCACTAACTGTAGGTTGTATGTTCTTTCCGTGGTGAAGGGGGAATTTGTGGATTTCAAATTGGCCAATTTGAGGGGGACTATTCGGGGGACTATTCCAGTGATGCAATATGTAATGTTGTGTATTCCGACCAACGGCTCAGACCGGAGTTTGATTACACACCGCCTACTTCATAAATGTATTAGTTCCTAGGAGTATCTAGGAATTAGGGAACCCGGCCAAAATTTGGCATCCAAAGTCTTATATTTATCGTTGATGCAAGAAGGCTTTTAGAAGTCAGCCATACTATAGTGTAAATCATTTTCATTACACGGTCGCAACCCTCACTTAAAATTCCGTTTATCGATGTGGTTAGGGCCGAGAGATAGCAGCCGGTCCCGTTAGCCGATACATGGGGTGCAACAACTTTCAGTACTGACGCATTGATTCTTCTTCACAGAAATAACAAGAGTTTTGCGTAAAAAATGCAATTCAGAAGCAGAATCAATTTTGGCACGGTCAGGGTTCATTTCGGGGTTTCAGGTTAACATCCATCCCTCGGTGCAACATGACACCTTTACATCATCACAATCAAACACGCCCTTCTTCCTTGCTTTTGGACCCCTTTTCACCACTTTTAATCGATCTATGGTTCGGAAGTATAGAGAGTCACGTTGCTGCTCCAATCCGACAGCCGCTGCCGCCGTTCCACACTGCCTAGCTCACGTGCGCCGCTCGTGTCAAGTGGCCGCAGCGGCATTCCAACATCCCGAAACATCTCCATAATCTTTTCGTCCAACTCCTCCGATCGGTGCTTATGAGCCTATGTTAGACAAGTAACGACTCACTGATGCGCCGATGCGCCCCACACAATCATCTTCCTTCCCGAGAGCGCGATGCCTTTCACGAGAGAGCAATAAAAAACATGGACAAGGGCAGCCATGGGCTGACTTACCATCAGAAATGTAATGTTTGGGGAGCAGGCGTCCTTCGCAGCAAGCAGCACCTGTATCGATATACATAAAGCGACGGGTGAGGGTGAAAAATAATGAATGCCGTGGGCACTTCGCGAATAAGCTCGCCAATGGTCGACATGAATATGATTGTACTAATTCTCAAATAATGCACAAAGCTGTCATGAAATTCACGGATTAGCTTTCAGTGTTTTTTCTATCTAGAGTTTTAATCATAGTTATGCATAGTCGAGCAAAATCTCCTGAGACAGAAGCGCCCTAATAACTTGAGCAAGCCGCTGTGTAACTGATGCAGTGGTACGTAATTCAATCTCTGCCGCCATCCAACTATTATTAATTGGACAAATGACGGGACACATCGCCAATAAGACCCGGATTCCTTACCTTCCTGAGCGGCGCGAAAGCGGAGTCAGAGTACAGCAAATCTGATCCAATCACAATCTCCCACGCCTCCCCATCCCCGCCGGCCAGCGCAGCCGCCACGGCCTCGATACCCTCACCCCACTCCAACGCAGAAACACGCATTCGCCCACCCGCCGCCTCCACCACAGCCTGATTCCGCGCGGCGTTCACCTGAGACCGAGAGGCGGGGGGGGGGGAGGGAGAGGAGAATTGCTGAGTGGTATCGGGAACTGAGGGGCCGCGCGAGTTTTTTATGTTTTCTTATTGGAAAACCAAATAACTGAATTGATTACAAGCAGAAGGAAAATCAATGCCATAAGTGACCTTCGGCACGCGTCAGCACGGCAACACGTCCAAACGGGCGTGTCGGGCGCTACTAATCCTTAACGGCCGCCGGTGGAGTGGAGGCATGACGTGCTTGCCAAAGTCGTAAAAACATTACGGCTACTATTTTTTGTAAATCAAAGAAAGATTGTAGCGAGCAAAATCCCCAATTTTGGACAGCAATTGGGAAAAATAGACCTTACTAACGGTCTGCTCAAGTCGCTGTGTGGGACAACTTATAAGAATAAATAAGAGAATATCATCTGCTAATCTCTCCGAAAAGATGCTCATTATCAGTACTACATGTATGTATCAGGTACTTAATCCTTACTTACAAGCTAAATAGCATATATATTATAATGATAAGTTGAAATTGTCCACAAAAATAAAGAGTGGAATAAAACCACCAATAACGTGTAGCCCTGGGCTTATATCTTTGTGATGCTTTGCAGGAGGGTTGTGTGGATGCTGTTGCATGCTTTCCTGCTGCCCCGCGGGCTTAGGCCTGTCTGTTTTCCCTTTTATGTGTTAGTAAGTGTCACAAATTTTATTGTAATTGATACTACGAGTATACAAATAACATAAAATCGCTCGTACTTATACTGGAAAAACCACGCCAATATTTTATATATACACTATGATTTTCATTGTGGATATGGCCGTATGGCCCAATGGATAAGGCGTGTGACTACGGATCACAAGATTCCAGGTTCGAGTCCTGGTATGGTCAAATGGACATTTTCGTAACGGGTAATTATTTTACCATTTTCAGTTTTCCCGCATATTATCCTTCAAAATAGCTGCCAACCGCTGTAATAAACACCCACACACGCGTTTATTAGGCAGCGACAATTCATACTTCCTGGGTTCGACGTCTCTACCCACGACCCGCTTCCTAGCAAAGCATCCATACGTGATTGTCGAACTCATAGCCGTTACACTCCAGTTTCGTTTAATTCTACTCTCATAAAGACAAATCATTGCTTCAACGGGCTTCAAGGGCAGGGATGGGGATATGAACTGTAGCTCTTCTCCCCGACATTTGATTCAAGCCTATGGTACAGTCTGAGGCTGCTGAGCCAACAGAAGTGGCGGGAGTACCTGAAGGTTCGGCAACTGCAAGGCAGAGTCCGTCAGGGTGACTTGCGCTCCGCATGCCGCGGCAGCAATGCCAGCAATACCTACCACGGGGGGATGATTATGATGGATCGGCCACATCATCCAGCCAACCTACCCCTCACCAAACCTCATCCCAAATGTTTCCACTAGGGAGTACAATGAGGGTCGTGTTATACGTGGAGTATGCATAGCAAAGCACGATATCAAGCATTGTGATGGTGTGGAGTGGTGCGGAGTGTTTGCGAATACACATGTAATTGCTTCGAAACTGCTACACCAAACGAACAATGACATAAAACAACTGTGGTTCGAGCTCGCGGTGCGTGTGTTGGGGGGCCGCAATATAAGGGTATATACGGATGAGCACATGCGGTGACCGCGTGGGTGGTGCGCGTTTGCAAGTGTGCGCGAACATGTGCTATGCTTGACAATGTCTGCAATCTGGATAGTCTCAAGTGTGCGAAAGGTGATGAAAAGATGCGATATAATTTCTCCATCGTTCAAAGCGAAGAATGCACTGTAAAACGGATGCGCAGTAACTGCTCAGCATTAGTGATATGTAATAGGATGAGATGAAACGCGGCGTATTAGAAGTCGTTATGAGTGTTTGAGATTTTGTGTGTGAAGCTGTGCGGCAAAGTGGGCATATGTGCGAGTCTGCCCGGGTGTGTGTGTGTGAGTGTGTGTGTGTGTGTGTGTGTGTGTGTGTGTGTGTGTGTGTGTGTGTGCATGAGCGCGCGCGTGTGTGTGTTTTTGTGTGTGTGCGCGCGAGTGTGTGCGTGGGTGGTGGGCGGGTGTGCACGTGTGAGAGTGTGCGCATCACTCACCCGTGCCTGACCCCAGCTCTAGCACCCGTTTGCCCTTCAATGCCTCGGGCCCCACCGCCTCCATCAGGTGCGCTGTCAACATGACTCCACAGTCCCACACAACCGCGCCGGGCCCGCCCGTGCCTGAGCAAATTCACCACCAACGCACCCATCGATGAGCAAAATCTCCTCACGAGAGCACAAACCTTCGGTTACCGGCATAAGCTTCCTTCACATTGCGCGAAGCATACTTTGTTAATACAATACATGGATTGGCCTCCACTGTATTATCGATTGTGTGTATTGCGCTCACCCTTTCCCCACTCTTCGTAGATACGCAGCTCGGGAAGGCCGATAGCCGTTGCGATTCGTTGGCGCCACAGCTCTGCATCACAGAAGGTTTGAAAAAGCAGTAGAGATGCTGACGTCAGTGCGATAGCGGGAAGCCGTCTGCGAATGGATGCGATTTCTTCCACTTCCCGACTAGCTTTTAAACCGGACCTTCGACCTCGGCCACCTCGGCCGACAGTTCTTCGTCAACGGCGTCATTCAGGACGCTTGCCGCCCGAAACGCATTCACCGCGTCCTGCACACGTGATAAACCCGGGAATAGGGAGGCTACCTTAAGAGAAGATGAGCACAGAACTCGAGGATAAGGGGCACATAGCTGCGTAATGCGTACTTATCGAGGTGCGAGTTATTAGAGTGCCGAGTGTCAAGTTGGCTTATTACTTTGAGATACGCGGCGTTTCGAGCAGCACGCCCCAACGTCACAACTCCGTCCAGCCAGCCGGGGTCCATAAAGTGCGCCGCCTTCGCGGCCCTGAGTGGGCAGACAAGCGGCACGTGAAGCGTGGGGGCGTTAGAAATAAGATGAGATCGCTTTAGCCGGGATGTAACCCCATATCCGGAATGCCGGATCGCATGGACGCGGAGCGACTGTTGGCTCGCATCACATCGACTAGAGTGCGTTAAGAATGAAAATAGCGTCTATCCTCGCATACGTTCATCTAAATCATTCACTGCGCAGTATGCATCTGGTACTAGTTTTGAACGCGGTAAGAGGTAGAAAGACCATCCGAGTGCTGATGCGGTTCGCGCTGCTCACTCGTACGCATCGTCCCAACGCTCCAGCTGCAGTAAGCACTGCGCACAAAGTTCCTGAAGCACGGCGCTGCGCGGATCTAGCTCAGCGGCCTTCCGAAAGAGTAAAAGCGCGCCCTGAAAGTCGCCAGCATCCGCTACTCGGCAGCCCCTGTAATCGCCGGGGCATTTCACACAGCTCACAAGTGCCTCGAGTCCCGAGGAAAGGCAGGGGTGATGTGTCCTATGTTAACTGACAAGTAACTGCAACATCACACTAGACTGCAACGTATCAGATCAGTAGCCGGGATCGCAGGTCTGCCAAGCACCTCGCCTGAAGCTCAGAAGACTGTGCGGTGCTGTCGACTTGCGAATCGCCTCCCGCCATCGTATAATGCGTTGGTATCGACGTAGTGTCAATAAGATAAACAGACGGTGCGCCGAGAATAACTATCGCTAATACTGCTTCTTCGAGGGCGTTACGTAGATGGGAAGAGTGACGATAGGCGCTACCCGTTTCTGTCAAGGGCAGTTCTAGTTACTAGCTAATATACGTCTTTCAGTGTGTTACACTGACGCAACAACATCCCTTGACGAAGCAAAACCTGGTGCCCGGTACCAGGATCTCAGCATCCGCTCCACCTAAGGATTACCTGAGGTCGCTGCAGCGGTAGCGTTAGTTCTGAACGCGGCGATACGCTGCGACGGTCCAGTACCTGGTACGTAAGGGTAGCTCCGGGTTTACAGGGTTTATGTGCCGTGGATCGGGTATTATTCGTGCTCAGCGTTATCGAAAAACTTCAGAAGTATGCAGTTGTATACAGCTTTCTACTGGTACTTCACTCATTCTTGGGGCAGCGTTCAGGTATTAGCGACATCTTCATCAAGCAGTTGTTATACCGGTTAATGAAACGCAGCGGGAGCCATACACGGCGATGCTTGTTTACCGGAACTTTATGAGGACATGAGAATATCTTTGAAGGGATGTCCACAACAATTGCAAACTCCGGATAAACTGACGACCTAACTAAAATGTCTACAAAGGCGGTGCTGTCGGAATAGAATTATTAAATGAGAAAAAAATACACTAATGAAGAAAAAGGAATCATACCGAAACCCTTATTTCCGTCGATTCGCTATAATTGATTCGAATCGTCGATCAGGGAAGTGCCGATGCTGTGGCATGCCTTCCTTTTCCTCGGGCCTGTGGGGTTTTTCCCTTTCTTTTTTTCCTTTTTGCTTGGTGGTTTCCTCTTCTTTTTCTTGTAAGGAACTTTTGATTAGAACCGTCGACTCTAGTTGCTGATGAGTGTAATTTCGATTTCAGGAAGCAATTTAGTTGCTCAATATGGTAGTATCTCCATATTATTTATTAGGCAAAACACGATTAACCATGCAAATTTCCTGCAAAAATGTAATATTCACGGTGAATTTACAGCAGTAGCTACGATGAAGAAATAGGAAATGAGGCCGCGCGCAATATAGGGTAATAAAACCGGTAGCACGAATGAAAATAATTAGTACCTGTACCATTACTTCTAACTCGGGAGCATTGCGATATCGCATCAATATTTAGGACAATCAAAGAGCAGGTCATGACGTCATGACGGTGGATCTGACCCTGCTCGCCCAGCTGGAGATGCGGTACCGGTACGGTCGCTGCGATCACAGCACACTAGACCACACCGAGAAACACCTGCCTGCCGCCCTGCAACCAAACGCGTGCTGTCACCCGTCTAGTCCCACGCGCAATCGTTCGCGCACAACGAAAAATGGTTCGATTTGCGGAATCTGCGGGTGATTTCGAGTCCGTGGTGGGAAGCGGAGCCCCGAAACCGGTTCGCCCCGTTAAAAGCCCCTTTTGTCACGTGTCGACCCTTTGAGCTCCAAACCGACACTCCTCTGATTGAGCCCTTCTGCCTACGAACCACCTGTTGAATCTCGGAAAGTTAATTACACACCCCCATTGTACATCACCGCCTATCTAATCCCAATCAGTTTTGAGCTGTGGAAAGGCCTGTGCGGGAGCTTCGCTTTCTGTCCCTCTAGTACTGGACTACTGGTACCTGTACTTGTCCAAGTAACCATTGCCAATTTTAGCACCGATCGATCGACGACGACTTACACCGCCCCCTCTCCTGCCTCGGAACTTCCAGGCAGTGGTCATGTTCACCGCGGACTGGTGCGGCCCATGCAAGGTATTCAAGCCCGTATTCCAGGCCTATGAGGCCAAGTACCCGGAGGTGGGCTTTCTGATGGTGGACGTGGACAAGCTCCAGGTGAGGCTGCCTTACTTACAAACTATTCTCGACAGGCATCCCTTACCATTTTTGTATTCTTCTGATATATCATAAAGTTGCACAGATCCCCTTTCCATGCGCGGTAACTTTTCTGCGGGTGGTTCAGGACGTGGCCAGGAGCTGCGGGGTGCGGGCGATGCCGACTTTCCAGGGGCACAATAAAGGGGAGGTGTTGGGGGAGATAGTGGGCGGGGACCCAAAGGCGCTGGAGGGCCTCATTCAGCTGTATTCTTTCCCCCTCCTCCCTCCCTCCCCCTTCTCTTCCCTTCCCTCTTCCCCTCCCTCCCTCCCTCCCCTTCCAATGCCCTCCCTTGCATTCATTTGGAGCCACAAGACAGTGGCACGACGACATGCACTCACGGTTGCTTGTGCCTTCCACGGTGTCCCTTTTCCTTCTTATAATTATTCTTTTGTGTTTGTTTCGGGTTAGGGCAAACTCGAAGAGCGTATTCAGCAAGCCTGGAAACATTACTGGCACAGAGTCGGGACAGGAAGCGGTTGCTGCTGACGACGTGACCGCGCGGAGGGCGGCAATGGCGAAAGCCGCGGAGACTCGAATGGCAGCGATGGCGCAGTCAGACTCATAAGCCGTCGTAGGAGGGGCGCTATTGAGGCGGGAGGGGAGGGGAAAGACCGCTGGGCTACTACACATTCTAGTTTGGCCCTTAATTGCGCCGTCAGTGAACATTTTAGGGCAGGGAAAGGTTCAAGATGTACACTATATCCATTCAGCTGTAAAATGCGCTCAGCCGTATCACATCCCTCTATCATAGTCTCCTGAATAAATCACTCACACACACACACACACACACACACACACACACACACACACACACGCACACACACACACACACGCACACACACGCACACACACACACACACACACGCACACACACGCACACAAAACTCAAAGATTTGCTCACGCACAAGAAAACATGTGCGAATGCGAAAATATCCCCATCTCCATTTTAGATAACAACATGCATTGCCAAACTCATCCATATAACCACACACACGCAGACACCAACAATTTTTGCACAGTATTCAATGGACGAGCCACTCCACCCGCAGAAACAGCCTTTTTATCCGAAGCTGCAACTGACATTTTGCTTCACTAATGAACTTTTACAGAGCGCCCTTACCCTTCCCGCCCCCTTGCCCCCTCCTCTACAACCACCACAATGGGCTCCGCCCTCTACTGTCCTATCCTACACCCGACTTTTCCCCCTGTTTGGGCTAGCCCCGGGCTGGCGAATAGTCAGGGTGCTCGCACAGCGCGGGCAGGTAGAGCACAATGATATAGCTGCACACCTCGGGCTCGCGGATCTTCATGTGGATCCCCCTGCGCAAGAGGACAGGGTCCCACGAAACGGCAAGCAAAGGTCAGCACCAGGGCGCACCGGCGATGGTGTAATCACTTACATCCGCCACTTATATCCACTTGAATGAATGTTCAGATGTCGGCAAAAAAAAACATTTAAGACGAATTCCTTCAAATCCCACTCGCTTGCGAACTACTCTGGCGACTCACATGTCAGGGGAGCATGCTATGCGGAGCTCCGTGTGTCGAACTTCGCTGTCTTCTTCCCCGCAGGGCGACCCATCTGTCGGATGAGTGAGGTTTGGGAGGGATTTCATTGCTTGAGTCAGCTCTGAGGCACAAGTGAAAGTAAACTTGGCAAATGGGGGAGAGAAAGTGGACAGGCGTTACTTGAAAATATGTGGCGAGCGTAGCGCAGCTGTGTCTTCATGTCAGGCAAGAAATCCGCCTCCGACAGGAAAAAGGGCTCCTGCTGTGCGCTCGCGTCGGTGAGGGCCTCGTCAAAGGTGCCCAGCTCGTGCTGCAGCTCCACTTTCTTCTCCTTAAAATGTAGCTGCCGAATCTGTAGCTTGTAACAAATCTGGTATGTCCACCACCCCTGCGCGACCGGGCCGACGTGACCGCCCATCAGCCTCCTCTCACAACTCTGCCCCCTTCCCAAAATGGTACAAAACGGCGACAGAACGGACCCACACATAGACGTCACCCACCCAAAACGCGCGCACGCACGCACACACACACACACACACACACACACACACACACACACACACACACACACACACACACACACACACACACACACACACACACACACACACACACGCACGCACACACATGCACACACGC